>SWBJ01000004.1:0-364446 GCA_024195555.1 Aureobasidium sp. EXF-12298 | reverse complement strand
GCGGAAGCTTTCCCTTGATGGACGACGAGTGAGAAGAGGTCAAGGGGGAAAGCCGTGGGAGCCCACGCAGAATTTTCTTGTACTGCCGGTCCGGTGGCCGTGTGATTTGGCCCTGTTTGCTTCACTCAAGGCCAAGAGGCGTAGCTTAACCGAGTCCAAGTGGGTCTGCTTCACTCCACGAAGCTCGACAATTGGCCAGTCTGGCTCAGCACACAGACCATCCGCCTCCGAATCCTGGCCGATGTTAGGAGTCTCAATTCAACTCACAACAGCATCGTCTGCGAAGTAAAGCAGAACAATGTCGTTCAACTTCGTGCGACTCAGCTTCAGATCCGAACGAAATTCGGGTTCAGATTGAGGTTCAGGTGCAATATATAACTTGATATCTCGAGAGAGTGACAGAATCGATGGCCAACGATAGTCTAAATCAATAGCGCCCGCATCCGCGTCAGTGATCTGGAGCTCCCCCAGCCAACTGTTCCGGCTGGGGCGTGCTTCACTGTCTGTAAGTGAACCGAGCCAAAGCGCTCTATTCAATTTGATATAAGAATGTAATGATAAGGGCTGAAAGTGATATGGAAGATCTTTCTGTGGTTGTATGGAAGGAAACGAAACTCAAGCTTGGGAGGTAATAGTCATTGTCTGTCCGATAAATGCCATGCATAAGAGTGACTTGTTTGATGCTTAAGTTCAGAGAGAGGCATGGCCGTTCAGGTAGAAATCCGAAAGCTCTGTATATAACAATCCATTGGAGATACTCCATACAGGATTCAGGCAATGGCAACAAGTATGTATGAACGCCACGAAGAGCCTCCAATTGCTTGATGTGTTCTTTCTCATAAGATCCGAAGGAAGACAGGATGCATGTATGGTAGCATAGTGTCTGGAGAACCAATTTCCAGCAAGAACCAGAGAGACTAACCTTTCGAGGTATGCGACTAGCGTGAGACAAGCGAGCCGTTCCAATGCTCGAAGAAGCAAAGTGTCTCCAGGATGCAGCGCCAGGCATCGAGCATGGATAGCTACCGTCAGCAAGCATAAAGGCAACCAGCTATCCCGTCTCTGGAGTGCATCGGTTTTTGCCAAACTCGAGGGTTGAACGCTGAAGCAAACGAACTGGTCTCGAACGAGGTTTCATGTTCCATGCGACCGGTCGGTCGAGGTTGGACGTCGAGAGGCCAAAAGTCGTCGCCCGCGCCTTCCCGAGTCAACCCGACGATCGCTGCGAGCTTCAGCAAATTGCGCCTGCCAAGTTCGACGCGCGCGATGAGCCACTGACGACGAGCACTCCAGTGATGAGCTCAATGAGCTCTGGATGTGTCACTTGCGTCCCATGTATCCAGGGCGTCTCTGATCAAAAGGACTCCAGCAGTGTGCTCGCTTTGTTTGGAAGAACTAGACTGATCGATAGACAAGGCCTCGGATCAGGTCAGCCGACGTGGAGACACCTGCTGCATTGTCCAGCTTCATCAAGATGTCTGCAAGAGACATGAAGGTCAACAAACGACGTCTGAACAAACGTGTCGTACACTTCCTCCCGCACGCAATCAAGCCGCCGACCTGAAGCACCAGCAAAAGCAGCTTCCCGATCCTGCTGTGTCACAATCTCCCATGCTCGTAGCCCGATACCGACACCCACGTCTAAGTCCTTCTCGACGACATTCGATATGTTACGATAGCCCTCGCCCGAAGCTCGCCTGACCTATAGAACTAGTCTCCTGGTACTGCAAAAGCTTGGTTGACATGCAGAGCGTTCGGCTCTTGAGACATACGCGTAATGTCCGCAGATGCTCGTCTGGGGCACGCTTGCAGCAGTGAGCTAGAACGGTTAAGAGCAGAGCAGTGGTGAGCTACAAGAAGATGGCACAAGTGCGCAACATACATCACATACACATGGAAATAGACGGGTCAAGAACAAATGATGTGTATGTGCAAAATTTGCGCAGCGTGAATTCATATTCAAATTCCTCCCTTCCCAGTTCATGAACGCCAAATGTAAATGCTTTCAATCGAACTCCGCAGTAACTCCCATCTTTTTTATCGTAACCGAACCATTGCTTTTCCCCATTCGTGGTCTAAACCCTCTAAGCGTAGAGCTTCTTGTCGAAGCTGTGGAGACCGTGAACGTTACCCTCAGCCTGGGCGGAGACGGTACGGAGCTCGAATCTGACCTCGCCATCAATGACACCCTGGCGGAGAGCGACCAAGCTGGTGACACCGATGTCCTGGAGAGAGTGCTGAACACCCGAGATGAGGTAGGGAACGAACTTGGTGACGGATCCACGGTCGAGGACGGAACCAGAGACACCCTGGGCAACAAGGAGGTTGTCGCCCTCGGAGAAGTAGCGGGCGGTACCGGCGTTGGAAGCCTTGGGGTCGTTGGGGTTGGCAGAGCCAACACCAGCCTTCTTGTCCGACATAGCATCGATGGAACCCATACCTCTGTAGGCCTTGACGAGCTGACCCTCGCGAGAGACGTAAGACTCACCGGGCGACTCGGTGGTACCGGCAAGGAGACCTCCCATCATGACAGTGCTGGCACCAAGGGCAAGACCCTTGACGATGTGGCCAACATTTTGGATACCACCGTCAGCAATGCAGGGAACACCGAAGCGGGCAGCGAACGAGGTGACGCTGTGGACGGAAGCAGCCTGGGGACGGCCGACGGCCATGACCTCCTGGGTGATGCAGGCAGAGCCGGAGCCCATACCGATTCTGAGACCGTCAACACCAGCAGCGATGAGACCAGCGGCCTGCTCGCGGGTGACGACGTTGCCACCAATGACATCGAGGCTGGGGTGGGTCTTCTTGATGTACTTGATCATCTCGATCTGGTACATGGAGTTACCCTGGGAAGAGTCGAGGATGACAATGTCAAGACCGGCATCAACGAGCTTCTGGAGACGGGCCTTGTCGTCGGGGCGGGTACCGATGGCGGCAGCGGCGATCAGCTGCTTGGACTCGGAGAGCTTGGAGGCAAGGGGGTAGTTCAAGTTCTTCATCAAATCGGAGCGCGAGACGAGCGAGATGAGGTTGCCGCTGTCGTCGACGATGGGGAGCTTGCCCTTCTTGGACTTTTGCAGGATGGCATTGGCCTCGGCGAGCTCAATGCCGCTCTTAGCGGTGACGAGCTCGGTGGACATGACCTTGCTGACCGAGTCTCTCAGGTTGTCGTGGAACTGGATGTCACGGGGAGTGATGATACCGAGGAGCTTGGAGCGAAGCTTGCCGGACTCTGTAGAAACCATGTTAGCCGTGCTGTTCTGAAAGAGAGCTCAGACAAAAACATGGGATTGTGTGTTTTTCAGATTCCAAAATATTTCTCCACAACAGATTGACTTGAATGCGGTTGAACGAAAGTTATTATATTTGTTGAGTCATCCTCAAACGGGGAGGGAGAGAAAAGATATGTTGGCTTACCAGTGACGGGGAAACCACCGAAACCGAGCTTCTCCTTGAGGGCAATGGCCTCGCCGACAGTGGTCTCGGGGGAGATGACGACGGGGTCGAGGATGAAGCCGTTCTCGTAGCGCTTGACCTTGCGGACCATTTCGGCCTGCTCGTCGGCAGAGCAGTTGTGGTGAATAACACCAAGACCACCGAGGAGAGCCATGTGGATGGCCATGTTGTGCTCGGTGACGGTGTCCATGGGAGAGGAGAGGAGGGGAGTCTTGAGGGAGATGCGCTTGGTGACGGGCGAGTCAAGGGTGACCTCGTTGGCGGAGAAGCCTGAATAGAGAAGTAAGCACGCTGATAATGGTGCGCATGCGCATTCAGCGGCTCATACCAATGTAACCAGGGAGAACCAGGAAGTCGTTGTAGGTCAGACCGCCGTTGTTCTTGGAGTCGAGGAGGGTCTGGACATCGATGCCATCGCGCTCGGGGTACTCGCTCTTGACAATGTCAAGGGCGTTTTGATAGTCAAGGATCTTCTCCTTGTGAAGAACAGGAACCTGAGTGGTCATTTTGGCGGTGTGTCGTGTGTCGTGTGATTAAGAGGATAGAGAAAAGATATGGAAAAAAGGACAAATGACGCAAAAGGGTATCTCAATTGGAAATAGTACGACGTAGAGGTCGACGGGTTCAAGTGTGAATACTTTCCCCAAGAAAAGAAGAGAGGAAGAGTTGTTCGAGATTTTAAAATCTGCGCATCCTCGACGCGCAGGCTTCAGCCAAGGTCTGCTGGCGATCTGTGCACTCGAGTTTGCAATGTTTGACCGTCGGGCTTAACAGGACCCTTCTTGGTTATCGCCGTCACAATAAACCAGTTCTGTCATCCATCAAGTCCAAGAGCCTCTGGTCAATGGCAGGAAATTCAGACTGAGCTTTACGTAGAGGGGGTAGCCAAGTTCCTCACAAGGCCTCTGTATCATTAGTCGCTGTTTCATTTCTTCTCGGTCATTTCGTTCTTCTCCAAACATTTCGAGACAAAGTGGGATGCCTCGAGAAGAGCACTAGCCAGCCCGAGAGAAAACAGAGCATTCAAGTCAGCCCTGGGAATGCAGAACTGCATCCAATCATCCATAGTCCTTGTCGTTATATCTCATAGTAGATTGTTACTCCATTGTCGAGTTCGGCCAGAAATGATGCAAGGTATAAGGAAGTAGAACAGGATCCCTTGATCGAGATATTTAGTGTTTGAGTAACTTTGGTTTCGGGATGCGGGTGGGTTTGTTGACACCAAGCAAAACAACAATCGAGCTTTTCGGCCCACCACTCTCCTGCATAACACATCACGCCAGCCTGCTGCTCTGTCCAGCGCCAACTATTTTTCGAGGCTGTGAGTATTCAGTCTGCTGGGAACGAACGGTCGTTTCAAAAGCTTGTGACTCTGTTCCGCAAGCGAAATCAAGAACGGGTGTTGTAACGGGTGTGTTTACGGGGACTGAGCGTTGCAAAGCAATCGATTTCTGCCCTGCTATGCCGTCTGGTCCAGTCGACGACTTTTCTCTTGTCTGCTGCTCGTACTGTCATTGCTAATAGCAGTGTTGCGGGCGACGTCGCCGCTCTCATTTCGACAAAAATCTCGCAGTCTCGCTGCTTCGCGAGTGCCACTGGGACACGGACAAGTCGGAAACCACGCTCCTTCCCATTCATCCAGGATCGCTCCTTCTCTAAGACGCCATGGCATATTTACAAGAATCACGCAGGCAAGTGCCGGGATCTCCTTCGGCGCCTGGGAGCCCGCTCCGCCATACCACCAGCGTAGCGACAAGCCATCTACACCACAAACGAGGACTCAGCGAGGCCACCGCCTCACCAAAAGCAAGAGGGTTCTGGGAGGCCAAAGAGGCCAATGTCGCGCCGGTCACGCCTGAACAGTTCCGCACTGCTCTGAGGCCGTTACAACAGGCACCTGGCACCTCGCCTGAGAAGCCCTCACCGCATTCGCTATCACACACGCAATCACACTCGCGCTCCAAAAGCTTGTATGACTCTAGAATGGACCCATTTAACAACAGCACACCAACCTCCGAGTCTGCCTCGCCCATGCCCACATCACCACCATTGAAGTCCCGACCACATTCGTTAGCAATCTCACGCTCCGATTCCGTTCGAGCCCCTATCCACGACCGCGGCAACCGCAATTCCGCTCACGTCCACTTTGCTTCGCCCGGCCATATCGAGAAGTCAGAGCTACAAGGTCTACAAAGATCAGCCACGAAGCACTTGCGCACGCTTAGCAAGTTTGCCCAAACTACCGACGATGACGATTTCTCCATCAAGTCTCCTGAGCAAGAGGTGGTTGGTCTGCATGGCCGCAGGAGGTTGCAGCGCACCATGACAACGAAAGAGAAGAAGGGCACAGAAAGCACTAGCAAGTTTACAAGCAGTTGGGAGGCTAGCAAGTGGATGGACCGCCAGCGTCAGTTCTTGCAAGCCTACGAGTATCTGTGTCACATTGGTGAAGCCAAAGAGTGGATCGAAGATATCATTCACAAACAGATTCCTGAGATTGTTCAACTCGAGGAGGGCCTCAGGGATGGTGTCACGCTGGCTGAAGTTGTGCAAGCCATCCATCCTGATCGACCTATCCGCATCTTCAAGCATGAACGTCTGCAGTTCCGCCATTCCGACAACATTGCTCTGTTCTTCCGCTTTCTCGCTGAGATGGAATTGCCCGAGCTCTTCCGTTTCGAACTGGTCGATCTGTACGAGAAGAAAAACATCCCCAAGGTCATCTACTGCATTCACGCCCTGTCTTGGCTTCTCTTCCGAAAAGGAGTTGTAGACTTCCGTATCGGCAACCTCGTGGGTCAACTGCAGTTCGAAGACCACGAACTCGAGGCCATGCAGAAAGGTCTTGACAAGGCAGGCATTAGTATGCCTAACTTCTCAGGCATGGGAGCCAATTTCGGTGAACCAGAGCCGGAACCGGAACCTGTCGAGACCGAGGAAGAAAGAATTCAAAGAGAGCTTTCCGAACACGAGGCCGTGATCGAGGACTTGCAATCTCAGGTTCGTGGAGCTATGGTCAGACTAAAGCTCGGTGACACCATGAATCAGCTATGGGACGCCGAAGAAGCCCTGGTCGACCTTCAATCACGGATCCGTGGAGACTTTGCTCGTCAAATCTCGGATTATCGCATGGACATGAAACGTTTTGCTGTTCAGCTTCAGAGTGCTGCTAGAGGCTTTCTCATTCGCAAGCATCGCAGCAACCGGGAGCAGACCTGGAAGAGCCAAGAGAAGCAAGTCGTCACTATTCAGTCACTGTTCCGGGCTCGCAAAGCAAGAGCGGAAGTCAAAACAATGCGTACACACATGCAGAAGCAAAATATGGGTGTCCGCAACCTCCAGGCTGCCATCCGTGGTGCTCTGAGCAGATGGAATGTCAGTGACCAATATGAAGCCACGCGTGAAGCTGAAGAACCAGTTCGCTGGCTTCAAGCAGCAATCAGAGGAGCTATAAAGAGAAAGCAGATCGAGCGCCAGATCGAAGAAGGTCATGCTTCTGAGGAGCACATTATTTCTCTGCAAGCCGCCATTCGAGGAGCTCTCCAGAGAACTCAGGTCGAGCGTCAACTCGAGGACACCCGAGCGTCTGAGCAGAATGTTGTCGCCATGCAAGCCGCAATTAGAGGTATGCTCGAGAGGAAGGGGCACGCCGCGAATGCCGACTTGCTTAGAAAGCATTCGAGGTCAGTCGCAACACTCCAGCACGCCATGGCTGGCTTCATACAACGCCGAAAACTCGAACACACTCGCATCTCTCTGGATACCGAGACTCCTGCCTGGCTTGGACTCCAATCCGCAGCACGTGGTCAGAAAGCAAGACGTACATTCAAAAAGCTCAAGTCCGACCTACAAAAGCAATCACCTTCGATTATCGCATTGCAGTCCACGTTCAGGGCCGGTTGCAGTCGCAAGGACGTGGATGCTATTCGAGATGCACTCAGCTACCGTGAGAAATCCATTCTCACTTTTCAGAGCTCTGCCCGTGGTCACATGTTCCGCAAGAAGCATCATGCCGACATCAACGTTCTTCATACACAAAAGCCAGCGATCAAAGACCTACAGTCTCTATCGAGAGCCTATCTCGAGCGTCAAAGAGTCTTCGATGTCTTGTGTCAGCTTAACGAGCAAGAGGACCAGATCGTCGACTTGCAGAGTCTCGCTCGCGCTCTGCTTGGCCGCCGTGAAATTGGTACTCTTCTTGGCCAACTTGAAGATGAAGAGGACGCTGTCATGGAATTGCAATCTGCGATCAGAGGAACACTCGTGAGACGAGAATTTGCCGAGAAGCAGCGCTTCTACAAAGAGAACATGGAGAAGGTCATTAAAGTCCAGAGTATCATTCGCGCCCGTCAACAAGGTCAAGCCTACAAAAGCTTGACCTCTGGAAAGAACCCGCCTGTTGGTACAGTAAAGAACTTTGTTCATCTTCTCAACGACAGCGACTTCGATTTCGATGAGGAACTTGAATTCGAGAGATTGCGCAAGACTGTTGTTCAGCGCGTACGACAGAACGAGATGGCCGAGCAATACATCGATCAGCTTGACATCAAGATTGCGTTGCTTGTCAAGAACAAAATTACCTTGGACGAAGTTGTCAAGCATCAACGACACTTTGGTGGCCACATTGGTAGTCTCCTGAACAACACCGAAATTTCTTCCAAGGATCCTTTCGACCTCAAAGCCTTGAACAAAAACTCGAGGAGGAAGCTTGAGCACTATCAGGAGCTGTTTTTCCTCTTGCAGACTCAACCACAGTATCTTGCGCGTCTTTTCCACAAGATGAAAGAGCAAGGCATGCCAGAGCAAGAAAGCAAGAGAATTGAGCTGCTTATGATGGGACTCTTTGGATTTGCCCAGAAACGCAGAGAAGAGTACTACCTCCTGAAGCTGGTGACACGCTCCATCCAAGAAGAAGCAGAGCACAGTGCTTCTCTTCAAGACTACCTCCGTGGTACCTTCTTCTGGAGCAGGTTGCTTACTGCTTATGTGAGAAGCCCCCGCGATCGCAAGTACATGCGTGATTTGTTTGGACCGCTTGTCAGAGAAAGCATCTTCGAGAATGCAGACTTGGACCTGGAGAGTGATCCAATGCAAATCTATCGTGCTTCGATCAACAATGAAGAGCTCTCTACAGGACAGCGCAGTCGCAGGAACCCAGACATCTCACGCGAAGAGGCTATTCGCGACCCTGAGACCAGAGATCTGTTTGTATCACATTTACAAGATCTCCGCGACATTTGCGATCACTTCTTCATCCTTCTTGAGGAGACTCTGCCTCGCATGCCTTACGGTCTGAGGTTCATTGCTCAGCAGACTTTCAACACCCTCGTGACCACCTTCCCTGGGGAAAGTCAGCAGCACCTTCTACAGGTGGTTGGCCACTGGCTCTGGAAGGCCTATCTAGCCCCTACATTGACCCAACCGGAGATGTGGGGCATCATTGACAGAGGTCTGAGCCCTATACACAAGCGAAACTTGGGCGAGGTCAGCAAGGTTCTCAGCCAGGTATACGCCGGTAGGCTGTTTGGCGGAGACCACATCTATCTGCAGCCTTTAAACACCTGGGTTGGCGAGGCCATTGGGAGAATGGAGGAACTTCTCGTATCTCGTAAGTTGTCGATTGTTTCTTGTCTATACGCTGCTAACATTTCCTAGTCATCGATATTCCCGAACCTGAGGCACAATTCGACATCGATGAGTTCAACGATCTGTTTGCCCGTGTCAAACCCACACTGTACATCAAGATGGCAGACATCTTCGCCATTCACCATCTTGTGACGAACGAGCTGTCAAATCTCTCCGATCCAGACGATGTTCTGCGTGAAATCATTCGCGAGCTCGGCAGTGCTCAAAGTAACGAGAACGAGATGATGGGAGTAGGCTCAAACGAAATCAGTCTGCAGTTGACACCCAAGTTCCACGACAAGCAAGACCCAGAAGCCGACCTCAAGCAACTCTTCATGGAAACCAAACGCCTTGTCTTGTTCATTATCAGGATTCAGGCTGGAGCCAACCTACTCGAAATCCTTGTCCGTCCTATCACACCAGAAGATGACGATAAGTGGTTCTCACTTCTGGACGAAGAGGCTATGCACCTAAAACACAATCCAAGAGCACCTTCGGCATACTCTGGTATGATGGACGACGAACCAGCATCAAGTCTCTTGGACATTACTTCGATGTCATACGCCGAAGTCAAGAGTGCGGCTCTCGAGAACATCCTGATGCTCGAGCAAGAAGGAAAGGTCAACAGACACAATCAGTACCAAGATTTGCTCAATGCCATCGCTATCGACATCAGGACGAAGCACCGTCGTCGTGTGCAAAGAACTCGCGAGCTGGACGGTGTCCGTGCTACGCTTACTCAGCTCGACTCAAAGGCATCATACTTGGACGAGCAGCTGCAGAGCTACAACGACTATGTCGAGCAGGCTATGGTCACGCTGCAGAACAAGAAGGGCAAGAAGCGATTCTTGTTGCCTTTTACAAAGCAATACAACCATGAGCGTGAACTGGCCCGATCTGGTCGCACACCCAAGTTCGGCTCCTACAAGTATTCGGCACGTTCTCTTGCCGAGAAGGGCGTGCTGGTCAGCTGGGATGGGTACGACGCGACTCAATGGAATCGCATCAACGTCACGCTTTCTTCAGACGAGGTTGGTGTGTTCCATATCGAGGGTAGCATGGGCAGTCTCATGATCCCAGGCGCCAGCGCTTCTGTACCACTTGACGACCTCCTTCAGGCACAGTTCGACAATCATCAATTCATGAACCTGTTCCGCGGAACCGGTGGTGAAGGTGGCCTGAAGTTGAATGTCAATCTCTTCTTGCATCTGGTCTTCAAGAAGTTCTACCGCGAAGAGTAGAGGATGGGGACGTGATCTTCTTGGCGGACCATCATAACGTCGATATGACCTTTTCGTGTTTCTTTTTTCTCAATTCTTACTCCTTTTCCTTTATTCCCAAGACATCATGTCCTCCTCCTCTGTTTATATAATACGACTCCCACGGAATTCTTATGGCACACAAACAGGGCGAACAAGACGAATTTAGGACCGTCCCATATGGCGTTTTCTTTCTACAAGTTTGAAAGAGTCATGGTTGTGGTTTGCAGTGGCGGCATGGTTGTTGAGCATAGAAATACCCTCTTGATGTTAATGTTACGTTTTTCATATTTTCTCTCATCCTGCTTGACTTCGCTTGTGAACAACCGTGATAACAACGAGAGTTCGCAATCACTGTTGCCATCATGATCGTTGAGAACAGATGACTTGCACAACATCGGAAACGTTTTGTGCACTTCCTTGGCAAGTCGCTCCAACAAGAAACGCCGACACTTTCGTGACTTCCATCTGTATGATCTGACAGTCTCTTATATTAAATCATGAGCAGGGCATAAGTCTTCGCGCGGGTGGTGTCCTTGAAAATAGTGCAAGTCTTTAAGACACACGTTCTCATCTTCTTCTCCGATCGTCGCGTGTCTCGCGATCAGATGACCGCCGGTTACCTCACCAGGATGCTATAGATTGGTCATCTGCCTCTATGAATCCTGAACAGCCGCGCAGAGCGGCGACTGTGCCTCTGCCTGTTCCTCAGAACCACCAAAATCCGCCACCAGCTCCGCCCCTACCTCCACAACAACGTGCCCGCAATGCCCTGAACAGGTTCCTAGGATTTCCTGCCAGAGCTGCTGATGCAGACGGCGATGGACGCGATGGCAGTGGCTCGGGATTGAAGGACGTTCAAAGACTTCCAAGTTTATCCGCGTATAATGCCAGCGCTAGCCATAAAACTGGACTTGAAATCAACTCCTTGTCTATTAACGACGAAGGAAGTCATGCCATTCTTGCTGGACGAGATATTCTTAAAACCATTCGCGTTGACGAGGGAAGTTGTACGGAAGACATCAACATCCGAGCTGCCATTCGAAATTACAATGCTCACACCTCTGGAAGATCAAAGGACAATATCAATATATCAGATGTTGCTTGGGGAAAGGGCAACTTTGGTAACTACATCGCCGCTGCAAATGCCAATGGACCTATCACATTATATGATCTCAATCATCCTGGTATCGAAGTTGCGCAGCTGAAAGAGCACCGCCGGCAGATCCACAGGGTGACATTCAATCCTCATGCTGGTCAGCACTTCCTCTCTGCCAGTCAGGATGGCACCGTTCGACTTTGGGATCTTCGCGATGTGAGGAGAGATGCCAACACTTTTCCAAGCAGATTCACCACTAGCGGCCAAAACGAGGGAGTTCGAGATGTCAAGTGGTCTCCAACTGATATCTTTGAGCTAGCCATGTGCACTGACGGTGGTTTTGTTCAGCGATGGGATACTCGTAAACTCAAAAGTCCTTTGACGCGTATTGCGGCCCATACAGGTCCTTGTGCAACAATTGACTGGCATCCCGATGGTAAACATCTACTTAGCGCCAGTTCTGACAAGACAGTCAAGGTCTGGAACATCTCCGCTGAAGGTAGAAGACACAAAGCTGTCTACGAGATCAAGACTCCACATCCCTTACGCCATGCCAGATGGAGACCACCTTGTCAGTCATCATGGCCAACAGGTCGGGCTGCAAGGCAGTGTACTCAGATTGTCACATCCTACGAGCGTGATCATCCCATCGTGCATATCTGGGACTTCCGAAGACCTTGGCTGCCCTTTCGGGAAATGGAAGGCTACCAGACTGCACCGACAGATCTCTTGTGGCATTCCCAAGATCTACTATGGACGGTCAATAGAGAAGGCATGTTTCTCCAGCATGATATCAAATATGCTCGAAAGGTCATGGACAAACGCAATATGCAAGCCTTTGCTATCTCCCCACTTGGAGAATTCAGTTTGGTGACTCAGAAAAGAGCGACTCGTCTCAGACCAGGACTCAATCGGGATGACAGCGAAGCATTCATTCGTCAACGGCGATCTGGTCTGTCGCCTTCCGAGATACACGCACAGGGTAACACTTCTAGTCGAGGATCGCATGACGATACTATAGACGACACTTTTCTGAGCAGCTCCTATGGCAAGCGGCATACAAGATCTCCCAGTGCCAGAATTGGCAAGACATCTAACGAGTCACCGCCGGCATACGATTTGGGTCCCACTCGGACGGTTAGTCTCGAAGACGTTCTGAAGGCGGGCCGAGCATATAAGCCAGGACAAAGTGCTGCTCGTGGCCGCCTACCTGGAAGTCCAAACCTTTTGCTTCTTCAGTACTTTGCAAAACATTACAGAACACGAGCTCTTCCTGAACCTCCCTCAGTCGATGCTTTCTTGAAAGTACATGAGGTTTTCGAGCACAACGCCAATCACGTTCAGAAGGCATCAATGTATCGCTTAGCACAGTCGTGGAGTATGATGGGTCGAGCGGTCATGACAGAGTTGCTAAGCAGAGCGAATCATCACCGCAAACTGAGAGTAAAGAACGACTCCGGCCCTCGCAAAAGCTTGTTGGATGAGTCGCCCTTTGCCAGAAGAACCAGGAGGTGGCTTGGATCAACAGAGCGTAGATTAAGCTCAAAGCCTGGCACGCCACTGAGTCGGCCATTGAGGACGATGGAATCGCTTTCGACTGTGCAGCCCGATAGTACATCGAATGTTCCTACGCCAATTGCACGACCTGTGAGAGACCGACACGAGTCCGAACGAGCTCCGCTCAAGGAGATCGATACGGACGAAAGCCTTACATTACCACCTTCGCTTTTGACTCCCTCAGAGATCCAAGAAAATCTCGAGGGACAGAACCGGGCTACGTTACAGGTAGTGGATCACCGAGGCATCGAGCATCGTAACTCTTGGTATGGCTCTGTACAGAATTATCAGGAAAAACGAGAGGCGATCAGTAATTGGAGACAGCCTCTCAAGGAACCGCTCAATCTTGAGGATGGGCCTAGCGAGCGTCCTAAACCTACGAGATATAACTCAGACGAGAGCTTCGGTATGTTCCCGTCTTTGTCCTCTCGAGATGCTTCTGGGCCAGCTTCTTCGGTGGCTAGCAGATCAGACCTCATGGAAGCCGTCCAGGAGAACCTTCGATCAGAAGGCTCATATGGCTCGATGAATCTGGGGAGTAGCTCGTCTTCTGAGCCCATATTGAGTCGAAGCTATCAGACCAGACAAGGCATTCCAGAAGATCAGAGTCAAGAAAGTGTCATTGTGTCTTCTTCAGAAAGTGAACATGAAGGCCTTGCGATACTTCCCGCGCCCACAGAGAACAAAGATGCTCCAGCAAGAGACATCCCTCGAGACATGCAAACTCTGGCTCTGAACAATCAGCAAAGCTTCACGTCAGAGAACGATACCTTTGCCGATCGACGAAAGCTTTCCGATGATGTGGAGAACATGGAAGCCAGTGGCACGATCATCCCGCAACGACACTCTAGACAACTCGGGCGATCGAGAGAAGTATCTATAACCAGACCAACAACTCTCACGCACAACACAGAGAGCGCACCAGCTGTGGTACCTTCAAAGAATGCTTCTGTCGACTCGACAAAAACACCTTTCATCACAGCAGACTTCCTGGCGTCTGATTACAATATTGATGCTGAAAAGGACAAACCATTCCGCGTGATAGAAATGCTCAACCATCTACTCGACTATCATACTGTCAAGGTGCCTGATGCGCAAGCAGCGACTAACTTCATTTTCATGTTGACACCCCTGCTTCCCGAGACACATGCACTACCACAACCTGCTATCGACGCCACCATCACCGTGTACAGCGAGTATTTCACAGCCATGGGCTACAGCGACATGGAAATCTACAGCTTGTTCTCGACTTCCTTCGAACACCTCATCAAGGCTGGACTACAACCTCTACAAGCAGAGAGTATAATCAGTACCTACCATAGCCAGCTACAACATCTCGGACTATTCAGCCATGCTGCTTACCTGCGTCGTGTCAGCTACCCCATGTATCCATCAGTCTACGAAGGTGGCTTAAAAGACACCCAAGTGAGCTTCATGTGTGGCTCATGCAGGAAGCCCATCAACACTCCTAACAAGATGCGCTGTGAAAATTGCACACAGCGACAAGACCCATGTCCAATCTGCTGGTGCGACACAAGTCCCTTCGAAGGTCCTGCCAAGATAAAGACACGAGCAGGAGGCAACAGAAGCTCTGTAGTCGAGCCCTTCATTCATCCAGCAAGAACTGGAAATGATAGCGATGACGAGGATCCCGACATCGAAGCTGTAGAGGTACAGAAGAACACCTTGTACTCTACTTGCTTGCTTTGCAATCACTCAGCTCATGCAGCTTGTCTGCGTACCTGGCACTCGCCACCTCCATCCCACATCGATGTTTCTCCGACTTCTGTGTCGACTTCTGAGGGCGCTTGTCCCACTCCTGGCTGTCTCTGCGCATGTACTCCGGGTGCTCGACGGAACGTCCTGATGGACAATGTTGAGCGAAAGGAGCGGCAGAAGAGTGTGCGTGACGACGATTGGGTCGTGGCGGAATCGAGGGCTGCGCAGACGGCTGCTACGTTGGCTGGTGGCAGAAAGAAGAGTGGGTTGAGTGCTACAACGCCGATTGAAGAAGTCGGCAGTAGACGAGAGAGAAGGAGCGTAGGATTCAGAAAGGGCTAGTTCAAAAGTCTCACAGCTTTAGGGAATTCTTTTTCAGACGGTGCTTTCCCTTCAATTGCTTCACACCTGCCTTCCCAACCAACGATGCCAGTTTCATGTGACTTGAAATACTTCGCACCTTCCTCCACAACCAGTCTCATGTGACGCGTCAATCTGTTGCTTGTTCTTGCTTTCCCATCTTCAACCAACTTCAACCTCAACGTCTGCTCCTCTCTCATCGGCCTCAATCCTTTCCAACCTCAACATCAATCAGCGACCTCAGCATCTTCAAAACCTCGTTCACCATGACATCCGGCCGTAACATCCCTCAACACACCAATGCTAACCGCAAGAGATCCGCCGCCAACAACGAAGCCCCAGCCCCCAAACGCCATCATCCCGATGCCGTCGATCAACTACTAGAAACAATGAAGTTTCAACAAGAGCAGATCAACAGAGCTACAGACATCTGGGTGCGTCTCAACGGCGGCGAAGACAACTTGGTTGGTGGCCACGCAATCTTTCTCGGCCTTATCAAGTCTACCATGTACAGTGGACGCCTGGCTGTCAAGTTGGTCGAGAGTCAGGAAGAAGAAGAAGAGGAAGATGATGATGATGATGATGATGTTGTTGATGTTGATGATGATGGTAATGATGATGACGAAGATTATGATTATGATATCGCTGAAAACGAGTAAGTCATATCACCGTCACCACATTCTTAACATCCAACTCTAACACTAATGCAACATAGCCATCATCTTGAAGCCCGATTCATTGAACTGGAAACCTCCCTCACAGAAAAGCAAGCCTCAGACTTCAAAAGCCTCGAACAAGACATGGAAGACTTCGTCTACTACGAAGCAAACGAAGCAGCCAAAGTCCAACTCTCGACCTCAGAATTCCACGAAGCCGTCAGCGAAGCCGTTGCTCAAGAACTCAACCTCACGAGCCGTGAGGAATTGAAGGAGATGACACAGTTTGTCCGTTTGCAGATGAAGCTTTCTAAGGATGCTCCAGAGACTTCTCAGGATATTCTTCGCGAGCATGAGGTTGAGATTGGACTTTGAGGGGCACTTACTGGGTATTGTCTGCCGTATGCTTTTGCTGTTTGAGACAAGATGGTAATGGGAATGGAAAAGAAGTATGTTCTTATGCTTGTGCTTGTTAGCCCGTAGTCGGGATATATTTCAGTCCTTCCTCCACTCTGACAGTATGTGCGGAATGACAAATATAAAAGTACACAGCATTGTTGGCAATTGGATGTCTGTTCAGAGAAAGTAACTGTGTTCCTATCATCTCTCCGTGCATGACTTGCTTTTCGAAAAACCTTGTGCCTTTTCATAGCTCTATATCTACACAACTATCTATATCGTGATTTGTATCCCTCCACGTTGACGATTCAACCGAATATCAACTATCAAAATGCATAGTATTATCAAGACTGAACATGAGATCCAGAGAAAGCCACCGTACTTCCATCATCTCTCTGGATGCTACTTACTTTCCATCGAACATCATACCTTTCTACAACCGTATATGGGATATTGTTTGAGATACAAGAGAGAACTAAACCTCCAGTTTGACAGTAGATTCTGAATACCAACTGTAAAAACGCACAGTATTGTCGAGATATATGTGTTCTCCAGAGAAAATAGCTATATTTTACCATCTCTCTGGACATTGCATACGTTCCTTGAGAACATCATGCCTTTTCATAATCGTATATATATATCGTAGTTCAATGGAGATAGAGATATGGAAAGAGAATCAACCTCCATATTGACAGTACAGGCCAAATTACAACTATAACAATGCATAATATTCTTCGACAAGCAAGCGATATCCAGAGAGATAGACTGAAATGCCTGCTCTCTCTGGATCTTGCTTGCTTCTCGAATGATATTATGCCTTTCTATAGCTCTATGAATATCGCGTCAGTTCCACAGAGATAGACCACTTATGAGACTGTAAGCCGAATCACAGCTATAAGAATGCACAGTACTGTGAAGAACCATACCTGTATCCAGAGAGAAAGCACGCATCTTACACTATCTCACTGGACAACTACTATATCTGACAATCACTTTTGCATATGCACAGTAAATATTCAAAAAGGAGACAACAATATTATTACAATTTTTTTGCAAAAAAAGAAGAAAGAAAAAACAAGAAAAGAACCCCCAAACCCCTACCACCTCCCTACTCCTTACTCCTTACTCCTACACACTCCATCTACGACCACGGAACCCGACCGTGCCGTGGCTCACCACCAACGAAGCACCAGACGACGAGCTTGACGAGAAGCCCGAGGTCAACCCCGTGGTATCAGGGTTATAGTTGATACCACGGGGTCCCTCATCCTCCACAACAGAGGCGACCGAAGCACCCAGGTACTCCGAAGGAGCAGAGGGGGCCAGAGAGGGAGAGGCCAGGGCGACGACAGGGGGCAGGCGACCACTCAACGACCAGGGATTACCCTGCAGGAACCCAGCGCCCGAGCCAGCGGGACCAAAGAGAGAGGAGCCAGCACTGCTGGCAGACTGCACGGGGGCAGCAGCGGGAACACGGCGGGGGCGAAGGGGGCTGCGAACGGGAATGGGGGGAGGAGTCGAGGGCGCGCGGGCGAGAATCTCCTCTTCAGTCTCCTATTTGCTATACATTAATATCAAGTTGAGGTCGCCACGATCGCAATGCACGAACCTGAACTTGAGGACCCGTGGGCCATCCCGAAGCAGGAAAGACTTCCTCGGTCTTGTTGACCGGAGGGCGAGACGAGGGGCGGGCTCTCTCCTCTGCGAGCATGCGAGCGTCGTCGCGCTCAATCTCCTCGGTGGTCATGAACATGCCATGCTCGTTGCGACGCAGGATGGGAGGCTTGTCGAGGGCGGCGAGGGTGAGCGCTTTGATTTTGTGTGAGTACCCGGTTTTCGATGCGCGGAAAGGGTGAAAATGGATGGACTTACGCTTGGGGGGAGGAGGACGGAAGATGGATCTGCCTCTATGATGCATTGTGGCTGGCTAAGATGGTAGTGTTGTCTTGTGCGTGAGTTGGAGGATGACACAGAAAGAATGTGTTGGGCAGAGACACGAGAGTGAAAGGTGAAACTGAAAGAGCTGTTAGCAATTGAAGCAAAAATGCAGGCGCCGGCGACATCATCATCACATCGTTATACGGGGCTAGCGACGACGAGGATGTGAAGCCGGAGTAAGAGCATTTCTTGACTTACCGAATGGGACTTTTGATTACCACCGACTTGTCTATCATGTCGACAAGCCGGCAACATGTTGATATTCGCTCCCTTCCCTCGACCTCAGAATCCTTCGTTCCCTCGAGTCTTCGCTAGAGACAGCGCCCTCAGTCCACCGACTCCATGCTCATCTTGGTCTTTCCTTTGCCGCCTTCCGAATCCGTCGTTGGTGGTCGTTCTGTCGTTGCAGACTCTTTCTCGCACGTGTCGAGCCAGTGTTGGACGAGCGGACGGCTCCATGTCTGTCGTGGTTCCTGATACCCTGAATGTCTCGATGCCTACTCGATGTCTTCGTCTTCGTCGTCTCTGCGGGCGCCGGGACTTCTGCTTCTGTTTCTGGACTTTCCACCACGAGCAGGACCACCACCGCGCGACTGGTTGTTGTTGTTCTTAGTAGGAGGTGGGCGCACAAAGGCAAAGTCGACAGAGATGGTCTGGTCGAGCAACTTTGTGCCGTTGACTCCTTCGACAGCAGCCTTTGCCTCTTCGAGTGTAGGGAATTCGATCAAGACGTAGCCCTGTGGCATGTGTCAGTGTCCTGTCCTGCCTCTTGTTCGTGGGGCTATACACACCTTGACGTAACCGGTTCTGCGATCGAGGTTCATGTGCAGGTTCTTGATCTCGCCGTAGTCGCCGAATAGCTCTTGAAGGTCCTCCTCGCTGGCCTCTTCGTGGACATTGGTGGCCATGACGATCCAGCCTTCGATGGAACGGACGGCCACAGCTCCGGTCGAAGTGCGCGTCTCAGGACCAGTAGCGGCATTGCGCTTGGCTTCGGGCGATTGGGAGGGAGAAGGCGAGCGGCCTTCATCCTGGGCCTGTTCCTGCTCTTGCTCGTCCTGCTGGGGCTGCTGATCGATCTCCATTTCCGTGTCGGCCATTGTCGCGATCTAAGGCGTTTGAGGCGCGTGTGTTTGCTGGGGTACGAGATAGATGATGCTGGAAAGATACAATGGTCGCGTGGGATACTTCGAGCGATACAGATCGTGTCGTCAGTGGGTGGATGGTTAAGTGACGAATTGTTGTCTTGCAAGTCCAACCGCTTGTCGCGTTGCGAGAGCTCACTGACGATTTGTCGGCTATCGGTCCATCTTAACTCCGATGTCCGACATTCTGGCTGCTTCTAACACCCTGACTTTGAATATATCATTCTTCTTTCCAACCCTCGTCGTCGACACCACCCCATATCTCACTATGTCAGTGACGCAATATCAAGTGTCATATCATATGAAGACTTTAACTAAATCATGGGTTATGTGTAGCCTTGAATGGGAACTTATGGCCCAAAATCTCATTTGGACATAATTTTAACAAGACAGCAGCTAAATTGCACATGCAAAGCACAGCACTGCTTGGCTCAAACTGTATCACAAGCATGTGGACGACAACATATAGTTATGGCTGCTCTCTATCGACACTACTTATTCAGCCAACTATAGAAGGTGATGAAGAATGTTCGGATACTTGCTTGTCAATCAACTGACTCGACCGTGGAATCACCAGTGACCTTCCAGGCTTCGTCGCCAGCAACCGTTGAGCAACAACACCGATGACGTCTTTCTGCAACTGTCTTTCCAGTGCGCGATATACCTTTCATAAGAGAATGACTAGATGATTGTGGTGCTATCTAAACCGTAAACCGAAGACGCAACCCAGGCATGCTTTGTCAGACGCCCGGACTGTGTGAGCTGTTGTATTCAAGTAAATATCGCTACGAGTTATGCACGCGTCCTATACTATATGCGCCACTCATAATATCCCACCACAGTCAAATTAATTATTCCTCTGTCGTTCTCTTGTATCCCCACGATCCGACCAGAACCGCCGGAATGTGCGGCCTACGCACCACGCCATTGAGAGGTTCCGAGAAACCCTTGTCTCGCTAATTGCATTGTCATGTTTCTACTACGATCGTGAAGTTATGCTGCCGGCACGCGAGCTTTCGTAAGCCGGCAGCACCCAAAGACCATGCATTTGTGAAAGCACCCGTGACAAGTGGACGAATGGCTATCGTTCCTTGGTGGTTGGACGATCGAGGCCCGCCAACCATGTTGTTGCTGCAAAGAACCAGTATAGAGTTCCGGAAAGTGGATAGCTGGGACCAGAAGAAGAAGCCGACTGACAACCAATTACGGCCAAACATGAACCTTTGCACGTAAGAAGAAAGGGTGTGTGTTCATCATATATTCAAAGAGAAAGATCAATATCCGCCAGACTTACAATTCAGAGGAAGCTACCTATGCTGATTGCTTCCTGTTCAACATCATTGCCCTGAAGGTTAGAGGCATGACAAAGAGACGCTGTTAGTTATACTGTCTCTCTCAGGTCGTCATATTCCATCGGCCAAGCAAAGAGAGCAACACTTAGCTGCTGAGCAGTCGCTTCTTTGAGGCCTCTTCCACGGCGCTGCTTTGCCCACCTTTGTTTCTCATCCATCATATAAGTCTTTGGAGACGCGATTCGTGCATAGACCCTAACCCTGTGCATCGAGCACATCATCGGGACCTCGGACAACGCCAGTGACGTTTGCCTCGACGGGAGCCAGGTAAGTTTCGCCACCTTTGTCTGGAGTAAAGGCATACCTGGGCATTTGGGCCATCTTCTCCTCGGGAGACACTTCTTGGTCAGAGTAGACCAGACGTGTAGCCTTCTTGGACTTCTTGCTTGCGCTTTCGGCTTCCTTTTCCGGAGCTGGAGTAGGTGTTGGTTGTTGTGATGGAGCGGTCTTTGCGGACTGCTGAGCTGCAGCACCCGATATAAGTTCATCCACGCTTGTTGCGTTAGCACCAGACTCTTGCGAGGGAGCAACTGGACCACCACCCATGTTTCCACTGTGCATCTCGGCGAGTTGCTCCCTACTGACATGAGGGGCATTGAAGGTGGGGCGCTGCGGTAGGCCTGGAGCTGAAGGAAGGCTATTCTGGCGGGTTGGCAGTTCCTGTGCAGGCGGGCTCATGGGTGGAGCATGACGAGAGGTCTGGTATTGAGGCGGACTTGCAGAGTGTGGCGGGTAGGCGTACTGAGCAGGAGGAGGAACAAAAGGCGCAGGATGGCCCTGGCCGTATGGCTGTGAGGGTGAAAAGGATGGCTGGGAACCAAACTGACCTGGCGGGAACGGCCCTGGAGGTGCTCCGTATGGCGATTCACCATAGTTGAACGGTGGTGGTTGTTGCTGTCCGTACCCAACAGGGGGCTGACCATACGGTTGTGGAGGGTAAGCGGTTGGTGGAGGGCTAGCAGCTTGCGGTGCCGAAGGGGGAGGGAAGCTTGACTGGTATTGGGGAGGAGTGGCGACATCGGCCTTGATGGCGAGTTAGCACTTTGTACAGGCATTTGAAGTGACAGTCAAACTTACAGGAGTATCGGGAGCGCTGCCCAGACCCGACTTCTCAGCTGCCTTTCTTGCCTTGTGCTCAGCCAAGCGTGCCTTCAACTCGGCTGGTGACTCGAGCTTAGGCTTCTTTGTACCTGCAGCTCCTTGAATCGACGAACCAGGGACGGGATTGCCTGTAGCAGCGCGGCGATCGGCCTCGGCTGCAAAGAACTCGTGGCTGACGCGCTGGTTGTGTTGTTGCATTACATCGTCAGGAATGCCTTCCATACCGAAAATCTCGATATCGGGAGCGGAACGGTTGGGCAGAGCATTCTCCACCGTAGTCAGATTCTCCTTGTGTACTTGGTTCATGTGAACAGACAAACCTGCTCTCGGTCAGCCTCAGTCAGAACCTCGTCGTTCGAATCACTCACCTCCAGCTGTATTGAGTCTGCGTCCGCATCTGTCACACTTGTAGTGCTTTGCCTTTTGATGTGAGATTAGAATCTTCAGATCATCAAAGTCGCGTTCGCAGTAGTAGCACCAAGGACGCGCAAGCACCTCCTCGATGTCGGGGTGGCCGCGCTTTTTCTTGCCCATTGTGTGTATGAGGGAGAGGTGGTCGAGGTGGAGAGAAGTGGTGGATAAGTGTGAGGAGGTCAAGGAGCAGCTGTCGATGACCGCGTTCTGGGAAGTGACGATGCTCGAAGCTGCAAGGAACTTGCCGTGTCCTGCTTGTCGCGTTACTTCCTTCTTCCGCTCAGCAAAATTCCTTTCTGTCAATCTTCACATGCATGTCATGTTATGGCAGTTACTCGAGACTTGAGAGTGCTGTCGTTTTCTCATTCATGCTTGTAGACTTGATGGTAAGTACACATGTCGATAGCATTCGCAACACCCCAAACCCAGCCACTTGCTCCATTATCAGGACAGTGTCGAGGTCTTTCTGCTTCGGCGGGAAGAGCGGTCTGTCTGTTTCGCGTCTTGCGTCCAGGCAATGCCGTGGGATGGTATAGGGGAGGCGGAGAGTCTTGTACTTTCTGCTGAAACGTTGCAAGACAAAACAATTGGTTGCCTCATAGTTCATACTTTCACCGTCCTCGAGACGCCTTCAGTGGGAAGTATGACTCCTTGTGTACCCACACTTCTGAGATATATATTCACTTATTCAATTATTCAACACAACTGTCTACTACATATCACCATGCTATATTGTTTGACCTAAGAATACATGTGAAAACTCAAGTGAAAGTATGCAAGATCATCACGGACAAGTGCACGTTCAAGTAAAGAAGAGAAAATTAATGGGGGTATCAACATGATCGAAATTGGTAAACTTTTGCAGGTTGACGAAACAGATAGTAGAGACGGGCGGTCGAATTGAGGGGGATGCTGCGCTGTGCTGTGTCGCCGCAAAAGAAAACGCAGTACCGCATGCATATGAGCTCTCAACCATGAGTTACATTTCCATGGCCGTAGCCAGATCCTGAACGCCAGCCCAGTCCCCAAAGCTTTTTGAAGTTGCCTTGTTACACCATCTTTTGATTCATCAACCGCTGTGTCGAAGGGCGAGTGGTTTACTCGTCATCCTCCTCCTGCTCGGCCTCGAGGGTGGACATGGCGATACGGTCCAAATCACGCTGGCCGGACTGGGTGATGCGGCGGCCACCCTTGTCCTCATCGATCTCAAGGACACCGATCTTCTCGAGGGACTGGCAGACCTTGCGGTCGACGGAGCCGGAGGCGTCAACGTGACGGCTGGGGCGGGAACCGCGGTTCTTGGGGGAACCGTGGACCTTGCGCAGACGGCCGATACCGACGGTCTTGCGCATGTAGATGTGACGGGCAACGGCAGCAGCGCGGACGTAGTACCAGTCAACGTTCTGGGGAGGAAGCTCCTTGGCGGTACCGGTCTTGACGGTATCGACCCAACCCTGATATCGAATAAAGGTTAGTCGGACTCTATGGGCCCCGATATTTCGCGGGATTCAGGTTGACCCAGTTGAACGTACGGGAACGGCGAGCTTTCCCTGTCTCTTCAAGAAGGAAGCGTCTGTTTGAATGTTAGCCTATGACCCTTGAGATGGAGAGTGGAGGCAGGAGGGAGTCGTCGCATAAGAGATGGTGGTTGTCGAGCACTTTTCACAGCGATTGGCGCTTCCCAGGTACAGCAATGTTCCAAGCGGCGCAATGCTGGACAGTCGGTCGGACAATGTCTTGTGGGATGTCGTTGCGTGGTCTCTTGTGATTGAAGAAGCGACTCCATCTCTTTTGCGAAAACTCGTCTCCAGATCCAAGGGTGTAGACTAACAGTTCTGGATGAACTTGTCGGCGGGGACATCGCGAACGGAGACACCGGGCATTTTGGCGGTTGTGAAGGGGGTTGTCGACGGTGGTAAGGTCTGTAGGCGTGCGAAAAGGTCGTCTCGGTCAGAGGAAAAGCGTTCAAGCGTCGGCCGCTGCTGAGGATTTTGCGATCCTCGTGTGCCGAAATTTCGCGGAGCTAGCCGTGTCGCCAAGACTCTCGAGCTTGCTGTCCCGCTTACTCCTCTGGCTCTTTAGAAGCACTCCACATCAATCTTAACATTGGAACGAGTGAATAATTCCCTTCATGCTGTTGAGGAAGTGCTATCATTAATTCATTGAATGCCCGGTAAGAACTGTGGTATCTGTAAACCGAGTGACTATGTCTCGGTGAATTCACTATCCAGTTGCACCAGGTCCATTGGTATCCTCCTATGCGCCTGCCACAAACCAGCAAACCAACGCTAGAAAAATCTATGAAAGTGTCGGCCTTCTTTCCAAGTGCACCATGTAACGCACGAAGAGCTCGTTCACGAAATGCTCATGTCTAATGCCTGGAGCTCTCTTCTCGGAGAACTCTTCCAGCGCATCCTGTAGTCTCCAACCCAACTTCTCTACCATGTAACTGACCAAGAAGAAGCCAGTTCTGTTGAAGCCGTAGTGGCAGTGTACAGCAATCACAGCTCCTTCAGGTTCCTCTGGCTTTCTCAGCTGCTCTCTCAATGAATCTATCAGAGCGCTGAATGCTGCGACCTCTTCCACTGTAGGTGGCAGCTTGCTGACTGTAGGAAACTTGTGGTACTCGATTCCACCTTCCTCAAGCCCCTTAGGATCGTAGACGGGACTTTCATGACTGATGTCGACAACCATGCGGACACCGTGCTTGATACCGCTGTTGGTACCCCACCTCTTCACGTACACTGACGGGGTATGCTCTTCGTCAATCTCACGCAGCGTCTTCTGTGCTCGGAAAATGCCAGCGATGGGTTCTGAAACAGGTTCGACAGCTTGCCACTTCGCGAGATTCTTCACGTCCCATTTACCTTCTGTGCTCAGATGTTGCAACTGCCAGCCGAGAGAGAGACGGTGGTCGACATGTGTGGCGACGAAAGACTGGATCAAGCCTGATAGGATGCGCACAGTCGAGGTGGCGTACAGCATGGCATGAGAAGCAGGTTGTGGAAGCACTGTTGTCTTGAGAACGAATTTCGGTTTCTTCGGAAGATCAAGTGTTGCGCTGTCTTGTCGAGTTTCAGATACTAGGTCCTGACCGGTTGCAGTGAACTCGGGGACGAAGCTTTTGCCGTTTTCTTCAATTGGAGTGTTGTCTATGACAGGAATATCGCCGGCAGAACTGGGTAAGGAATTGCCCTTGGTGATTGTGTGCTCTCGTGGTACCTGTCGGCCTAACCATTTGGCAATCAGCTCGACATTCTCGGGCGGTGTCACATGGTCCTGCGCTCCACCAATGCAGAATGTAGGAATTTGGAGACCAGACCAGACGGCTTCACCAGGCAATCCTCCAATGGCTTGGTCGTTCTGATAGTCTGGCATAGATCCTAGTGCCATTGCTATGAAGACTTCGGATTTGCTTTGCTCGTTGAATCGTAGTTGAAGTCGCTTGGTCTCCGAGTCTGCATCTTTACCTGCATAACGACAGACACTGGGGCTCTCAGCGCCTCCCCGTCTATCCCACCAACGAAAGACCTCGAATAGGGGAACGGGCATGTAACGCATGTGCTGAAGTCGTGATACTTGTTTTGCTGTCAGAGTTTCGGCGCGAGGACAGATGGCGATGAAACCAGTGATATACTCCGAGATGAGGTGGGACAGTGGCGATGTTGATGATGCGAGCAGTGCCGAAAGTGAGCATCCTATACTGTGACCTATCAGAACCACCCTCTGTCCATTTTCAGCGTCTCTGTGTTGAGTAATGGCCTCGGCGATCAAGGCTGCCAAAGCTTCTGACTTGTATGCGTCTCGTGTTTGTGGTAGAAACTCTGACAGGCCGCATCCAGGAAGATCGATAGCAAGACATGGTGCGGCGTTAATCAGCCCAGTCAAGAGAGGTGCGAACTGAGCAGCACTTCCTCCGAGACCATGAACAAAAACAAGAAGTGGTAGTGGTGTCGGTTTAGTCGGGAGCTTGGCGGCTTGTGGGTGAGGATGGTAGAATGTCCTTATTGATGGGTATACAAATCCAGCGGCAGTGTAAGCTTTTTGGGAAGAGTGTTTTCTCAATATTCCTGGTTCGGAAGCTGAAGGATCTAGAGGGTCGTATAAGTCTGCTGATTGCTCAAAGATTTTCATGATAGAGAGAAGGAACAAGGTACTGGGTAGATGAGAAAGTCTGTAAGGGGGAGAGAGAAGGGGAAATACCATCTAGGCGACAGTAGTTATGTACAGCCAACTCACCTTTGGCACCAGCATCACGTTTCGCACTAGCGAGTCGGAGCAGATAATATACTGACGCGGTTGCGAACGCTATCGTGGTTCCGTAGACCACGAGGGAACGCATCTGCTTCTCACGCGTTGACAGGACCAGGTCCCGAAACCTTGTCGAAAAGTATGGTTGTGCGGTTGGAGAAATGAGGTTGCGTTTTGGGTTAAGCAAGGTAATGTGATGACGCAGAAGTCGGAGATTTTGGTCGACGCGAAGAAAATCGCGGTGGAAACCAGATGTATCTGGAACGATTCACGACGACCAGAAGCGCAGTAGCTGTTTCAGTCAGTCTGGTTAGCACTAGTTAGTTGTCTCTGAAAATGGAGTTGGACAAAGGAGTTCAGAGTGGTGCGATACAGGTAGGATTGACATGAATGGACGCAGCCAATAATCGCGCGCAGTCGGAAATGTGGGCGGAACCACTGGTCGACCATTCGTCTTTCATCAGTGTCACAAAAACTCCAAATACCATCCCCGTTATGTCTCTCTTTCTAGAACACGACGCACGTCACGCCGATGTTATTTCCATGTCCCCGGATCGAATGTGTCTAGATATGAGTGTGGTCTCGATTTGGCAGCTCATTGGACCATGAAAAGAGCGCCTCCTCCATAGATCGTCCCTAGACGCACCGGCAGGACCATCCGTACAACCTTTTATGCACATGTGTCAGCCCTGATTATCTGTGGGTAGGTCGTTCCTGATCTGTTCAAATCCCTCAAGACTCAGGATGATCTGTTCATTCAGGTACCCTTGATGTCCCCAGCCTTCTCAGCTCTCATCTTCGCTGATTGCACCACACGAGTACGCGCAGTATCAATGGACGTGATGTCCAAAGTTATGCTGACTTGACGACTGATCTCTGGGCCCAATGGCACTGAAGGTAACAACGCTGCTGCCGGTCAATCTGTTCTGACAAGGAGACTTGACCATATCGTGAGGCTCAAGAGGCTTGAATCTGGCAGAAGAGCCTCACCTCGTTCTTCGGTAGAATGCTTCACCGAAAGCCCTCGGTTAGTTCCGAGCGGCCGTCTTCGGCTCTGGATTGTGGGGTGCGCGGGGCATGACGAGAGGTGAGAAGTCCGTTCATCCACCTGACGAATGGGAGTGGAGAAAAAGGTCAAGACGACTACATACTCTGGAACTACATCTCCTTCGAGACGAGACTGTTCTTCTCGATTCACACTTCAGATTGACAGAAATCCCAAAGGACACTCGTAATGGATCCCGCAAATCTCGAAGCACAATTCCAAGAGCCGGAAGAGCCACGTCTTTTGAGCTTTCCACATCTTCCTGATGATGCCAAATATGAAGATGGAACGCCAATTCTAAACAAGTACTCTTCCACTCTGACCCGTGGTCATGACTTCCCTGGAGCTCAGGCAATGCTGTATGCAGCAGGCGTGCCAAACGAAAAAATGATGAAGACCGCTCCTCAAGTCGGCATTGCCTCTGTTTGGTGGGAGGGAAATCCTTGCAAGTAAGTCATTCAATATATAAAATATAGACTGTATACTGACCATTACGAAGTAACCATCGTAGGCAACATCCAAGATAGATGACCATCAGAGACTAATATAGATACCAGTGCACGATCTTGGTAAGACTGTGAAGCAAGCAGTGGAGAAGCAGGGTATGCTCGGATGGCAGTACGGTACCATTGGAGTGTCAGATGGTATCACAATGTAGGTTCCTCAAAAAGTTTTCACACAACAAAGCTGACTGGAAGAAGGGGTGGTGAGGGCATGCGCTTCTCTCTGCAGACTCGCGAGATCATTGCAGATAGTATCGAGACCATCACATGTGCTCAATTCCATGACGCCAACATCTCTATTCCCGGATGTGACAAGAATATGCCCGGTGTCGTCATGGCGATGGCAAGGCATAATAGACCATCCGTGATGATCTACGGAGGCACCATCAATCCTGGTTATTCAAAGACACTCAGAAAGACAATCAACATCACAACGTGCTATGGTATGCATTCAACATCCTGAGGCTTTCCTATGCTAACAATAAGCAGAGGCACATGGAGCCTACAACTTTGACACTCTCAAGAATCCCGACGACCCTTCGATCACCAAGGACGAAATTCTGACTGATATCGAGAGAAATGCATGTCCAGGTTCGGGAGCTTGTGGTGGTATGTTCACAGCAAATACCATGGCCATGGCAATCGAAACTCTCGGTTTGTCTCTTCCTGGATCCTCGAGTACACCTGCCACTTCACCTGCCAAGATGCGTGAGTGTCAAAAAGCAGCAGAAGCAATCAAAATCTGTATGGAGAAGAACATTCGCCCTCTTGACTTGCTCACCAAGAAGTCATTCGAGAATTCTCTGGTCATGATGATGGCATTGGGAGGTAGCACGAATGGTGTGCTTCATCTGCTTGCTATGGCCGGTACTGCCGGAGTGGATCTAACACTCGACGACTTCCAGAGGGTCTCGAACCGCATTCCATTCATTGCAAACATGGCACCTTCAGGCAAGTATTTGATGGCTGATCTGTATGACATTGGTGGTATTCCATCAGTCATGAAGCTGCTCATTGCAGGAGGTCTTCTCGACGGCAGCGTTCCTACGATCACTGGCAAGACATTGGCCGAGAACGTTGCTTCGTTCGACTCACTACCCCAAGGACAGGAGATCATCCGTAGTCTGGACAACCCCATCAAGCCTACAGGCCACATCGAGATTCTTCGCGGCAATCTCGCACCCGAGGGTGCCGTAGCCAAAATCACAGGCAAAGAAGGCATGAGCTTTACCGGCAAGGCCCGCGTCTTCAACAAGGAGCACGAACTCGACGATGCCCTGAACAAGGGCCAGATCCCTCGTCATGAGAATCTTGTTATCGTCGTCCGCTACGAAGGTCCCAAGGGTGGCCCCGGTATGCCAGAGCAGCTCAAGGCCAGTGCAGCCATTATGGGTGCCAAGCTCACGAATGTTGCCTTGATCACAGATGGCAGATACAGTGGCGCCTCGCATGGATTTATCGTGGGCCATATTTGCCCCGAAGCTGCTGTTGGAGGACCCATTGCTGTTGTTCAGGATGGCGATATGATCACCATTGATGCCACTAACAATTCGCTCTCGATGAACGTCTCAGATGAGGAAATCCAGCAGAGATTGAAGGTGTGGAAGAAGCCTAGATCCAACGTCACTCGTGGTGTTCTGGCTAAGTATCAACGTTTGGTCGGTGATGCTAGTCATGGTAAGTCACTGCTATCTCTGCCAGAATATCGTGTATTAATGAAAATGTGCAGGTGCGATGACAGATCTTTTCTAGATCTATATAGTGTGCCTAATCAAAACGATCGCTCCACCATGAGCCCATAACTTACTACCACATCCTCACATCTTAGCGTAAAGGCCGGTTCGCTTGACAGAACATACTATAGTCCACATTAAGCACTTTCGCATGGAACACCTGATACAGTAAAAAGACTCTCCGATCTACATTGATTGAATGTAAAGTATCCTCGTGCTGCAAGTCATTTCCCTCAAAATCTGACTTGCATTGTCCACAAGCCTTATGCATACTGCGCATGAGAAACAGACCTATGTACATTTTCTTTCCTGAAGATGCGTCGTATGCGTTTCATCACGACCCAAGAATCCGGGACCGGAGATTTTTCTCCTTCAGCCTTGTGTCACATTCGAACGCCACCGTAGAAAAGTAGTCGAAGTAGATGAATGGAGACGAGAACAAAGAATTGTATATAAAATCTCTATTGGTGAGAAGATAATGGAAGTCTATATACTGAAATTGCATAAAAAGCCAATGTAAAGCGAGTGGTCTGGGTATCTTTAACTGAAAACGTGCAAAAGCGAGTGTTAGGGGGTATCTTTAAGAAACAACAAGCCTCGTGCAAATGGAAAACGAGAAAAATGGGGCCCATTGTCTGTAAAAGGCCAACGAATGAGACGAAAAGCGAGTGGTGGATGGGTATCTTCGAAAGAACAAGAACAAGAACAAGAAACAAGGAAAATGATCCAAATAAAATGCAGCCATGACGAAAGTGCAAAGCAGAGAAACAAGAAATCAAAACTCCGTAGAATATGCAAGATGCAAATGCAAGGTCGGAAAATGCTTGATGGTGCCGATACGAGTGTGTAAAATGCCGTGCGATACTTTTTGTTTCAGAGACGATGGAACAAATATTTCGAGAACGTTGTTTAGAGGGAAAGGGCATATCCATAATTTGCAAAGCTGTCAGCCATGGTGGCATAATGAGGTGTGGGTGTGTGTTGCTGAGACGAAGGCGTATGCTGCTGAGGCGTCTGGTGCAAATGCTGAGGCGCGATATCCGCCCACTTGCGTGCGCAATGTCTTGAAGGCCATTTTTCTTCCACGCCAAACTCGAGCATCTGGAATTATTGTTAGAGACGTGATTGAAGTCATAGAGAGATGACGAAGACGTACCTTTGCGCTGATGATGTCCCACTTGCACTTTTCCCAGTACTCGTGTGCTTGTCGCAACGCCTCAATGTCGCGCTCCTCCCAGCTTCGGAAGCGTTGTCTCAGGCGAAGGTACCGCATCTGCAGTGTAGCAACAGTGATTGATTGACCCAGCTGGTTGCTGAAACGGGCTGCAATCTCCTTCCAGGGCAGGGCTTCATCTTCTTTCAAGGTGATCAGAAGACGTTCTTCGTCATTGAGGTGCTCGAGCGAGGGGGTTCGCTTGCGGCGCTTGGAGTTTGAGCGGTTCATGGCATCCTCGTCTTCTTCTTGACGGCGCTTCGAAGCAGGGTTGGGTGCAATGGAGGGATAGTAGCGGTGGGTGTCCGCTGAGCTGCGCCTCTGGGGTGGGCTGGGAGTAGTGAACTCGGCTGCGGGAGTCTGATAAGTTGCTGTAGGCATGGCGGTCGTGGCTGGGATCATCTGAGGCTCGGACATTGGGAACCGGATGCCCAGAGGGTTCTCTGGCCATAGGATCTCATTCGCCGACGGTCCGAAAGTGCTGGGGCTGCTGTGAGGTCTCTCTATCAGGTGGTTTGTATGACTTGGTGGCAGAATTGCTAGGTCATTGTATGTGGGTGGTGTTGGCCATTGAGCTGTGCCGGAGTATGCAGTCATGTCATATTGGTTGAAAGAAGGGAATGGTGTCATGAACGGAGTGTTGTAGGTAAGCTGCAGAGATGAGTAAAAGTTCATACATGAATATGATTGTCTGAACATACAGGTGTCGGTGCATACCATGCTGTTGGAAAGCCATCTGTACACACAATCTTCTCACTCGATGTGGTAGACTCGAACTGGTCCATGGTGAGGATGATGAGATGTTGTTGTTATGAGTCGAGATTTGATGGCTTGATGAACTGAGCGGGAAAGGAGCAACAGACACTAGTGTCGAAGGATGCAGAGAGATACTTGAGTGTTGGTGGATGATGCTTATGCTGTGTCTGCGTGGTGGTACCTGCCTGAGTGACAATGGACGGGCATGTTGGTCATTATGTAGGATTGAAGGCAGACTTGACGTTAGCATGCCGGAGAACCATGGACTAAGCCTCCATGTCTGAGCCTCTGCCGAACAGATGGAGGTGAGATATTTTGAGAACACAACGAGTCCCAGAGCAATGTCTCTGAAGGATCAATAGACTACCTGTGCGGCCTGTTGGGAGAGACACAAGCACCATTGACCTCTAGAAAAAATCGGTACAGAGAGGCACGCCGACTTTCCATACACGCCCAGTGCATAAGCGCGCCAGGGTATCTAAATTGAAAATGGTGGACCTTCCGTGGAAGCGGGACGTGCTCGGGAGCAACCGCAGCACGGAGCTAGGCACAGGACACGCGCGCTGTCAGATGCCATTGGGTCGTCATGATCTGACATTGATAGCCCGACGGGAGAGCTGCGTAGGCTGATGCGTAGTCTTTTGCATATCTCGAACGTTTTACACCGGCCACGGTGCATGTTTCGTTCTTGTCAGAACACGGTGAGTGGTACAGTACTCGAAGACCTCCCTACTGACTTGGTGAAGAAGGTAGATTGTCTTGATCCCGAAATAGAAACAGGTCAAAGGCTTGCGGAATCCGGTTTGACTGACATATTACTTGAGTAGGCTTCGAAGCGCGTTTACCGAATTTGCAGACATCTCAGATGCAATCGCGTGTCATGATGTGCGGCGGGAAGGAGATGAACTGGCGTGGGGTGTGTCTTCGATTGGAGAACGGAGCACCTCCATAACACGCATTTCGAGATGCTCCATGGCGCCTGATTGGCCTATTCACGAGTAAGCAACCTACGGCTGATCGACTGACAGGTCTTGCAAGATGGAAGAGTAAAAATAAACTAGAGCATGCGGGGGACATAGCCACTAATTAGCCGTGTATATTGCGCTCAAAATAGATCACATTGGGAAGAATGCAGACTAATATTCAGTTTATGGCTGCATGTGTTTCAAGAATGGCGGTTACTATTACCCTCAGCATCATCCAGCCTCTCCAGATTCGAATGAGACATATGGATTATGCTTATGCTGAAACAAGGCTGATCCTTTGCCTGGATGTCTCTATTTCTCAAAGAAGTAGTCGGTGGGGAGCCAGGATGTGTCGCAAGATGCAGAAAGAACGCTGACCGGTCAAGCTTTGAAACGAGATACTCCTACCTATTACCTCGATAGACAATTTGCTTCATGTGAAATTTTGAGATCTCACTATTCGAAAAAAGCTTTGTACCAAAGAGGCAGGTGTTGTCTGGGTGGCTGGGAAGCCCTCCACCGTGTTGAACTCACACGTTTACAACCCCGATCACCAGATGTTCCATCTAGTTTATTTGAGATAGCCTGCAGCCGACTGCTCAGATCGCAAATTTTCCGGCGATGCTCGCTTCGACAAAAAGCACGAATCATGCTTCGGAGATTTAGCGCTGTAGAGATGACGCCAAGTCGGACTGAACCTCAGGCCTCTGCTTTTCTTTGTGGAGAATGCGCAGTCCATCCGTCGAGGCGCAGTATACCAGTATGTAGATATGCTCAAATCCTCCTCAAAAGCAAGGCATGCTGCTTGAACTCTGTTGCGGGCTGTGCTGTTTGATCCCCACCTTGAGGGCGGAGTCTTGGATCCAATGTATATTTTTTCGGTCTATCGTCTCATCGTCATTTCGTTTGTCATGGTGCTCTATATCTCGATATCTTCATGCATTCCTGGTCTTCCTTCGACACCGTTAGCCGGCTCTTCTACGTCAATGTCTTCTCCGCCCTCGACTTCGTCCATGTCATCGATGGGGAAGGTAAGAATAGCAGCGATACCACCAAGGCCTTCTAAGCGCTTGCCGCTCTCGTGCCCATCGCTCAGAACTCTGACGTCGCCTCCATGCTCCTGGCTGACCTTGTCGACTAGAGACACCCACCGCCTTCTCACAGCGACGTCTTGAGCTCTGAAAAGAGCGCTGGAGATGAGTAAGGCACCACCGCCTCTTCCTACAGCACCCTTCTCGACAGCAGACTCGACCTCTTTCGGTCCGTACCACGCGCGGCCGTCATCTTTTCTCAGCAATTCGAAGAACTTGTCCATGAGGGCCGTCTCTTTTGCGAAACGGGTGTCGCTTAGCTTGGACATGACTGCGGGAGAAGCCATGACTTCAGCGAGCGAGTGCAGATGCCCGCTGGCAGAGTGTGCGATAACGACCTTTGCAGAAAGGGCTGACAAATTCTTATCGGTTCTTGTAGATGCGAGAGTCTTGATGTATTGCTGGAAGGCACCCGCAGTGAAGCCAGGACTTGCCAGCAACAAGGGTTTCAGGTCGGCCATGTTGAGTTGACGAAGGAGTGACTCGAGAATGGTAGAGTAGAAGCGCTGGGTAGCCTTGTCGTGGTCGGCGCTAGGTTTGCCCGGACGCTTCTTAGGCAAGGCAGTCTCGATTCGTTGGCGTAAGATGGTCTGGTGGCTTGTGATGAGACAGATGTTGGCAAGACCCTCTTGCATGACAACGGCCCAGAGCTCGGCCTTTTGTGTTTGATCGATGGAATCTTTCAGAGTTTGCAGAGCAATACTGTCCCAGCCATCTGCCTTTTCAAGAGTAAAGTTGCGTTGCAGCTCAAGGTCCAGAGTATGGTAGGAGCCGCGCTTGACCCATTCGTTCTCTTCGGCGACGGTACCGCTGACGTGAAGTTGGGCGGCTTGTGGGTCGAAGTCCAGGGAGGTGACACGAAGCGTCAAAGTGGTTTGGACTCTTTTGGAAGTGCTGGATCCCGTCATGGACTCTGTAGTTACGCGACGAATGGCTGAGGCGCGAAGAAGATCGGTCGGTCGGATGAGGTTGTAGGCATGCCACATGTCTTCGGGCTCCTCAGGCAGTAGTGTCGCACTGCCCGAGCCATCTTTCTTCTCGATACTCTGTTTGATTAGTCTCATGTTGTATCTGTGTGGTTGTGTTGGAAGAATAGAAGTTTGGGGGAAAGCGCCGCTTGATTTCTGAAAGCAACCGATGACGAAGGTGGATTTTGTGACTCGACCCAAATTCGAGTTGCTTGTGTCAACTTTCGACCTACCGTATTCTAATCATCACGACAAGTTTTTACCAAGCAAACATCTGCTTGAAGATGGAAACATGCTCTATTCACCTGAACTTTGAGTTCATGGAGAGGTACTTGCTGTGATAAGGTCGTGGTCATACAGCTGCGGTATTATTGGTCAGAGTTCCGATCTTGCGAAAACGCGGCTTGAAGAGCGATGGCGGAGAGCTTTCGACTCACACCAGTCTTCTCTCAACTTTTTTCTTTGTCCTTGTGATATATGACAAGAGCCATTCTGATTTTTCTGATCACAAGAACCATTTCCAATCGTCTTCCAGCACATCTATAAAGTACGCACTGCAACAGTCATGATGTCAAGCAGCAAGGAATTATCCATTTATCAAGGCCGAGGTACCAGGTAACGTAAAGCATGAACCGGTGTTCAATTGACTCTTTCGGGAGTCTTTTGTTCTGAGAGACACGGTCGAACTTGATCAGGATAATACCTGCGCAAAGAATCATGCTTCTTCTATATCTGCCTATCTGTCTTGACGGCTGACGCCGATGCAGGTAACTCCCCATGGATGAACAATCTCAGATGAGAAGGTCTACCAAGGACGTCGAGAAAGACGGTCCTTCATTGGTGCCCATCGAGTTCGATGATGACTCTACCCTTGCTGGCCGCTCTTCTGGTTTGAGACGTCAGATCAAAAACCTCGAGCACAGCTTGGCCCACTACAATCTCGAGGCCCGCGGTATCCAGCGCGTCATGCCCAACGAGCGCCATAGTTTGAGAAACCTGGGGTACTCTCAGGTCGGCCTGCTGTGGTTCAGTGTCAACCTTGCTGCCAACAACATCACCCTTGGAATGCTCGGTCCAGCTGTTTACTACCTCTCCTTCCTGGACTGTTCTCTGTGTGCTGTCTTCGGCATGCTTGTCGGATGTCTCCCGGTGGCTTACATTGCTACGTTCGGACCTGTGAGCGGTAACAGAAGCATGGTCTTTGCTCGCTACACCATGGGCTGGTACCCAGCCAAGCTGGTTGTTATCCTAAACATTATCGTCTTGCTTGGATATTGCTTGCTAGATGCTGTGATTGCCGGCCAGATTCTGTCTGCTGTCTCGCCGCATGGTTCTCTCTCGGTCATTGTCGGTATTGTGATTGTCGCCGTTCTTACGTGGATCATCACCATCTTCGGGTACAGCGTTTTCCACTTGTACGAGCGTTACGCATGGCTTCCTCAACTTATTGTCCTCTCTCTGCTCGCTGGTGTTGCTGGACCAAAGTTCGACCTCGAGACACCCTCAAGCGGCGACCGTCTAACCATCATCGGCAATCGCTTGTCTTTCTTCAGTCTGTGCCTCTCTGCTGCCATCACTTACGCAGGTGGAGCAGCAGATTTCTTCGTCTACTATCCAGAAGAGACTCCTCGCTGGAAGATCTTTACCGTCACCATGTGCGGTTTGGCTTTGTCGTTCACCTTTGCGTTCATAGTCGGTATCGGATTGGGCTCTGGCATCACTGCAAACGCTTCCTGGGGCGATGCGTACAAGGTTTCACAAGGCGCTCTCATCGTTGAAGGGTTTGCTCCTCTTGGAAGCTTTGGTAAATTCTGCGGCGTGATTGTAGCTCTCGGTCTGATTGCCAACATGATCGCTCCTACCTACAGCGCCGGCATGGATTTCCAAGTTCTTGGTCAATGGATGACTGTTGTGCCTCGAATTGTTTGGAACACACTTGGTGTTGTCATCTACACTGTATGCGCCATCGCAGGTCGTGGAAGTCTTGCAGTCATTTTTACCAATTTCCTGGCGCTCATGGGCTACTGGGTGTCGATTTGGATTGCCATCAGTCTTGAAGAACACTTCATCTTCCGCAAGTGGAGAGGTCTTGGCTTCAACTGGAACTCTTGGAACGAGAAGAACAAGCTTCCTATTGGCATTGCCGCCATCATTGCCTTCCTAGTTGGTTGGGCTGGAGGTGAGTATCTATGTCCACCTTGTTGAAATCATCTTCTGACGTCACGTAGCAATTCTCTGCATGGCGCAGGTCTGGTACATCGGTCCCCTCGCCAAACAGGTTGGAGAATACGGTGCCGACGTAAGTGGAACGCAAGTCAGCTCAGAAGAAAATTCGCTGACCAAATCTAGATGGGCAACTATGTTGGATTCGCCTTTGCAGCTCTGGTCTACCCCCCTCTCAGGCTTCTCGAGCTGAAGAAATTTGGTCGTTGAGAGACAGGAGGTGGACGAGTCAAAGGCTCTTGGTGAGAGAGTCGTTGAGAAGATCGAAAGCTAGAAAGGTAGAGCGTTGGTTGATGAGGAGCACAGTCAAACCGGGATCGCGTCGTTAAAGCAGGAAGAGGAAAGCCTGGAGATTGAGTTGGACAATCTATGTGAAAGGTGGTAGACTACAAGTAACAATCCACTCTAATGATGTCCAGAAGAGGTTCCTTATAAACACCGAGCGTCGATTGCGGTGACCAGGGTTTTCACGAACAACAGAAGACACGAACAACCACTGTCTGCACCTTGAAACATCCACCACATAAACAAAAGACTTCAAAATTGCAATTCCCGTTACGCAACTCAGAAGATCTACTGCTACAGCAACAATACAACGCAATAAGAACACACCCATCACCAAACGAAAGGATCAAAACATGGCCACTCAAGACACCCTCCAGGCACTGCAGGCCTTGCGCGCCCAAATCCTTGGTAAACACATCATCATCCCTGATCCAAACACAGCCTGACGCCGAAAACATCAGACAACTTCTCCATCGCTATGCCCGAACAACTGAAGACCAAAGTCGTCCTTGCCCACCGCGAAGACACTTGGTGGTGCATTGTCTATGGCAACGACAGCAAGCCTATCTGGAAGACTGGCAAGGGATGCGATACTGCAGAGCTGGCTTTGCGCAAGATGTTACTTTCGTCCAGTGATCTGGTGTTTAGTAAGTATCTCAAGGATGGATTTGTGCTCGATCGTTAGGTGGACGGGTTGCCTGTAGTGGGAGGTTGGACACGATGAAGATCTCCAGAACTTTGTCCGACCCTTGTGGCAGGAAGCAAGGGATGAGGCAGTCACATTGGCGTCAGGAACACCTCCCTCCGCATTGAAACGCTGCGAAGCTCGCTGCCATCCTCGATGAGAAAGAAACATCAAAGTGACTTCTATCGTAATTGCAAACCAACATCTCATCGCATCTCCGCATCCAAGTTTGTCTTCATCACGTCAACTTCCGCTATCAACTTGACTGGCCCCACATCAAGATGTCGTATCATGGCGTGCCCACGACCCTCAGATACTCGACGTGAGCAACATATGGTTCTAAACCTGCCAGACGCTGCTAATACTTGAACATTCAAATATGTTGTCGCTTTCCAACATGCCCGCATCTAAAATCATGTGGCTGTGATTCTTCTTTGTAAGGCATTGCAACATACTTCCATTTGCGGCTTCCTCGATTAATAAAGGTCGAGGCTTTGACATCCTCAACAAAGAACCAGCTCGACTATAGTTCTCAACTCAGCATACGGACATCTGTCTGTTCTTATTCTGACACTCCTCATTCGTGCTTTGGTAATTACGTATTACGAGTCATCGTCGCAAAGTAGACACAACATTATGAGCTTCCAGGAGACCTCCGACATCGAAGGCATGCGTGCCCAGATATCAGGTACGTTTCAGCACCAACACACCCCCCAGTTGGCTCTACTAACATGACCAAAGCAAATCTAGAGTTCTTACTAGGCAATGCAACTTTCAGGATCCTCACCAGCTACGTAGCAGGAGCATACCGCGCCGTTATTCTCGGCGCCGATCCCGAGATCGCAGGCCTCTTGAACTACGCCGAGGATGACTACTCCTCTGTCACAAAGGCTTTGCAAGCACTGCTTGATCGTACAAGTTCTATGGTCTCTGGGAAACTACGTGAGGGTGGCATCGAAGATAAAAATCCTGGCAACCCTGTATCGAAGGACTCAGGTGTCTTCCCCGAAGTACGCTCGAGGAAAGGTGAATTTTTTCCACAGGTACTAAGCTTTGGGCTTTGTCAAGGTACATCTAGAGGACCTACTGGTGGTGTCTTTGGTGATAGAGTAAGCAGAGGTCTGTTTGCGGATTATGAAGCTACTCAAGGACCACCTCCTGGACACGGTCAAGCTTCAGCGGCAATACCTACCGGTTGCCTCTTTGGTGCCACGTCTAGCGGAGGCGTATTCGGAAACACCCCAACTGGAACTGGCTTGTTTGGTCACGGGTGTGAAGCCTCTGGAAGACCCAATACCAATTCCTGTGCTTCGAACCCGCATGGCGCTCCGGGTCGACAGCACCCTGGTTTGAACACTACGGTGACAGTGAACCTGAACGGACTCACAGTCTCTGGTACCAGAGGAGATGGTCAACGTTTGTTTGCATCGTTCCAAGACGGATCGAACAGTACGCCAAATAACACAAGTCATTTCGACATCAATCATTTCAACAGGAGAAATGAGCCCGATGGCGGTCTATCCGGTCAGTTCGCCCAGAGGCCTATCATACCGAACAACGATGGTCCGACCAATGCAGGCGTCACTTTCGATCAAACAAGGCCTGCATCAAGAGGGATGTTCTCAGGCTCTTCGCATGAAGCTAACAGTCATGCAAATGTTGCGACCAGCGGTGGTATGTTCGGATCCTCTGCACAGCATACCATGCTTACCATGCCTCATGTTTTTGGGAGCAGCCCTGCCTTTCAGGCTGCAATGGCAGATCCAACCAGGTACCTAGATGTCGATGTCCCTGGTGGCATGTTTGGAACAACACCCAGAGGCACACCTACTCACGTCCCTGCGAGAACTTCAACTACCCCTCTTGGTGATCCTGGAAGCGCTTTCGAAAGCCACACGTCCGGCGGGCTCTTTGGAGGCGAGTCTCGCAGCGCTAGCACCCCAGCTACTGGCGCTTTTGGTAACAGTACGCCTCCGAGTTTGTTTGGAGAGCCCAGAGTCCCACATGGGTCTTACAGATACAATCCCACGACTGGTACTCTCAAAGCATCGGATAGAACCGTTCCTGAGGTTGCGGTGACCCATAGCAGTTTCAAGGAGGCTACCGACCCCAGAACCCCAGAAGCCAATCTTTCTGATGCAGAAGCCAACAAGAAGACTCGATTCTTCGCTACAGTTGAGGATGAGTCCCCTGTCTCAAGCACCAAAGATACCGGAAAGAGCAACGCAAACTTTGGCAAAGCTACACACAGCTCGCCTTTTTCGGCCACACCCGTCAATACGTCGAAGCCTACAGGATCGGCATTTTCTCAGTTTGTTCCAAAGGAAGCTAAGACACAACTTCCTCCTCCTCCTGTATCCATGTTTGCTCGGAATACTTCAGCTGGAGGACCGTCGAGCTCTAGCGGAACGCAACCTCCTGCAGTTTCTAGATTTGCTCAGAGTGTTCCAGCTGGAGCATTCCCTCCTGTGACTGATCAAGAGCCTGATTTCGCTCAGAATGTCCCAACTGGAGCATTTCCTCCAGTGACGGTTGAGGAGCCCGCTCTCGCTGCTGCCTTCAGAACTGCTGCTGCGTCGACATCAACGGAACTGCCCTCCCCTGCGATTTCTACATTTGCTCAAGGTACCCCAGCTGGAGCATTTACTCCAGTGACTGTTGAGGAGCCCGGTCTCGCTGCTGCTTTCAGAACTGCTGCTGCTTCTACCACGGCACCTGTTGTGCCATTCACAGTACCGGTCACCGTATCAGCCGAACTACCACCTCCTGTCTCGGCATTCGCTTCTGCTCCAGTATCTACGTTTGCCACGGCTACTGTTCCGGCGCAGGTTGCTGAGCCAGTAAGAGTCGAATGTCTCGCGCAGCAAATCCCTGTACCCGCACAGAAAGGTCCTGCGAAGAAAGCCAAGAGTGGTGGAGGTCTTTTTGATTCCGCATACGCTTCTTGATACGGTACTATGAAGCGACAACGGTGTTTAGTCCGAGTAGGAGAGGGGGGCTGAGAGTATCGGAATCCCTTTTGTTTTGATCATTTCGTTGTAGTTAAGATTTTTGTTGATACTTGTTTGCCATATAGCAAATATTATTGTTGTTCATTGCTTATCATCGTTGTCGTATGCGTTCTGCTCTCAAGCTCCATTATGCATTACTCCCTTTCTTCCTGCCTCACTGCCTCTCCCCGGTGGTCCCTTCCCTCTTCCTTTTCACCATCTCAAACCCCCTTCCTATACTCATCCCTAAGAACCCACTTGCCTCTTCCTCGACTCCCCTTCTCCAACACTGCAATGACCTTCAACATCTCCTTAAACTCCGCCGTCCTCTGCGCACTACCGCAAAACCTGTTGAAGTGATCAATCAAGTTTTGAGTGTACACCTTGCCTCCATGTGCAAGTAGATAATCCCGAATCAGAGCTAGGAATTCTCTGCCTTTGGGCTGTTGCGGTGAGGCAGGCGTACCCCCTCGAGAAGGATTTGTAGAAGCAGGTGTGGATGTAGAAGCAGAAGGACGAGAAATGCCTTGACGTGCAGAGAGATTGGATAGGATAGATGTGCTAGACGGACCACCGCGAGCACCGCCTCTTCCTCCGCGTGAAGATGCAAATCCGCCTCTTCGTGCAGGAGTTTCAGGACGTCCGGCAGTGCCAAAAGTACCTGTCCAACTTACACTCCCAGCAGGCAAGTTCCTCGCAATCTCTCCTGCCTTTTTGAGTTCAGCTGCTGCGAGGGCGGCAACGCGTTTGGCTTCTTTGGCGATGATTTCAGGATCGGCTGTTACTTTCCGAGAACCAGAGTTTCCACTGATGATGTCGTCGTGGGAGAGGGCGGAGGTGACGCCTGACCGGGCGAAGATGGCGCCGAGCATGCGTTCGTCTCTGGTGTTTGTTGTGTTTTCAGTGCCGTCGTCGTCGGCTGCAGGTGTTGGCTTTTTCTCTTCCTCGCCTTGGAAGTCTTCAGCGTGGGATATGCCGACGATGGATTGCATTTCTTTTTCCTTTGCAGCCTTTTGAGCTTCACTGATTACTGCAGCTTGGTCTGGCTCCTGGGACTTGGGATCAGAGGTATTGGCTTGCGGACCGGAAAGTTGAACTTCTGTGCCCTTGAAGATACTTCCTGTTTCGGTCTGACCATCCGCAGTTGCTTCACCTAAAGTGAACAGGTCGTGTAGATCCCTCAGCTGGAATGTCTGTCTCTGCTTGGGATCGCGCAGAATCTTGTTGGTTAAGAACTGCTTGAAGATCTGTCGATGGTAAATCTTTTCTTCGATGGTACCAGCAGTCATCAAGCGGTAGATCTCAACCTCACGCTTTTGACCCAATCGCCAGGCTCGCTCTCTGGCTTGGACATCGGTAGACGGATTCCAATCGGGATCGTAGATGATAACTCGATCTGCGCCAGTCAGATTCACACCCAGTCCTCCTACTTTGGTTGTGAGGAGGAAGACATGCAAGTCAGGGTTCTTGTTGAACTTGTCGACGAGTGTTTGTCTGTCTTTGATGGATGTATTACCATCCATGCGCAGATAGTTGATACCACCCATTTCTCTGACGAATCTTTCAAGAATGTCCAGCATGATACGATGTTGAGCGAACAACAACGTCTTGTGGCCGTTTTTCTTCCATATCTCGAGTAAAGCCTTGACGACTTGCATCTTTCCAGATTTGTTGGCGTTACCATAGTTATAGTCGCTTCTGATGGACAAGGTCTTGTGCTCAGTCAAGTCAGGATGATTACATATCTTGCGCAGAATGTCGATACCAAAGAGTGCCTGTCTCTTGCCGTTCAAAATAGCAGTCATATCACCAGAGTTCAAGAAGTATTCATATGCATCACGCTGGGGCTTGGTCAGCTTGCAGAACAAGACTCTTTCACTCTTCTTGGGCAGATCAGATGCCACATCCACTTTGAATCGTTGGAGGAGGTAAGGGCTGATCGTGTCCTTCAGTGTCTCTGCGCACTTCATGGCAGTCTCGACTTGTAAATTGGACGCATTGGCGTAGCCACCCTGCTTGATTGGAGTTTCGAACTGTGACTTGAAGCTGACCAGAGTACCCAGTCTCATGGGGAACACAAAGTCGAAGAGAGACCAGAGTTCGGTCAAGTTATTCTGCATCGGCGTACCAGAGAGGATGATTCTGTTGTGTGTGCGGATCTCCTTGCTGTAGATTGTGATTGCCGTGTTAGGGTTTCTGATCTTGTGGCCTTCGTCCAAGACGCAGTACTCCCATTCCATAGGGATGAGTTGTTCAGCATAAGTTTGCAAGCCAGAGTATGTTGTTACCAGAACATGGCCATCTCTCAAAACTTTGTCCACGATGCGCTTAGCGGACTTGTTTCCCTTGGAAGGCTTGATCGGATTACCATCGAAGTCGAAGTTGTCCAAGTCATCCTCCAGCTTGTCTTCCCGCCTCACATCCAGCATACCGCTTCCAGAAGTGTGAAGAATCGAGACTCTCAAAGGTGGCCACCAACGATGGAACTCATTCACCCATTGCTTCATGACTGTTGCAGGACATACGATGAGAATAGGTTTCGTGACCTTCTTTGAGTAATGCAGACCAGCAATGAAGGAGATGATTTGAATAGTCTTGCCGAGACCCATCTCGTCTCCGATGATGCCACCAACCTGCTGCGAGTAGAGCTCCCAAAGCCATTGAACACCCGTTTTTTGGTAGTCGAAGAGTGACGGATAGATGTCGCCAGGTATACGGTAGCCGCCTTCGAACTCTGCATCTGTCTGTGTTGGATGTGGTAAGTGCCATTCTTCCTCGCCTTCCTGATTCGGTCGATGCTCTTCGTCTCCGTCTTGTTCCATGTCGACATCGACTGCTTCCCTTCCAGACTTTGCTGAACCTTGATGCTTCCGACGCGCAGCACTTCGTCGCCTGATCCAGCTCTGTAATCTTGCTTGGTATACCTTCTCGTTGCCGTCGTCGATTCCAGCGAGATCTTCTTGCGATTCGGCTGCTTGCTGTGACTTTTTCGTGACCTTCTTCACGCCCTTCTTGCGCTTGTTCGTTCCAGAGGTGCCCAAGGAGAAATCACCGTCGACGTCCTCATCTTCTGGCTCTTCCTCGTCGTTCGACTCTCCAACAGCAGCAAGCTCCTTATCGTCCAGATCAGGTATGTATTCATCTTCTTCCTCTTCTTGGGCAGACTCCAGGTCGACATCCTCTTCTTCTGAGTGGCCCTTGCCTTTGCCCTTTAATTGTAGTCTTTGTCTCTTGCTGGGTCTTTCTTCCGGAAATTCGTCTTCCTCTTCAGGCTCGCTCTTCTCATCGTCGGCAAAGCCAGGCATTCTCAAATTACGATGTGACCGTTGTGCATCAGCTTGTGGCTCCTGATCAGCCATGTCTTCATCCTCCTCCTCTTCAGCATCAAACATGACTTCGGCAAGACTTGACGAAGTGCGCAACAACTGCCTGCCCATCTTGGAGAAGGGCGTGATCTTTCCCGTCCTGATCAAAAAGTCCCTTTGACTCTCGCCAGATAACTTTTGATTGCCCGCCTCTCCCAGCAGAGTGTCTCCAGTCGTAGCAGCCTCATTCTTCCTGTCATCGATTCTCTTTTGAATTTGATCCAGATCGGTCTGTAAACCTTCGATCTGTGTCTTGTAGTTTGCAATCTCAGCACGGTATCTGTTCTTGGTAGCTTGGTTGCCGAACTCGGACAACTTCTTCTCCAAGCGGTGGACCTGGCCGTCGAGACGGGCTTTGTCGGCTTTTGTGCGTTCGAGACGTTTGTTGTCGCGTTCATCTGCCTGTTCGATGAGTAGGGCATCTGCTTGTCGGCCGATGTCTCGTTCTAGATCGTCTTGATCGCGTACACCGGCTGCGAGGGAGGCGATGCGAGTGGCTTCATCGGCGTCATCGTCGTAGGGGCGGTCCGCTGATTCGTTGGTATTGTCTGAGGGATCCATATCTGGTTGCTGGTCTGGCTGAGTGGGTTCTGTGACGGCAGCTTCTTGGTGGTTGGGTTGTGATTCCGACTGGTCTTGGTTCACTTCTGGATCATCCATGTTTGCGCCGGAGGTCGTGTGGCGAGAAGGAGAGGGACAAAGACAAAGCAAGGCTGGCAAATCGCGATACAAGAACGTGAACTTTTGGAAGGAATGGATATGGAAGGTGTAATCACAAGTGAACGAATAGAGTTTCCAAAAAGAGAAGGGACGGTGATGCGCGCATGGCTGCCTCGAAGCCTACGTCATGGCGAGTCATGCTGGTATACAGTTTCATCAACACTATCAGATCGAACAAAATCACCAAGGAAAGTCTTTGAGAGTTAATGCTTGTGGAAGCAAGTGTCAGATTTATCATTTGTATGCCATAACTTTTGTCATCCAACTCTTCTCGTAATCTGCGTAATGTTCAAAGTCTAGACTTCTCCTGGCGTCAGTTGAGAAGACGAAGGACCTTGAGAAGGTCACCAGTGACACCCATGGCAGTAACCTCACCACCAGCGCCAGCGCCTTGGATGATGAGAGGGTTCGAGCCATATCTCTTGGTGTAGAAGTTAATGATGTTGTCGCTACCCTTGAGAGCGGCAATGGGGTGGCTTGCGTCGAACTTTTCAAGACCGACCTTGACGCTCTGGCTGCCAACCTCGATGCTACCAACAAAACGGACAACCTTGCCCTCGTTGGCGGCTTCTTGCTTGAGCTTCTCCATCTGGTCGTCGAATTCGGGAAGACGAGACATGAACTCGTCACCGCTGCTGCACGACTCCAGCTCCTTGGGGATCAAGCTCTGGACAGGGAAACTGGTGGGGTTCTGGATCTTGAGGCCGGCAAGACGAGCGAGGATGGTCAGCTTGCGGGCAACATCCAGACCGTTCAAGTCGTCTCTCGGGTCGGGCTCTGTGTAGCCCAAGTCCTTTGCGTTCTTGACCTCGGCAGCGAAAGAGCCACCGCCACCACCAACGGGCATGAAGCTGTTGAACAAGAAGCTCATGGTGCCGGAGAAGACACCCTCGATCTTTGTAACCTCATCGCCAGTCTCGACGAGCTCTTTCAGGGTGGAGAGGACGGGCAGACCAGCACCGACGGTACTCTCGTGGAAGAGGTAGCCTCCATTGCCAGAGCCGTTGGAGGCAGCGGCGAACATGTCCTCCCAGAGTTCATAGCTGTCCGAGAAACCCTTCTTGTTGGGGGTGACGATGCTGACGCCCTTGCGCAAGAAGGCAGGGTACTGTTGTGCGATGTCGAGGGAGCTGGTGTTGTCGACGAGGATAACCTTCTCGGGGGCGGTTGCGAGGTACTCGACAAGAGCAGAGGCTTCGAGGATGGGTTGCTTGGAGTCATTGAGGTCTTGTTCGATGGTGTCGAGGTTCAATGGGCGGAAGCTCTCGCTGAAGAGAACTTTCTTCGAGCGCGAGACGAAGATGAGGTCAAGGTAGGTGGGGGTCTTTGCCTGGGACATGCGAGACCTCAGGGCCTGGAATTGGTTCAGGAAGCATTTGCCAACACCGCCGACACCTGTGGACTGTTAGAAATGTTGGTGGGGGTGGAGGGGCAGAATCGGAGTAGAAGATACCAATGACGGCAACGTAGACTTGACGAGGAGTGGGCATTTCGGACAAAGGGCGAATGCAGTATTCGACTTGTTGGGTGTTTTTGTAAATGGGAAGATGCAGCTTTTCCAGGACCATGTGGGCTTCTAGCGGCTGCCGGTCGTTGTCTAGTTCGCGGTCCTGCTGCGGTTTCGGAGCGCTTGCAGGAACGACGCAAACCTTCTTGACCCCACACCAGCCAAACATTATTCGCGACAGCTTCGTCATCTTCTCTGCAACTCTTCCTCCAAAATGTCACATCGAAACACATCAGCAAAGGATGCCCCCTTGTACGGCGCCCCAAAGCCTGCGAAGAGACAAAAGTCGTCACGCGAGATCTCGTCGTCAAACACGCTCGCCTTCACTTCGCAGCTCCAGTCGCTGATCCACGCCGGCCCCAAGGACTCCGCCAATCCCAATCGCCCATCCACATCACGACCACGTCCAAAGAAAGAAGACATCTTCGCCTCACACAACCGCAATGTGAAGAAACGTGCTGCCAGAGATCTCGACGATGACTCTCCCGCCTTCAACCAAAAACACAGCACATCCTCCGAAGCTCTAGATACCTCAGCATGGCACCGTTCAAAGCGAAAGATGGAAGAAAAGGCCCGTCTCTATGCCGCTATGAAACGAGGCGACGTCGGCGATGACAACGAAACACATCTTGTCGATTTCGATCGCAAATGGGCCGACCGGGAGAACAAACAACTATCCGATCAATCCTCTTCAGACGAAGACTCAGACAGCGACAAGGAGGTGGTAGAATGGGAAGACGAGTTCGGCCGCACACGCACAGGCACCGCTGCTCAACGCGCCCGCGAACAACGACTCGCTCAGCTGGGTTCAGAAGCCGCTCTGCGCTCGCGACCAGACATGCCCACAAACATCATCGTCGGCGATACAGTCCAAGCAGCTGCCTTCAACCCAGACGAGCCTGTCGCCCAACAGATGGCCGATTTAGCTGCCAAACGCGACAGATCCCTCACTCCACCTCCAGACACCCACTTTGACGCTTCCAAGGAAATCAGACAAAAGGGTGTAGGCTTCATGCAATTCAGTCTCGATGACCAAGAACGCAAGAGACAATTTGAGAATCTGGAAATGGAGAGGGCTGAGACCGAAAGAGTGCGTACCGAACGCGAGAAGAAGATACAGGATCGCAAAGACGAGATTGAGCGAAGAAGAAACGCCATCAGACAGAAACGAGGCAAGGCACAGGCTGATGACTTCTTGACTGGCTTGGGGCAGGAGTTGGGTGCTCAGCCTGCAGAGGCGAAACACACAGAGGACCCGCCAACCGAAGACCAGTAGGTCACTGATTCTTATATGACTTACGATTCAACGAATGTATCCTTCTATGCGCATCTGGCTCCCGAATAGTCCACGTTCTTCTCACGACATCCTCCTGCAATTGCATGACAACCTCTGGTCACAGCAGTTCTAAGACGAAGGATCAAATATCGAGTGTGAACGACATTCGCCCACGTTACTCTCGTTCCATAACTCTGCTTTCCCTCGCACCTTTGATCTTATACACTCGCGTCCGCAGCTCCTTTGATTGTCGACCTACACGAAGCCTCACGAGGTTCCTCTTGCGCATCCGCGAGAGCTACAATTATTACCCGTTCGCCCCTCGCGACTCGTCGGAATTCCCTCTCAGCATCACCATTTCGACCTCCCAGATCCGACTATACTGTATGCGTGACTGCACGACACCTTCTTCAACCACCGCGATCCTCCACAGAGAACATACCTCATGATTCTCAATCACGGACGCCGTTCTCGTCGTTCTTGAGGGTGTGGGCGCGATTGTGCTATTCGGTGACTTCCTTGACTGCCCGCATACACGAAGCCTCACGATCTTTCTCCTACTCATCTGCGAGAGCTTCGTTTCCTTGATGTTTCGCCTCCCTTTGCTTGTGTTCGTTCTGATCATCCCAGCCTCCTCGATCCGACTACAATGTATGCATGACTGCACGACACCTTCTTCAACCATCGCAATGCTCTCCCAAGATACATATCATAGATTCACGGTCACGGACGCCGTTGTCATCGTTGCTGAGGGTGTGGACGCGGTTGCGCTGAACGGCCATAGCGACCGTAAGTGATTGGTTGGCCCCGGCACTCGGCCATGATGAGTGACACCATGTCCCCACATGATGTGAGATTTCATGTGCTCATACGAAGTTCAGAACAAACGATGGTGGTGGGTTATTATATACTCCAACTATTTACTGTTTTGAGTGTGAGTGAGTGTGGGTAGCGAGTGTGATACACAAGTGATTGAACAACATGTGAGTGAGTATCATACATCAGCTCTTTTGGGTGTAGACTGAGTATGATACAGATGTGGTTGAGGAGCATGTAGAAAATCAAGCACGTGTGCTAGAGAATGAATCCAAGAGCGAAAGAACGCAGAGTTATACTTGAGTTATACTTGAGTACTACTTCAGTATCTGCGGTAGGCATCTCTATGTCATGTATAGGTATATGGAATTAGCTGTAGAAAAGCACAATGTATCGATGAGATGGAGCTATATCCACTGAGACTTCAACATATCACAGCTTTCTCTGGACATATCTCCAGCTATAAACAGCACCATGCATTTTGATAGCAACAAACACGCAAGCCGATTCACGATGAGACGACAACGAAGTCAAGGATAATAAAATTATTGTATTCCCAAGCCTTTTATCTAATAGTAAACCCAATCTTGGGCATCAAACAACTTTTCAAGTCCCATGGACAAAGCGATAATGGTGAAGGAATGGAGTCGAGAGGGTATCGGACAAGACCGGCTGTAATGGTAAAAAGCCCATGAAGAGAAAGTTGCGACGAGCTCGAAGCTCAAAAGTCGTAGCTTGGTGGCGGTGAAGAGAGTTGTGCAAAGCTTGACTCTGGTATGGCGGCGAGCGATAGATTGCTTTTCGCTTGTTGGCTGGCCAGGCATGATTGTTGTGGAGTGCATGGTATGTATCCGACATCCAAGCGTATGAGACTGGATTGTAGTCTTCGTTGGCAAATGGATCCATAGCAGAGTGGAGATGTCCAAGGTGGTAGTGGTGGGCGGGTCGATAGACGCCTGGGATGGAGAGAAGAAGTGGGAGGACGAGCAGAGTCTTCCTTCAACCCTTGAAGATAGTCTTGCTCAAACGCATACCCTTCTTCATCTTCCTGCCAAGCAAACTGCCTGATCTTCTGATGCTTCCAGATCTGCCCAAACTGGTTTGCTCGGACAGAGAAGTCTCAGGTGCGATGCTCTCAGTCTCTTGCACAATGCTTTGCTTTCGGTCAGGGTTGCCTGTCAAGTAGACATCCAAGCGCCAGTTCATCATGCGTGCCTTTTCGCCTCTGCCTAACTCTTCTGCTTCAGCATCCTCATCCATGACGCGACCACTGTTGCTCCTCGACAATGAAGTTGTGGAGTTGGTTGCACTGCTTTGACGTCTGTGTCTCTCTGCAGTAGTGGGCATGGCACCAATCCCAGAAGTTCCTAGACTTCCACTGCGCGAGCGAGATACACTGCCGCCGAACAAGCGATGAGTGCTATCGTCGAGGATACCAGAATCAGAGGCTGAGTCATCACACCAGGGACAAGACTCCAGTCTTGTTTCCCAGCCCTCAAGAGCGAGTTTCGACGAACAGTTGGAGAGATTTGTGGTGCTGGTGCATGGCTTGACGAGAGAGTACCAGCGGTGCGAGCATGGTTGTGTCGAGACGTTGAGGTTGGCTACACACATTGTAGCTAGATTTATGTGTGATTGTTGTGATACAAGAATAGTCGATCTAAAGACTCGCTTATAGTCAATACGATCGATAAAGTCCAGGAAAGACAACGAGGAGTATAGTGAGCGAGGATTGTTTGTTTCTTATCAAATCTCAGAGCTGAAACGGATGTCCTCGGTTGTTCGATGTCAGATATGACATGTGCCAGTGCGATCAACACAAAAGATAGGCGGGCTTGTATCTTCTGGCTCGGGCTGTGCTAAAGCTTGGTATCAGGCAGCCTCGGAGTATGGGATGAGATCGGCAAGTAACCGAATGACCTGGTCTGGACAAGCGATGATCTCTTTTGCGGGGAAAAGGGGGATAGTCGATGAGATAGGTCGAAGGGAAAGTCCAGCGATGATCTTCTTTTGTTATCTTGTAGTCTTGTTGTGGTTGACTCGTATGTGGAGCCGGGGTATCAAGGTGGAGGGGATGTTTGGTCACGAGCGTTGGTGGGTGACAACGGACGAGAGGCTGGCTTGCAAGCAATATTTGAAGCTGGTGGAATGAAGTGATTGAAAGATATTGTTGCCTGTCGTCCAGAATAGACTTCCGAATTGAGTCACAATAATAGATGCGACTGCCTTGAGTAAAGCCGAGAAAACAGAAAAGAACTGTTTCGGAGACACGTGGGATTTCTGGGAAGAGCGTTGTAGGTTGTCAAACAAGTCCAAGTGTTTGGGCAAAGGGAGGAACGCTGCTTATTATATCTCTGCATCAACCGCGCACTTTGGGCATCATCCCTTTTCTCATCTTCTATCTCTGACACACCTCTTTCTCCATTCCCATCCACCCCTTGACCGATGCTTCGTGTTCATCAGCCCCCAAATCTGTTTCTTTGTTTCGACACCGATGATTTTCTTGCTTGTTCCGCTACTTCCCCAGAGCAAGCTAAAAACGGCAGGGATCTCCGGCCCGCTTTTTAGTACACGCAGCAGGCTGCAAGCAAAAAACCATCACACAAAAGTGGGAAGGATGGCTTGGAGGAGGCTGAATGATTGAGATTGGATGCGGGAACTTTACGCGGCAGTCACGTTCTTTGCTCTTTGTTTTGTCATCTGATGCCACTTTTTGCTGTGCTGTCCTTCTCAACATCCCTGCGAATCATAAGATGATGAAGCTGAAAGAAGGTCGACGCGACTCTGATGTACCAATCTGCTGACTGTGCGAACAGTTTAACGAGAGCTTACCTAACGTGCCATTGGCTTTCGTCACAAAACGACGTATTATGTGATACACATCAGCTATGATGAAACCACGACACGTCAAATGCATATGCGTACATCCACCTAAGCTGCTAACCATCAAATGTACGAAGCAAACCTTCTTGGTCCAGTGCAGGCCAGCGATCTCGACTGATTGAGCCATGCGAAACAGTCCGTGAACGTCTTCCGTCGGCCCCCCGCGCCGCTCTTGGGGCTTTTCCCTAGCCTGGATGTAGCCATACCGGTGCCTTGGTTAGATGACCGCCTCCCGGTAGGACAGGCAGACATGCAAGCCACAATATCGCGTATCGACGTCTTTTGCTCCGTGCAATTCTTCACCGCATCTACACACAGGCATGCATGTGTTGGACGTTGAGTGCCTGTCACCCAAGAATCTTCAAGCTTCGCAACCACGTGTGAGCAGAAGCGGTGAAGCATCACTCGTGGCATAAGAATATATGATAAGACATAAGCCAGGGGTACAAACTACGAGATACGACTAATGGATCTAACCGACCAGACTGTTGGAATGAGGTCGAACTAAGGTACTTCGGAACACGAACCTATCTCTTCCTCCCAGCACATCACAATTCCAACCAACCTCATCTCAAAGTCTCCCACCTACCACCTCAGTCAGCCAGGCAGGCTAGATAACGAGACCTTGGGCGACGTGCATAGAGTTACATGTCCCGTCAACCCGTCACAAACGACCACACATACGCCTCTTCCTCCCGCTCTTCTCTCCATTCATCAACGCACGGTGTGCAGCAAATTCGAGATAAAGATACGCCAACGCAGGAAGCCAGGGGCTCGGTTGGTGGTAATCTCGTTATTTCGCATGCCTGCCACACATTCCATGACATCGCTGTCATATCCAATGCAAGGAAGCCGATGGAGAGAGGGCTAGCCTTAATGACCGTTTCTCCTGTCAAATGAGCATCGACATGTTCTTATCTCTATGGCTTGTGTGCGACACAAGGTGTGTGTGGTTACACGGCAAAATAATATTGTTTCAGGGCCGCAAGCGGACAGATGAAAGCCAAGGCAAAAAGGTGACCCTGGCCATCAAGAAAGCCACTTCGCCAAAGAAAAAGCGCCATGCTCTCACCTCTTTCCGAAACCGAAAACGCCCCCCGAAGCCATAGGACAGGAGCTCCGGCATATTTGATTCATTAAAGGCGATATATTGTCCTAATATAACCACCACATATATCGACAAGGCAAGCACAATAAAGCCGACTTTTGATCTTTCTTGCTGCCCAACTCCACTATAAGCCACCTGAGTTCTGTGACACTCCACCTCGGGTTTCCATGGCAAATTGACTGCCCATGAGTTTTCTCATCCACTGTTGCCTATATCTTCGGACCGAACGTAAGAGTATATGTTACCCAAGGCAAGTATAGCCACATTCGGCTGTCCGCGGGGTTTCCGCCAAGTGATATTGCGTACCATCGACCTTGGCTCGTTGCGTGTATGGTTTTGACGAGAAATGCTTGTGTCTTCACTGCCCTAAGCACTGGAGACTTGAGTTTGTGGATCCTCGTCATTAGGAGGCGAGGATGTGAGTCTCGTAAGGAGTGCGAGTTGTTCTGGTTTCTGTGTTGCTATTTTTGGACTTGAATGGTTGATGTGGTTGATGTGGTTGATGGGTTGACCCTGGCATCTGATATGTTTCTTCTACGACCTCGACATATGTTGTCTCTTGGACCTTGATTGTCGATTTACTAATCTGTAGTTCTCTGAAATATTGATAGAAAGATTTGAGTGTATTGGAGTCTTGCGGCAGAAGTTGGAATACTTTCTGGTGCTAGCATTATCAGCATGTTAGCACCATGTCGAATTGACACTTTGTCCGTCATGTCAAGTCATGACTTCGTATCGTAACCATCAGATCTAAACAGCTCTGTGAGAACCACACCACACCCAACGTCCTCCTCATCATGGCTCACCAGAACAATCACGCCGCTCACGATGCAATAGGGATTCTCAAAGTCCAGACTCGATGTTCATTCTTACGCGCGTTGATGACCCCACATCCGCTCGACCATCAATGTCGATCTTTCCATGAGATCGTCAGGGGGTGCGAATGGATCATCAGGTCCAACTTCATGACTCTGGGATCCCGTGTTGCGTGATGCAAGTGAGGTAATACTACGCAATCGATCGAGAGACACTTTATGTGCGTGTGTGATGAACATTGGTGTTTCGTATGTTGTGTATTAGATTCTCAAATGATCGAGCCTTTTCCTGAGGCTTTCGAACTGTAGATGGGTAGTTTATCGCCGATTCAGATGCAAAATTATAGCTCTTTGATGCTTGTAGAGATCTGCAGCCATGTATATTTAGTTCGACGGCCAAGATGATGGATCAAGCACCATACCAGATCTTGAGTCTGCCAAAGATGCCGCTCACAGGATCAGTTGATAATGTCTCTTCCGAGCTGCTGTTAGGCTCTGTCGACAGTCGAAAAAGTCCAGTCGGCAATCTCAAAGGCTCAGTCCACGTTAACTCTTTCGACCCGCCGCTTACGAGATCAGTTGAAGATACCTCCTCTGAGATGACACTCGCGGGCTGAGTTTTCGACGCCTCTTCGATGTTTTCACTTACAGGCTCAACTGTCGATGCCTCTTCCACGTTGTCGCCCACAGGCTCAACCGGCTCTGTCGACGATCTGAAAGGCTCAGTCGGCAGTCTCAAAGGCTCAGTCGACGATGCTTCTTTCAACTTGTCGACTACAGAATCAAATGATGATGTCTTTTCCGAGATATCACTCGCGGACTGAACCGTTGATGTTTCTTCCGAGTTGCCGCTCGCAGGCTCAATTATCGATGCCTCTTCCAAGTCGTCGTTTAGCGATTCGACCGTCGATGTCTCTTCCGATATATCGTCCGCGGGCTGATTCGTTAATGTCTCTTCCAAATTGTCATTCACGGGCTGAAATGGTAATGTCTCTTCCAAGTCCTCGCTTACAGGCTCAGTTGACGATGTCTCCTCCAAGATGTCACTCACGGGCTGAATTGTTGACGCCTCTTCCAAGTCTTCGCTCACAGGCTCGATCGTCGATGCCTCTTCCGAAATGTGGTTCACAGGCTCAATAGATAATGCGTCTCCAGCGTCGACTCCAGGACCATACTCCAGAGGGATGTTGGCATTAACAATTCTGTCCAAGTCCGCACGATTGCGAGCCGAGAATTGCTTGTGTACTTCACGGAACCTGTCCATGGCCTCTCGCTCCACACGGTCCAGTTCAGCTCTTTTTGCCGCTAGTTCCTTGACTGTGGCTAACAGTCGCTCTTCAGCTTCCTTTCTGGTGACCTCGATTCTGTAATGCTCGAGACCAAGAGATTTCCCAAGAGTCCTGTATTGTGCGGCCGCTTTCGAATCGCCCGCCATGGCTGCCAGCCTACATGTATTTCGGGCGTAATTTTGCAGGCTTTTGATGTCTGCCCTTCTCCTGTGAACAGCATCATGACGAAGCGCTATCATAGACCTGTACAGATTTATCATGATCCTAACGTTGGCTAGCTTAGCTGCCTTTGGACCAAACTCATCGCTCCTCATGAACAGGTACATGTATTGGTTCAGCTCCAAGGCGTGTGGACTATCGACTTCCCATTGACTTTCTGTTTCTTCCAGCACTTTCGGATCCTTGCGCTTTATGTATTCGAAACAAACCCGTTCGACAGATGCCTGCAGACTGCATAATGTCTTGTGTTGGACGGGATATGGCAGATAGAAGGCTCGTGTCTCCGGAACGGCTATCGTTGCATGTTGACTGATCTCCGAGTGAACGGGGTCTACATCTGTATCTTTTTTGACACCACTTGTGTTTCTGGATGTCATTGCCTTCCAGCGTGAATTCAATTCGAGTGCATCCAAAGCAGAAGACTGAGCTGAGATCATGTAGTCGTCTGTCTCGAGGCCATCAGGCGTCATCAAGGTCGGTGTGATATCTTGGGACTGCTTGTTTTCTGCTTCGCCATTAGGAGTTTTGACCGTAGACTTGGACAATTCTTTCCCAACATGAGCTACTTTGACCAAGTCCGGTGAACTTGACTCTGAGACAGGCGATAGGTCAGCAGCGACGGACGGTTTCCGAGGCTTTGAAGCAGTTCCTGCAATCACATCTGTCGAAGTTCGGGTAACAACCTCTCCTGCGACTGGTATTGAACCAGCGGTAGGAGGTTCATCCCAGACGTCTCCAGGCAATGATAACATATCTCCTACATCATCGTTGACTGTTCGCTCGGGAGCAATCGTCTGGGCATGGCCTTGAGCCTCTTGCAACCTCTCCTCGCGGAATCTGCAACTCAAGAATCTGCCACCAATCAAGGCGCCATCATTGGCCCGAAGAGCCTCGGTAGCGGCTTCGATGCCAGTGAAATGAACAAACGCTACTTTCTTCATACCCAAAAGCTTGTCTCTGGTCCTCTCCTCCTGATGGATGGCTCTTTGCTACCGCTCTTACGGCTGTGCGAGCTCCAATATAACTGAGAGACTGATTGCCGACATTGAATACGCCCTGTTTGGATAGTTGTCTCGCCATGTCGACAATATCCTCGTATCGAAATCGAGACATCAATGACACCATGTCCGGATGCGATTGTGCTGCCTTGAGTTTCAGTTCTAGCTCGTGCGAGGACGTTTTCCAGGTTGTGCCAGGAATAACGTGTCTAAGCCTATTATAAAACATAGACCTTGTCGGATCACCGTGACGATCTCTTAGAACTCTTTGGGTTTGTGAGGCACTTCGCAATACGCCTGTTACCCGCATCGTGACTCCAGAACCCAGTCGTGGCGAAAACAGAAATGAGAGAGTGTCACCAGAAGCTGAGATGCGGCACGTAAACCATAGAAAACTATCTCGCCGGTGCGAAAATTAGCCGGGCGCTTGAGTGACAGTCATATATGTTCCAGAAAGCGCGAGGGACGCAGACTTCAAAACAGAATTGAAGGCAAGAAAGATGGCAAAATATAATAAGTAGCAGGCGTGTGAAAAATAAACTTTCTGGCTAAACAAAAAAGCAGGTGCGGTGATGTGGCGGACTTGCTTCCTGCGAATTCTACAACGGGAATCCTGAGAAAGGTACGAACAACAATTTGATCAATAAAGAAGTCGTTCCAATTGAGTGTAAGAAATCAGTGTATAGGTAGCAGATTATATGCACAGCAAATAAATAAAGAATAAAACGCCAGATTTTGTCCTGTTCAAAAACGAGCGCCCACCCAATGCATATGACCTTCCCATAGTCCTCAAGAACTCCCAAGACATTGTACAGCGGCCGTCAATTCTCCATCTCAGATTATGTTGAAGCCAGACACAAGGATTGTGTAGCTTGCAATAGTGATAAAGACCATACCGAAGATAAAGGCAAGAGGTTGTTTTTCCAGTGAGCTAGCAGCGCTCTTGCAGGTGATGCAGGTATAGGTTGCAGCATCACCGCCTGATGAGTTTTGGTAGGGTTGTGTAGTGTACATGCCAAAGCGATAGTTGCTCCAGACAGGGAGACCACCATAGACGGCAGTGGCAGTAACGGCAGGCAAGGCAGCATCCATAATGATGAGAGTGTAGGTTTCGGTGAGTAGTGGCACTGTGGCAGTAGCTTGGTATTCATTAGTGTCCCATGTAACGGCTCCAGTAGAGCCATTGACAGTCTGGTTGACAGCCAGGGTGTAGATGTTGTTGTTGGCACCGCAAGAGGCCATGATGTCGAGAGCGGTGGGAGTGACAGACAAGGAAGTCAAGTTCCAGGCGAAAGTGATGTATTCGCCGACCTTGTAGTATGAAGTGGATGAGAAAATGCCGGGAGTGATCATGGCAATACCTCCGTAGCCGGCCGAGACACCATATGTCTTTGACTTTGATGATTTTGTTGTGGCTGTACCCTTGCTGCTTCCACTGCTGCCGCCAGTCGATTTGCCCGTGGAGGAGGCATCTGATGAGTCACCAGACTTGGATGCACCGGATGAGGCAGCAGCACTCTTGTCGGAGCCAGTAGTGGTGGCATCGTTGTTGTCGGTGGATGAAGCCTGGCTGGAGGAATCCTTGTTCGAGGAATTTGCTGTGGATTTTGCGCTCGAGGCATCGGACGTCTTGGAAGCGACTGTGGTAGATTCTGCTGCTTGTAGGAGGTTAGATGGTGGTCATGTCAGGCTTTCGGAGTGTCAGGGAACCTACCCGAGTTGTCCTGGCGTGGGAAGACAAGGTCGTTGATGTCGCGGATGGCCTTGAGGTGGAAAGACTCAGACCATGGTGCCGAGGCCGAACTGAGTGCTGAGAAGAGAGCGATCGAGGAGAGCAGCTGTGCAGGACGCATGTTGGGCGGTCGAAAAGCTGTGACTTAGGGCCTAACAGGGGCTCGTTGTTGTCGTGTCTCGGGGACTGAGTGGCGTTGTCGTAGTATTGTTGATTGGTATATGATTATGCTTCGGTAAGCGAGTGACTGGCTGTAACGGCAATACAGCTGGCAATAGAGGTGAGTGCTCAGGAAAATAAATGTCGTCAAGGAACAGAGGTGAAAAAGAGGACCGTTCGTGAATATCTCTCCAACCACAACCGCGCCCGCCCACTGTTTGAAGATGCGGGAGCGCTCACTCTTGGCACCCGCCGCCGCCCCTGCCATCTGCTATTTTTGGATGCCGCGTACTCTCACCATTCGTATCTCGTTGACTACAAAGAGTCAAAAGTCCAAAGAGTCCAAAGAGCTACGAGAACAAGAAAACTAGGAATGCTCTTCCGACATAAAAGAGACGGCTCAATAATACCAAATTCGAGAAAGAACACTCTCGAACGAATATCAAGTCGATAAAACTACAAGGTCTTGCGCCATTCGGAATGGTCGGAGGCTTCTGCATCGAACACTCCAAGTCACCCTCGTACCTTCCCTCGGGTCTACCATGAGTCTACTTCGACCAGATATGTCTCACAGCCATGGGTCGAGTGAAAACGACTCTGCATCAGAGACCTCGAGATTTGACATCTCACTGCAATCATAGTCAATCAAACCTCTTCGCTGGATCTAATTCTTGTGCTTGTTAGTATTGCCATGCTTGATACCCGTCCAACAACTTCCGACAGAGTCACAACTTCGCCGAATTTGCGTGACGCACAGTCGCAACGCGTTTCATCATGATGTTAATGGTTCTTCATTCGTCTACCATATATGCAAGGACAGCCCAGCTAGTGATTGTCGTTCGAGGCCGAAAGAGGGCAATCCAAAGAAGCCCCCCACCGTCTCAAAAGTGATGATCAAAAAATGTTGCTGTTTGAAGATTGTGTTGTAAAACAGGTGTAGGATGGATCACGACAAACACCCCAGAGAACAAGCCTTCGCTTTCGTTCACGTGCTCCATCAGACTGCCAACTGCTTTGCACGAGGCTTCAAGCCTGCAAGGTACCCCTTGTTCTCTAGACGTCAACGCGCATAAATGCAGATGAAAAGAACTCCCTGAGGCTCAAATGGCATCCAACGATACTCTGCAAAAACGACATCGATACCCACAAAATCCCTGGTCCTCGAAACGACCCGAGATCTGAAACACGCCGCACGACATATCCATGGCGCAAATCGTGGAGTCGAGAAGGCTTCTCATATGCACTTAATTGCTTGTCCTCAGCCACTGAGTGCATCGACTGCGCCCTGAACTCAAGCATGTCACCCTGCGTTACGTGTAGGTCCCTTGGACTAGGGAGGGTGTTCTCTGAAGCTTTGCAGCCTATGAGCGCAGCCTGTGGAAGTATTTAACCAAAGTTATGATGCTGATCGACCGGCAGAATATGGAGACAAAAGTTACAGCTATAGTATAGGTGACGACAACATTAGACGTCGGTTACAACTTTTAGTAATAAACCATTGCCTATAAGAACTCCTCAAGTATCTCGCTCAAAACCTTCTTTTACTCCATCATATCAAACATCCTCAAAACACATCCAATCATGTACACTCCCATCGCTCTTCTCGCTGCCACTGCAGGCCTAGCCTCAGCAGCAACCTCCTACAAGGCCTCTTTCACCCAGTACGGCTCCACCGACACCTGGGGCAGCGGCAACTGCAACGTCAAGACCACAGCCTGTGGTTTCTACACCTCTGTACGTTTCCCCTCTCCCCTTCCCCATCCCACACTCCCACTAACACACCACACAGCCTGGCTACTCAGCCGCCGTATCCCAAAACGAATTCGGCGTCGGCACCGGCGCAGGCGCCGGCCCCGCCTGCGGAACCTGCTGGAAACTGACCGCCAGCACCGACTCCTCAGGCAACAAAAAGACCTTCGGCGGCCCCATCGTAGTCCAAGTCACCAACCTGTGTCCTTCAGAGAGCAACCCTCTGTGTGCTCAGAATGGCCTGTCTGGCACCAACCAATACGGTGCCAACTTGAACTTTGATCTGTGTATTGATTCGGGGGCTAGTGCTGCACTGTTTGGAAGTAGTGGGGTTGGGTTGGCTGTGGGTAGTGCTGTGCAGGTTGATTGTGGACAGTGGAGTGGAAAGGTTGTTCACTAGGCTGTTTACTAGATTGTGGAGTACGTCTGGGTCAACAGCTGGATCTGTTGTAGCAACAAAAGCCCTTTAGACCGTCTTCTGTATCACTTTTAGGAACAGGAAAATATAAAAAGTCTATACATCATTGTTCGATTATCTCATGTATACATCTTTGTATCTCATTATTCTCATAAACTTCATAATCACATCTGAATCATCCAATTACGACCGTATTCCAGCATGCGCCTCCGCAGCTCCTCCAGGATATGGGTTCTCCGTTCGAGTTTGAGTCTTGCTCAACGTCAAGTCATCAGGTTCCGTCTTCCAACCACCCTCATCACGATCTTCTTGTTTCTGCGGCCAGAGGATGTCTTTGAGGATAACAGCGCGGATCATCATGCCAAAGACAAAGAACCAGCCGGCGACGAGAAGACAAGTCAAAACACAGCCGAGAATGCGGATGGGACGGCAATGGTCCAGAGCGCGCGCTACTGCAAAAGTGGCAGTCTATAAACAGTGGTCAGCTTAGTGCTATCTTGGCATGGCACTGGCAGAAGACGACTTACAGTCAGACCAGTGTTTGGGAAGATGAAGGAGTACCAGGTCAAAGCGAACTGGAGACGTCCGTGTCTAACGCAAGACCAATGCGCACCGCAAGAGACGATGAAGAAGAAAATGGCAAGACCCCACAGCCAGATGCCCATCCAGTTCGCCATCACAACTGAGATGACTCCGGCCATCTCTCCGACGCCCATAAAGTTTTCTGGTATGCATCCTGGAAGATTCTGAGCCATCGTGATGACACCCGCGATGGTGAAACCAGAAGGACCAACAGAGATGAACATGCCAGGACGGAGAGATTCTTTCGGCAGTTTTTGAGTCATGAGTCGATAGAGGAATGCGGCATAAACCATTGTCGACATCATGAAGCCTATACCTTGCAGGCAGAAACCGCCGACAATAATCGGTAATGCTGATTCTTTGGCCACTCGTGCAGATAGTCTGCCAGCATGTGGTCCTATGATGAGTAACGGGTAGGCTGGGAAGATCCACACTGTTGAAAATGGTCAGTAAAATTCTCGAGTTACTGGAAGCGTAGTCCAACGTACCCGGTGTCATCCTGGAGATGGTGTAAGTCTGGGTTGACCACATGATGAGGTAGATTCCACAGGTGAATGTCAGAGCCACTCCACAGTAGCACCAAAACAAGACGATCATGGTTCTCTCAAGCCAGTATCCAGATCTGCCATTGCCGACAGCATACTCCGTGATGTTTGTCAAAACCGTGCCACATGAGACGACCGAGGCGGGCACAAAGAGGGACTCGGTAGGATGCGTGAACGAGGCTTTGAAGGTCGATGGGTACCAATAGAAGCGAAGAGATATCATAGTCACGTTGAATGTGAACAGGACCAGGTTGAAGAGGAAGAAGCAACAACCAATCGCATATCGACCATGGAACTCGTAGGGCACTAAAGCAGAGTATTAGTCTCCTCACTGCTAGCAAGATGATGCATACGCATACCAGCCAAGATGACATTCGCTAATTGTCCAGTAGCCATCGTCATTGTAAACCAAGTCCAAACGAAATGTCGTACTCGTTCCTTCAACGTCAAGAGAAGTTTATGGCCATTATGTTCGTCTCCGCTGCCTTCCGCAGGGTCGTCGAGGCTTCTGTTTCGGTTCGGGCTTCCAGGTAAAGGTGTGCCAGTTGCATAATGTCTTTGCCAGGGTATATCCATGCGTGAATTTCCAGTCGACCACATATCCCCGCGCTCGACATCCTCATCTTGATGATGCATGGTAGGCAGTGGCGTCTTGCTCCTCTGCGTCATTACTCAAGATCCATAATCCAGTGTGTATGTGCGGGTCCAAATTCACAACAATTGCCAGTAGAGGGAATGAGAGAGAAGAAGTAGCAGCAGGTCGCGTGCTAGTGATCGATTTCGGAAGTGTGGCACTGTTCCTTTCTCTAGACCCGCCGGGACCCTGGAGAAATCCTTGGTGACGAACAGAAGGCTTTCCAACGGGCGTCCAAGTCTGTTTCGTGACGCGGAGGAAGTTCTTGGTTATACTCAAGTCCGAGCACCGGGGCATATATGGCCATGGCAGAGACGATTGCGCGTACGTGCCGGATATCCAGACATGCCATACCTTGTCCTCCTGATCTTCCTGTTATCCTGATGCATCGCGATTGTGTCAGCCGCGACCGAGGAGTCGCAGCACGTAAAGTGGAGATAGAGTTACAACGACTCCAACCTCCTCGTTATTCCCTGGTGGTGAGCAAAGCTTATTTCCGAGCGCGACTCGTGCGGATACACTTCTGCCGAGGATCCCGTTGACCCAACGCAGAGATTCTGTCTGCGGATGCGGGTATCAAGTGCTTTGTCGATAGCGTCGTTGGATCACGATTCAGAGGATCGAAATGCTGTTGATAGCCTGATAAATTGTATGTTGACAGCTTGTACAAGATGTTCACACTCGGGAATATGTTTGCCGATCGCGACTTCTTCCAACTTGGTGTGTCTGTGCGTCCTACTCGTCTGTCGGCTCGGTATTTTATTTCCGAGTAGGATCACGATTATAACTGCAGAACATATAAGAGACGAAGGAGAGTACATGGTGAGTACCAGCTCTATTTGTGCTACGTACAAGCCTTGCTTCAAAGTCAGATTGTCTTTCCACAGCTCATCTATCACTTCTAATTGCCTTTGAGAGGGCCATCTCAGGACCATGGACAGACAGCACGTCGGATGAGCATTCCGAGTTGACTGACCAAGCATTGGGATCGGGTTTTAGCTTTTCGTATATGCTTGTTTGCTCAGCATACTTATTTCGCAATACGAGACTGTGTGGTCTTGACAAAGAGCTTGGGATGTGACTAAGGAGCGAAGAGCCTGGCGCGTTGCACCTATTGTGCCCTTCATCGCAGAGACAACTCTGACGAACGGACAAGCAAGGCTCCTGACACACATACGAGAAGATTCATCTGAGTCTTTTCCTCCTTGTAAGTGATCCTGATAGTCCATCGAGGACGACAAGCAAGACCTACATGTGAAGAGAGCATTACCTTATCTCAACCCGATGGCTTCTGTTCTTCCTTGTCGGTCTCGTTGACTTTGACGTAGTCGTCAGGTTTGTCGTTGGCACTCTGCTTCTTCTACAACAACCGCGTTAGCCGGAAAACCTTGACTTGTTGAATGGAATCAGTGTATACCTGCTGGGTGCGGGATGAGAGAGGCCCGGTTGCTCTGTTCTTTTTTGCTGCGTCACCAGCGGCAGACAAAAGCCTGATAGTATCCGGATCTGTAAGTCCCTCTGTGACGGCCTTTCGAGCAGCTTCCTTTGTGGCTTCCTCTGAATGCTTAGACATGATGAAGACTTGTTGGGTATGGGACGCGTCTATCGACCTGGGTGCGAATGGAATGTGCGATCAGACACAAGCAAACCGAACAGATGAGCGTAGAGCATCAGGCAGCGTATCGGGCTCGACAATACGTCGCGCTCGCAAACGACACTTCTTCTGGCCTACCGTGTTGTCGTGTTGGGCACCATCTCGAAGTCGTTTCAGAGATCACCTGCCGTGATGATATATTGTAGACTTACGAAACCCTTTACATACCCGAGCTTGTCTCTTCCGAGACCTCTTGCTAGATACCGAAGAACACATACACTACACGGAGAGATGTCAGAGTTGATCTGACATTGTGTAGTTTGACAGGCCGTCCTCGAGAGGAGTGAGAGGCACGTTGACTTCCCCTGTGTGAGCCTGAGAGGCTGTGTGAGACATACACAGAGGACAACGGTAAGCTCAGCATGATCTGATGATATGCGTGTATTGGATGATAGAGAACGAGAGAGGATGAGGTCGAGTGGTGGATTGCCTGTCCGGGCTTCACCACGTGCACCCCGCAGTTTTGGAAAGAGCACCTGCACCTTTGGACCTGCTCGCATGAACGCATAGCAAGCAATAGCATCATAACTCGAGCCACCCTACTGCCAGACTAGCAGTGCGACAAAGTCAGAGCTAGATGAACAGCGGCGCATGAGTAGCGCGGTAAGGCAAGACTATGGCTCAAGCCTACCGCGATGCGCTCGAGCGCACTGTCCAAGAGCTCAAATCAAGGTAGCCCACCCAAATCGACTCGACACAAGTACTGTGTAGCTGACATGTACCTTCCAGGCGCGATGAGAAGCGACTACACGCCGCCGAGAGCCTGCTGCACGAAGTAGAAGCCGCTCATAGAGGTCAGGCTGCACCGTCGGCCAACTGGTGTACCCCAGCTAACACGAGTCCGCCACAGAACTGTCAGCCGCTCAATTTACACCCTACTACGTCGAGGTCAACAAACGCATCGCCGAACTCATCCAAAATGGCGCCGATACCCACGAACGAACCGGCGGTCTCTACGCGCTTTCGCAACTTATCGATTTCAAAGGAGATGATGCCGCTCAGAAGACGACGCGCTTCCATACCGTCCTACGCAAGGTCATGACTGGCAATGACACAGCCGCCATGGTTGTCGCGGCAAAGACTCTCGGTCATCTCGTCTCGCCTGGAGGAACCCTTACTGCCGAACTGGTCGATGCCGAAGTCAAGGTCGCTCTCGAGTGGCTGCAGATCGAACGTAACGAGAACCGTCGCTTTTCCGCCGTCTTGAATCTGTACGAACTTGCAAAAAGCTCGCCTACTCTGTTGCACGTATGGATTCCCGACATCTTCGAGGTCATCTGGGTCGCTCTGCGAGATCCCAAGGTCATGATTCGAGAGTCGGCCGCCAACACCATCAGCCAATGTTTCGAAATCCTCATGGCTAGAGATCCACAAGCCCGTCAGAAATGGTTGACCAGGACATATGAAGAGATAGACAAAGGCTTCCAACACAACACGGTCGAGGCTATCCACGGTTCTCTGCTCGCCTTGAAGGAACTGCTGCAGAAGGGAGGCATGTTCATGCACGGTCCTCGCTACAAGGAGGCTTGCGAGCGCATCCTGTCATACCGTGAACATCGCGACCCTCTCATCCGTCGTGAAGTCGTTTACATCATCCCAATTCTGGCCAGGTACGCCCCGAAAGAGTTCTGTAATGGTTATATCCATCGATCTATGTCCCATCTTCAAGGTCTTCTCAAATCTCCCAAGGATCGCAATCTGTCATTCATTGCCATCGGAAATGTTGCAAATGCTGTCGGCAGCCAAATCGCTCCATATCTGGACAACATTCTCCTTCATATCCGTGAAGCCCTCAGTGTCAAGGCACGCATCAAGAACACGGATGAGGCGCCGATCTTCAAGTGTATCAGTATGATTTCGATAGCTGTCGGTCAGACTCTGAGCAAGTACATGGAGGCTTTACTTGACCCCATCTTTGCCTGTGGTCTGAGCGATGCTCTTACACAAGCACTAGTTGACATGGCCCACTACATTCCTCCAGTGAAGCCAACAATCCAGGAGAAGCTTCTCGATCTGCTGAGCATGACTTTGTGCGGCAAGTCGTTTGTTCTGCCAGGTCATCCTAGTCACAGCACGCCCCTGCCTCGAATTTTCACCAGAGAAGTACGGGATCAACAGGATCCCCAACATGTTGAACACAAAGAGCAGCAGATAGCACTTGCTCTCTATACTTTGGGCAGCTTCGACTTCTCCGGCCATGTTCTGAACGAGTTTGTTAGAGACGTAGCAATTCGCTATGTTGAAGACGACGACGCCGAGATTCGCAAGGCCGCTGCACTGACCTGTTGCCAATTGTTCGTTAGAGACCCGATTGTGTACCAGACCAGTCACTACTCGATACAAGTCGTCAGCGATGTCATCGAGAAGCTCTTGACTGTTGGAGTAGCCGATCTTGAAGCCGAGATTCGAAGAACCGTCTTGGCTTCGCTAGACGCTCGATTTGATCGTCACCTTGCGAAGGCCGAGAATGTCCGTACTCTTTTCCTTGCCTTGAACGACGAAATATTCGGCATCAGAGAGGCTGCGATGACCATCATCGGTCGTTTGACCGCTGTCAACCCGGCATACATCTTCCCTTCTCTGCGCAAGGTCCTGATCCAGTTGTTGACTGAGATCGAATATTCGAACAATGTCAGGAACAAGGAAGAGAGTGCGCGACTGATCAGTCACCTTGTTGGGTCATCGTCAAAGTTGATCAAGCCATATGTTGATCCTATGATCACGGTACTGTTGCCCAAAGCTCAAGATCCAAACCCTGATGTCGCATCTGCCACTTTGAAGGCAATAGGTGATTTGGCAACAGTCGGTGGTGATGAGATGGTGAAGTATGTTCCTGAATTGATGAAAGTTATCATCGAGAGTCTACAGGACTTGAGCTCGGCGAGCAAACGTCGCGCAGCCTTAAGAACGCTCGGGCAGCTCGCCAGTAACTCCGGCTACGTGATTGATCCCTACATCGAACACCCTGAGCTCCTGTCAATCTTGGTACATGTTGTCAAGAATGAGCCACCAGGTGAACTGCGCAAGGAGACTATCCGCTTGATGGGTATTCTTGGTGCTTTGGATCCGTACAGACATCAAGTCATGGAGCAGTCATCCGAGAACCATCTCGTCACAGACTCGCAGACTGTCACCGATGTTGGTCTGATCATGCAAGGAACCACACCCTCGAACGAGGAGTACTACCCGACCATTGTGATCAACACTCTCTTGGACCTGCTCAAAGAACCCACTCTAGCGCAACATCATGCTGCTGTCGTTGAGGCTGTCATGAGTATCTACAGAACGATGCGGTTGAAATGTGTCAACTTCCTTGGCCTAGTGGTACCGGGTATTCTTCTTGTCATCCGCACCTCACCAGCAGGCAACATCGAGAAGTACTTCAACAACCTCAGCGAACTGGTGGAGATCGTTCGTCAACACATCAGACCTTATCTGCCGGAGATTCTCGCGACGGTACAGGACTTCTGGGCAGACAACTCACCCTACCAGGCGACTATGCTTGCACTTATCGAGTCAATTGCACAGTCTCTTGAGGGCGAGTTCAAGATTTACCTAGCGAATGTTCTCCCCCTGATGCTTGGCGTACTCGACCATGATGTTACGCCTAGACGCTTGCCATCTGAACGAGTGTTGCACGCTTTCCTTGTCTTCGGCTCGAGTGCAGAGGAATATATGCATCTAATCATTCCAGTCATCGTCCGCATGTTCGAAAAACCGGGTCAGCCAACGCACATTCGCAAGCTCGCCATCGAGACCATCGGCAAACTCTCTAGACACGTCAACATCTCAGAGTTCGCTGCAAAGATCATTCACCCCCTCTCGCGAGTATTGGGTGGCTCAGAGGCTGGACTCAAGCAGACTGCTCTGGACACTTTGTGCGCTCTCATCTTCCAGCTTGGTCCTGATTACATCCACTTCATTCCGACCGTCAACAAAATCCTAGTGACCCACAAGGTCCCACATACAAACTACGCTTTGATTGTCAGCAAGTTGCAGAAGGGAGAGCCTTTGCCGCAAGATCTGAGTCCAGATGAGCGCTACAAGACTTCTGCTTCGGAGGAAGTACAACGAGGTGTCGACAATCGCAAGCTAGCAGTTAACCAGCAGCATCTTAAGATCGCATGGGCAGCCAACGCCAAGTCAACCAAAGAAGATTGGCAAGAATGGATGAGACGATTCAGTCTGGAACTGCTCAAGGAGTCACCACAGAACGCCTTGAGATCATGTTCGCAGCTGGCCAGCTCCTACCCTCCTCTTGCAAGGCAGCTATTCAACTCCGCTTTTGTCTCGTGTTGGACTGAGTTGTACGATCACTACCAGGAATCCTTGGTCCGCTCAATTGAGACCGCCCTGACCTCACCTCACATTCCCCCAGAGATTCTGCAGGTGCTTCTCAACCTTGCTGAATTCATGGAGCATGATGACAAGGCTCTTCCGATCGACGTTCGTACTCTCGGTATGTATGCCGGCAAGTGTCATGCCTTCGCAAAAGCGCTTCACTACAAAGAACTCGAGTTCAACGCCGAGCAGAATGCCAGTAACGTTGAGGCCTTGATCAGTATCAACAACCAGCTTCAGCAGACTGATGCCGCCTTCGGTATCTTGCGTAAGGCGCAAGGTTACGTGGATGTCCAGATGAAGGAGACTTGGTTCGAGAAGTTGCAACGATGGGAAGAAGCCTTGACAGCATACCAACGCAGAGAGCGTGACGAGCCAGACTCCTTTGAGGTTATCATGGGTAAAATGCGCTGTCTTCACGCCCTCGGTGAATGGGAGGTGCTTTCATCTCTGGCCCAGGAGAAATGGATGCACGCTTCCTCGGAGAACCGCAAGTCTATTGCCGCCCTGGCTGCCGCTGCTGCATGGGGTATGGGTCAGTGGGAGCTCATGGATGGCTACTTGTCTGTCATGAAACTCCATTCACCTGATCGCTCCTTCTTCGGCGCCATTCTCTCTATCCATCGCAACCAGTTTGACGATGCACAGCTTCACATCAACAAGGCAAGAGAAGGCTTGGATACTGAACTTAGTGCACTTCTTGGCGAGTCATACACAAGAGCTTACAGTGTCATCGTTCGCGTGCAGATGCTTGCTGAGCTGGAAGAGATCATCGCATACAAGCAAAGCTCTAGTGACCCTCACAAGCAGGAGCGCATGCGACTGACCTGGACCAAGCGTCTGAAGGGATGTCAGAAGAACGTTGAAGTCTGGCAACGCATGCTCAAGGTCCGTGCCTTGGTTATCTCACCCCCAGAGAACGCAGAGATGTACATCAAGTTTGCCAGCATTTGCAGAAAGGCACAAAGGAATGGCCTGGCAGAGAAGTCACTCAACTCCCTTCTTGGTTGGCAAGGTAGTCTCATGACACCAGAAGGCCAAGAGCGCACTCTGCACGCACCATACCCAGTACAGTACGCTGTTTACAAGTACATGTGGTCGAACGGATATTCTTCAGGCGCCTTGACAGGTCTTCGGGACTTCACAGAGAGACTACGTATTGACTACGAGCAGCGGACACTTGCAGTCACGAATCCAGGCACTAACGGTATGAACGGCTTGAACGGAACCAATGGCGTCAACGGTACACAATTCCCAGCAGCTGGCGTCAGCCCTCAGATCTCCGAGAAGGACGTCGCTCAATTAGCCGATTGGCAGAAGCTGCTTGCTAGATGCTACCTCAAGCAAGGCGACTGGCTCAGTCTGCAGATGCGCGGAGAGTGGGATGCACACCGAGTACACGAGATAAGATCTTCGTACAAGGCAGCCACCCACTACAACCAAGACTGGTACAAAGCATGGCATGCGTGGGCTCTTGCGAACTTCGAGGTCGTTACCGCACTCACAGCGAACAAAGATAGAGGTGAAGCCGACGGCATGCAAAGACGATACATTCACGACTACGTCGTTCCTGCCATTCAGGGATTCTTCAAATCGATCGCTCTTTCTCAATCGAGCTCGCTACAAGATACTCTGCGTCTGTTAACGTTATGGTTTAACCATGGCGAGCACCAGGAAGTCACCTCGGCAGTCACGCAAGGTGTGACGACTGTCAGTATCGATACATGGCTTGAGGTCATTCCTCAGCTGATTGCTCGTATCAATCAACCGAACAGACTGGTCAAGGAATCCATCCATCATTTGCTATGCGAGGTTGGACGCGCTCATCCACAAGCACTTGTGTATCCATTGACCGTCTCTATCAAGTCGGAAGACAGAGATCGTTCAAGAGCTGCTAAGGACATCATGACGGCCATGGAACAACACAGTCCTAACCTCTGCAGACAGGCAGCGGTTGTCAGTCACGAACTGATTCGTATTGCCGTGCTCTGGCATGAACAGTGGCATGAGGGCCTTGAAGAAGCATCTAGACTTTACTTCGGCGACCATGACATCGATGGCATGCTTCGCACTCTTGAGCCGCTACATCGCATGCTTGATGAGGGTCCTGAAACTCTGAGAGAAATATCATTTATCCAGAGCTTCGGCCGTGACCTCGCGGAAGCTAGAGATTGGTGCAATAACTTCAAACGTACGAACGAGGTTGGTGATTTGAACCAAGCCTGGGATCTCTACTACGGTGTTTTCAAGAGAATCGCCAGACAGCTGCCTCAACTTGCCAACCTTGAGCTGCAGTATGTCTCGCCAAAGCTCAAGAATGTTCACGACCTTGAGCTTGCTCTTCCCGGAACTTATAAGAGTGGCAAAGAGATTGTTCGCATCCTCTCGTTCGATCCGTCATCAACAGTCATCCAGTCCAAGCAGCGACCCAGAAAGCTCACTGTCACTGGCAGTGACGGTGGCACATATCAGTACGTCCTCAAGGGTCATGAGGACATTCGCCAGGATGAACGTGTCATGCAACTGTTCGGCCTTGTCAATACTCTGCTCTCCCACGATCCCGAGTCTCTGAAGCGTCACCTCAACATCCAGCGTTATGCAGCCATCCCTCTTTCGACACAATCTGGTCTGCTCGGATGGGTACCTAACAGTGACACCCTGCATGTTCTTATTCGGGATTACCGTGAGAGTCGTAAGATCCTTCTCAATATCGAACACCGTATCATGCTTCAAATGGCGCCCGATCACGACAACCTTACGCTCATGCAAAAGGTGGAAGTGTTCGGTTACGCACTGGACAACACCACTGGCCAAGATCTGTACCGCGTCTTGTGGTTGAAGAGCAAGAGTTCAGAAGCCTGGCTCGAGCGTCGTACAAACTATACACGCTCCCTCGCAGTCATGTCGATGGTCGGTTACATCTTGGGTCTCGGTGATCGTCATCCGTCGAACTTGATGCTTGACCGCAACACCGGCAAGATAATCCACATTGATTTCGGTGATTGTTTCGAAGTCGCTATGCATCGCGAGAAATACCCCGAACGTGTGCCTTTCCGTCTCACCCGTATGCTTACCTTTGCCATGGAAGTCTCGAACATCGAAGGTAGTTTCCGCACCACCTGCGAACACACCATGCGCGTACTCCGTGAGAACAAAGAATCGCTCATCGCTGTCCTCGAAGCGTTCATCCACGATCCCTTGCTCACATGGCGTCTTGGCAACAAGAATTCGCCCCCTGAGCCTTCGTTCCCCTCGGAACGTCGTGTCTCGATTATTGGCGAGTTGGACTCTGCGCCTCGCAGTACACCAGGCGGTCGCAAGCGTGCACCACCCGGCGCCGAGAACGTGCCTGGCGAAGGCAAGGAAGTACAGAATGCTAGAGCCCTGCAAGTCCTCGCCCGTGTCAAGGAGAAGCTTACCGGAAGAGACTTCAAGAAAGATGTCGAGTTGGCTGTTGAGGAACAAGTCGAGAAGTTGTTGTCTGAAGCAACCAACTTGGAGAATTTGTGTCAGCATTACGGTGGTTGGTGCAGTTTCTGGTAGTTCAGGAAGGAAACTATGGTGGTTCAGTGTGGGAATATGTTTTGGTATTTGTTTCGCTTTTTACTGAGTTGGAGGTGGCTGTGAGCTCTTTTGCATGCATAGCGGTGGCGTACAAGGTTGCTTTTTTGTTTTTCTTCGTTGAGGTAGTAAGATTGTAATCCGATTATGTAGTATAATTTATCATATCTTACAATCCCTAGCCCGTTCCACCTCATCCTCGCGAACCTTACTCAGTCGAAAAGGGTTCTCTTCCTTGAGCTAGACAGAGGATCCGATTGCCCTCTCAACTACTCAGAAACTCCAATTATCCAGCTCATCTGCGAGATCATCCACTCCGCAGTAACGATCGTGTCTAGGCGCGTTGCACTGCAGATCTTCGCTCACAGTCTGCAGCGTATCGCTCAGGGCATCCCACTTGCTGTTCATCTGTCCAGCGTAATGGTCTTCCATACCATCATCATACTCTACCCAACAGTCCCACCCGTGCTTTCTTCGGCGTACAATTACATCGGGGTCATAGCGATCAGGATATAGGGAACGATATTTTCCTGTTGGTGTTAGGTTAGGGTTACGATCGGGGGTAGGGAGTGGTGGAGGATTGGTGTACTTACGAAGGATGTCTCGAATCACTTGAGCTTGGGTCTTCTTGGGCATGATTGGTAGAGTTGTCGGTGTGGTTGCAGGGGTGGTGAGAGAGCTTGATGTAGTGGATGCTTCGTGTTAGTTGATAATTAGTGTTCAGTGCAGAAGGTGAACTAGAAGGCCATTTTATGGCGATTGTGCTCTTTCGTGAGTGACATCTTGAGAGATCTCAGAAGTGAGACAGTCTTGTGCGTGTGTCAAGTCTCCTTTGTTTATTGATGACATGAGACAGATTCTGGGAAAGAGCGTCCTTCCTTTGACAGGAGAAGGTGGTTTTGCCCAGATACAGGCACTTGCGCTGTCAGACATCTTGGGAAGGTACGAAGGGACCAGTGAAGCCAGATCTTGGTAAAGGAAGTCTTGGAGTTGTCTCCCGAGTCTCTTCGAGGGATGTCTGACACTTGAGAGAGCAGAGCGCATTGATGACTGGCAAGCCACAACTGGGTCAAGAAGACATTCGGCAAGAGCGACCTCATCGATAAGAAGCAAAGGCACATCAAGATCCACCAGACTTAAGGATTGAATGGAACCAAGCACATGCTATCTTCCCTCGAGCTCACGAGCAACTCACTAGTGAAGTGAGAACCAACCCCATATATACCAAAACCCTTCCCTCCTACTAAGCAGCAATCACTGCCAGTGTGTTCCATGGCCGAGTTAGTAAGTCCTTAATCACTGGCGGAGCGGTACCTGGGTTCGATCCCCAGGAGAGACCCACTCTTTCGCCACAACCATATCAGTCCTTTCCCCCAGGCAGCGGTTGAGAGTCCCATTGCTGCTTTGAAAAGAAACCCGAAATCGACAACACCTTGTAAACTCCTCTCCCCCCGAGGTCGCTGGTGTGGGTTTCTCTGGTGTGCAGTTCTTTTGCTCGGGGTGCGTGGAGATCGGGTTGATTTGATCTGAGACGGGTAATCGTCTTGATCCCTACCTCACTTTTTTTGAGAACGTAGGGTTTCACCTTGACGCAGGTACTCGTTGAGTTCCACTTGTGTGACGATGGCCTGCCATCTAATCTTAATACCACGACTGCAAACTGTACAACGACAACACAAACAGTCTTCTAGGACTCTCGCAAGTGAACCTACTGGCACACTAGACTTCGCTATATCCCTCATCTTGACCCTCTTCCCCATCCAGGTCTGAATTGCAACACGAACAACGTCTTCTCCCACGTCGAGACTCGAAGTCCACCAACAATCGTCGATAGTGCGCGTACATCTCCAAAAGAGCGTTGTCCGGGGATGTGTACAGTCTGGAAGTACAGTAGACCAGACCTCGATGTTCGCTGTGTATATAGCACTTCCAGCGAATGGCCCTTGAGGGAGAGATTCGAACGTGCTGTACGGCCACAATGATGCGTCCGAGTTCTGGCAGGCGATCTTGCAGTGTCACTGTCTTGTTAGAGCTGGTGTTCGGCGTGGGGGATGGCGAAGTCTCTTACATTGGACTGAGCGCTGCATGTTGCGGATGGAAGAGCTGACTTTGGTGGTTTGGGATGGCATGGTGTTGAGGTTCCGATGGATGTGCGAATGTCTGGGGCCTGCATGTTGATCTTGTTGCTTTTGTATTCTTTTACTCCAACTTGAGGCTCCATAGATAGATCCCTAGAGTCTCAGATTACACAATGTCCTTGATCTAAGGATAGGTCGTTGAGTCAGGAGATATGGAAGTTTCATCGTCTGGATGTCTTGTTGTGTGTTCTTTGTTCTTTGTTGGGTAAAGCGGTGCGGCTGACTTTGTATGTACCATGAATCAAGACCCGAAGAAACATGCATTTACCTGACAGTGGATTGAGATGACAGTTGAAAGTGTCAAAAGTTACCGCATGCCTCATTACTGTCTTAGAATTCGAAAGCTACAGGAGACACATACTTGAACACATGAAAATGTGTGGCACTGCTACAAGCCATATTGATACAAAGAAACGGTCCAAGCAAAAGAATGCATCAAAACTGATCTAGCCAAGCAAAAAAGTCATTCGTGGAAAGGTTTGTTGATTGAATTGTGATAGCTGTCTTGTTGCAAGGGAATCCCATCGATCGAATTTCAGTGAAAATCATGGAACACCTGATGAGATAAGTTACGATCGGGTGCTATACTAAGCGGAATCGCTTTTGTCTAAGAGCTTCGCCTATAGACCTGATTAGCATTCTTAGGTCACCGAAGAAAGGAAATGTCGAACCTTGGACAAAAACAATCTACTTGGAGGGTATGATATCGTTCTTTCTGGCCTTTTGCCAGACTGCGTCGCTCAGACTCTTTGCCATATTCTGCGGAGCGGCTTCCTCGGTCTTGTGACCGTAGAAAGAACTAGCGATTATAGCAGCATGCTTTGAATCGACGATGACCCAGTAGAGGTTGTCGTGTGTGGCGATGGCGAGTCTGGTTTGTCCTTCGGCAAGACCATAGACGTAGCTGAAGTTGTCTAGACGAGAAATCAGAACCAACGGAAGAGTATCTGCGCGCATACAAGTTACTATACCCTTGATTTTGTCTCGCAGCGACATCATGGTCTCCGTAGAGGGCGAAGCCATCGTTCGTTGATTTGTGTTTGAAACTGCAAGTGATGTTTCCGACCAGGTCAGGATCTGTTAGACTTGTGACTTTGCTGCTATGATGGTGAGTAGTGGCTATTCAAAGTGAGCTTAGTGATGTAGTTGATGTTTGCGTCTTTCACTCGGTGTGATTCTTGATCGTGGCTGGCTTAGTGAAGGCGCGTCACTATCAAAGACAAACCAGACACAAACTGATTGTGAACGAACGGGAGAGACTTATTCAATCACTTAGTGTGAACGATCAGATTACAACAAGACTTGCAAAAACAAAAGAGACAGAAGAGACCGGAGGCAGGATGTCTCCAAATTTTAGCGAGGAGAGGAAACTATGCTTCCAACGCCACAGTCCAATAGTGATCGAGGGTTGCTTGGAGATAGGGACATAGAGGAACAGATTTGCTAGGAGAAGATAGCTTCTGTACAAAGATATCAAGGTTGCATTGAGACGAGTATCGATAGTACCAATGAACTTCTACCAAATCACTCCCCAAAATTACCACAAGGTAACAAGACGTTGTTACAAGACAAAAAGTGTTGTATTCACGACAAGCATCTGTCATTCCTGGACATTGTCTATGAATTTGGTCAGCACTTTGGGACTGCCAGAGAACCAGGTGTCGAAAATCGAACCTTACACAGCCTACTTAGTAGTGAAATAGTTCGAGGCCGAACTCCTCAGCCTGCTGCCAAACTTGGTATCTCAAATCTTTGGCGAGATTTTCCAAGGCGCCTTCCTCGGTTTCGGAACCTGAGTCGGAGTGGTCGAACTCGTACTTATCATCTGGTGCTGTTCGGATGATGGCCCAGTACATCTTGGCATAGGAAGCAATGGCGATGATAGGGGCGCCTTGAGCGTTAGGGTAGATGTAGCGAAAGTTGCCTAAGTATAGTGTTTAGTAACCATGAAAGGATTTTGAAACGTAGAGGAAATCACGTACCCATAATCTGAGCGCGCAGCGCCATCACGGGATCACGAGAGAGGGTGGCCATTTTCGCTGGTATGTGTTGTTCGTTTTGCGAGTGTCGAATATAGTCGTGAAAAGTGAGTATATGCAGTTCTCTTGAAGCGCTGCTGAAGTCTGAATGTGAGAGGTGGTCATGTTTGGAGCACATATCGGGAAGTTATAAGTACGGTGCTCTGTTTTCGAAAGTATGTGAAAGCAAGGTGACAAAGAAACGTGTGAGACTGCATTTCCTATAAAAAGCAGAATGTCTCAGTGATTGGGTGTATTTTGCCAGATCCTTTGCAATTCAGGATATCCATAGCGTCAATTTTTAGACACCCAAGACATGAACAGTCTCCAAAACGTTGGATAGTCGCTTCGAATGATGCCGAAGGAAGCAGTTGGCTGAGTCAACAGATCAGGGAGGTGGTTCTTGTTCAGCACCTGACAATATTAGCATCAATGTCATAGACTGCTAGGTAGCAATACTGACTAGTCGACTACACAAGTACGATACCTACTCTCTCAACCTTTCGCCAGATTTCGGCGCCCAGGCGGACCAATATGTCTTCCATAGCAGCCTCTCTAGTCTCGAATCCTTTGCTGCAGCGGATGGGGTCGAGACGACCGGTGCCCTGGAAGATGACGACGAACCAACGCTCGTTGCGTGTAGCAAAGGTGACGATAGGGCCTGGATCGCCAGGATAAAGAGCTCGAATGTCGTCTAGCATCGTCAACAGACCAGTACCATGGCAAGCCGATACAAAAGCGTGTCTTACCTGCTATCTGAGCGCGAAGGTCCATCTTGAAGTTGGGAAGCTCTACTACCATTTGTCAATTGTGATGAATGCTACGTTCTTGAATGGAAAGTGTCTTAGTGATTTGATCACTGTCGACGGCAGATGAGCGTGGAAGAGAAAATCAGTGAAACCATAGAATCACACCTTCTGGAGACTCTGGTTCAACTTCACTTGATGTTAGTGCGTGACTGGCTGATTAATAGACGCGTTTGTATCATCGCAAACAAACAAAGCTCAGTCGCTCACAACACCAAGTCAAGCTACTTGATATCCGAGACACACAGCGACACCAACAGTCAGCTATCTCGAAAAAAGCCGGACAGAAAACATGATGTCTTACAACTTCAGCGAGCTCGCTGGCCTCCGCGAGCAGATTCTCGGTCAGGAACTTCATGCTGTAACTCTTGAACGACACTAACTTTCACAAGAGAACTACCGTGTCATCGATCCTGGCAACGCCGACGCACGCCTCATTATCACTCTGCGCAAGAAGAACCCTGAAGAGCTCTTGATGTACCCCTTCGTCACCTACCGCACCGAAGACATGTATGAGGCTGTCCTGATCACCTCACTCGACAAAGGCAAGAAGTTTTTGATGAGCGACTTCAGTCCCTGGAACACCCCTATTCCCGCGCTCACGGAGCTGCTGAAGCAGAGCTCCAAGATCTTGGGAGAGAAGATGTTGGAGGGCCAGAAGTGATCTGGAACAGAGAAGCGGATACACTCAGGGGTTTGTCCACGCTTTCTCTCTCATTGGAAGACTAGAAGTTTGCTGGTTCGCTGCTGCGGCAGAAATCACGCATCATGACAAGGCAAGTCTTTACAACTGAGATATGAGCCGCAGTACTAATACGAGACCAGATCAGAACATTGCTGAGAAAGATCAGTGCAAACTTGCCTCTCAGGATTCTTGGGCTCACCAAAAAGGCTGGGATCCACAGAGATCGTCATATATCAGATTGACTCAACTTCCAACCCATCAATCCCGTTTTTTGTCTTCTCACTCCGTTTTCGCTTGACTCTCATAGGACACCAAAGTACGCAGTCGGTCACCAGTAGACAAGGCTGCTGCAGGAGTTCAACAGTTCATTTAACATGCTTTTCTCGCCAGTGAAGACAATAATAAGTCTAAATTCTTTGCTGTCCAGCAAGAAGACATGTTCAATTATTCGGGCCTATGGCTGTTACACATATGTTGCCTTGATGACAAGATGTACTTGTTTGCTCGAATCTCGTAGGTGCCCTGAGGACTTAGAAGAGTCTTTGTTTCTTTCTTTGAACTCCAGTGACAACAGTGCTGAACTGTCGTTTCTATACGCTCCCAAGATCCTGCTGTAGTCAAGAAAGATATTGCCGGCCGATCAAGATCCTCCAGCTTCTGCTATAAAGTATTTGCATTAGGCGCTTCTGGAGCCATGACCTCTGGGCAATCAGATCATGCATTTTCTCACCCTTACCGCTCAAATGACTATGAGTATATGTACCTGTTTGAACAGTCCGTGTCGTTCAATGGGATGGATTGTGGAATGCCATGCTAGGGTTTGCTCATATATCAAGTCTCCTCATTATTCCTGACTACTTTCCTCTCCTCATATTACAGCATACTCAAGCCCTGTCCAGGGAGCAGCGAAGCAATGGCCGACGCCGGTAACAATATCCTCGGTCTTCGTGCTCAGATTCTCGGTAAGCAATTTTTCCCTCTGTATCTCCATTAACTGCTTCTTGATGTGTCTAACACAATCTAGACAATGTCATCTTTCTCCGCCCTACCAAGCCAATAATCATCACCACGTCGCTATCAATCACAAGCAATCGCTGGTCAGCACAAGTCTTGGACGACGTCGAGGCCGTCGCTACTACAGACCTTTATCCGACCGTTGAGCTTGCACTGCGGGCCCTATTGGAGGAGACAAGCAAGATGGTCTGGGAAAGACAGATCCCAGTGTACATCCCATACTAGCTCCAGAAACTTGAGTTCCTGCATTTTCTGTTTCCTGTGCTTCGGAAAGACAGACATGGACCGAGATTGGCTGTCGACATCTTGACGTGAAGAAGGGCAAATGTTGTCTCGGGGGGTTCTTGGTCCGCAGAAGTTTCATACACTGGTTGAAGAAGGCATGCTTCCGGCACTCAGATTGTGTTTCCAGCTTTGACCTTGCCTACAAAGAGCCTTCCATATAAACTCTCTATGAGTAGTGCTTGAATAGAAAGAGGCATTGCACATGACAATGGAGCCCCTGAGCAAGCAATTTTGATAAGAAAGTTCTTGCGACATCGATGCAAGACAAAGTGGAAGAAAGGATTGCTTGCTGGTTGACAATTTCTCACGTTGAATCGGTTTGATCGAAACACGAAAGCAAAAGGGTGTCAGCTATAATTGTTTCTTTCGACATGAATCTCCTGTAGAGTATGAAGTACAAATACATCACGGATACTACTCAACGTGTTGCACAGCAAAGTCATGACCATCTCAATCTTTGGATCTTGATGAGCAAAAAGAAGAAACAGTAAGTCGGTGCGAATGGCTTTGGCACTGGTAGCACCCATCCGTGTTTTCGGCATCTGCATTACGAAACACACCAAACGAGGCGGTTGAACGCTTGCGCTGCACACCCAGTCGGCTTCACTCTGCCACAGGATGTAGCTATTCACGGATACGATCAGCGTCACTCGAGGAAAACAGTGTCTCATAACTTTATGATGGTGAGAAAGAGATGAGAGTTAGTTCGTGAGTCCGATGGGTGCTGTTTGTCCCAAGTAAACGCCAGCTGCCCCTTATTGTGTCACCTCCAAAATCATCCTTACTAGCGATTGTACCAAGCTCCAGAAGCTAGAATTTACAGCATATAATTTGACTATCATGGAAACGGGTTCCAAACAGGTAATTCCTATTGACAGTATAGCTAGCAGATTGGCCAGGAATGAGAAAAATTACCAAAGAAGTGTTGTGGTGATCAGCGAGCTCCGTTTGCACTGAACAAACACGGAATACCTCTTTCCTGATTCTTAAAACACCATGGATCTTCCATCCTCTTATTCTACCCTCAGCTCACATTACATCAACAAAGCGTCAAAGACAAAATCATCAATCAAAAGAATGACGTCCATTATAGGTATCCGTACTCAGATCCTTGGTACGTATAATGACTTCATCAAAGACAGACTCAAAGACTTGAACTGACATGCAGCAGAAAACTGGTGCTATATGCACCCAGAGAATGCGAATGTGGTCGTCATCACTTCGCATGTGTCTCTTTCACAACTGCCCTTCAACGCCTTCAGAGCTTGCATCGCTGAGGCCCGTGGTCAGGGTGACAGAATCTTTCTTGAGATGCTGGGACCATCTCTGGAGGATGCACTGCTCAATCTACTGAGCCTGACTAGCATTAAACTTGGGCGCCTGATCAATGACATGCCTATCACATCTCTGGAAGTCAAGCCTCTCTACCAGAACAAGGAGCAGACCGAACAGGACAGCAAGAAGTCAGATGAGCCATCCGATGAGGAAGTCAATAGGAATCTTCGCCAATCACTTGCTCGCGTTCTTGTCTCGGCGTCTGAGATGTTATTTGACAACACTTTCCCTTGAGTTAAGAGTTGAGAATCTGCCTCTGGAGAGCACTACATGCTGGAAGATGGGAGATCTATGACTGAGCGATGCAGCAGCAGCGTCGATCGTGGTGGGATGAGGTGGTCGTCTTGTGCGTGTGGCTATGCCATCTTTCGTCTGGACGCTGAAAGTCAGGCAGACAATGCTGGTTCAGAGGGGAATGATACCAGTCGAAAGGAGGCTAGGGATGAAAGACGGGTCTTTTGTAGCCGCCTCGAACATAAAAGCCGTTAGCCTCACATCATTCAAGACATAGTCAGGTCTGAGCAGTCTCCTGAATGTTGGCTCGGCGTGAAAGTGAAATCAATTTGTTTGGTAATCGAATGAATGTGAAAGAAGCAAAGATTGGAGCGCTTTATTTGCGCTCGTGAGAGACCAGTTGCTCCTTTCATGTCACTTCGACACCTCAATCCTCGACACACATCTCAAACTTTCCCTCATCAAACTTTACAATGGCTGATGACGGCAATGCTATCTTGGGTCTTCGTACTCAGATTCTCGGTAAGCTAGACTCGGGTTATGTTCTCTCCAGCCACATTTACTGATATAATGTAGAGAACTGGCGCTATGCGCACCCGGATCACACTGATGTGGTCATCATCACTACCTGTCAGGCCCTCGATATCAACTACTCCAAGGAATACAGTCATGTTTACGGAGCTATCATCGCCGAAGATCGGAGCCGGAGCAACAGGATCTTTCTCCAATCACTGAACATGGCCAACCTCGAAACAGCATTGCGCGATCTACTTTCGGAAACCAACCGTCAAGTACTGGGAGTTATCAAGGACACCGCTGTCACGTCCCTCAAGATCACGCCCCTCAGTTAAGACAATCCGAAAACCAATGACCCTGGAGATGGACCCGGAATGAAGGCCAAGGAGCAAAAGCAGTCACCAGAGGAGGAAGTACTGGAAGCTTTCCACAACCTCCACCACTCAATCAGCCATATTATCCATCTACGCTTCCAGGGATTGACATGTTGAACTTCTTTTGAAACTGCAATTGAGAATTTCTTTTTAAGAGGATGGAGGCAATAAACAGCAGAAGATATTGATAAGGGAGGACCAGGAGAAGAATACGGAGCTCAGCCATGCAGAGTCAACAGAGGCTGGAGCAAAGTAGCACAGTCATCTCATGTACTTGGGCATACCATCGTCTACCCATCCTTCAAAGGGTTGATGGATGATACTGCTCCGAGACCTAGAGTTGCCAGTCGATAGGGAATCAAAGGTGGAAGAGAGGAATCAAAGACTCGGTTCTGCAGCAGCTACACACAAACAAGAGACTCTATACCTGCATCGTTGATCACACTTCCAGCTCCATATAATACTATGTTCGTGAATATTACCATAGCATGAAGTTCCTGTTTTGCAAGTGAATGAACATCGAGTGAGTGTGAAATAAGCCAAGACCAGAAGACTTGTTTGCGCTGCGAAGGTGGTGTGCGCTTCCTTTTATACCAGCCTCATCACTTCAACTTTTTATCCACCTTTCACCAACTTCAATCTTCTATCCACACGCCATACATCAACCACAACCATGGTTATCAAGGACAACACCATCGTGGGTTACCGCACTCAGATCCTCGGTAACGCGCCCCTGATACTCACAAGACTTGAACGCCTTTGCTGATGCGATATAGAAAACTGGCACTTCCTCAAGCCTGGCAACAGCGTGCCTCTCATTATCATCACACGCGCCGACGAGCAGTACAGAGCTGTTCTTGTCGAGGACGCTCCTCGTAACGGCGATATCTACCTGATCTCGGCAACGCATGCCCACATTGAGGAAGCTCTGCACGAACTGCTTGACTCGACTGCTCAGAAGATCAGCCAGACTCTCCATCTCTGCAGAGCTCCTGGTGGCAAATTAGTCGTCCGCTAAGGAGACAGCCAAGATGTCAAAGAGCGCAAACTCATACACCCCGTCTTCAAGGGGTCTATTGGTGATACTGCTCCGGGACCCGGTTGGAAGGAAGTAGTGGATGGAAAGAGGAAGCGACCCAATCTTCAATAGCTACCTCCCATTCAGAAAGCATTACACCTACTCATTTCAACACACTCCTGAACTCTTCTATTTCCGTGCATCTTGAATCTGGTTTCCTGTCTGATGAGGACGAGTCACATGTGACTGTGTGAGAGGCCAAGACCAGAAAGTCCTGTGTGCGCTGAGTAAATGCTAGCCATCCCCTTTTCATCGCTCTGGCACTATCACATCGATCATCATTTCATATCTTACCATCTCTGCATCAATCAGCCACCAACATGGCCATCTAAGACAACACTCTCGTGGGTTTGCGTGACCAGATCCTTGGTAAGATATTCCTGCAACTCAAAAAGTCTTAGCAACTGCACTGACACAAAATCAGAGAATTGGCGCTACCTGTACCCTCGCGACTCCAAGCCAGTCGTGATCATCGCACGCGAAGACGAGGGCTACGAAGCCATTCTCGCCGAAGATCGTATTCATGGCAGCGATATTCTCCTCAGATCATGCAACGACCATGATAACATTGTGGAGGCTCTGGAGGAGTTGCTGGACTTGACTGCTCAGATGATCAGCAAGTTCTTGCGTCCCAGAACCTACGGTAATGGCAGATTCTATGCCATCTGAGCAGAGAATGAGAATGTCACCGAGCGCGGGTATCGAAGTCGAGCGAGGTATTGAGTTTGTCGACAAATTAAGCAGGACATATCCATCGTCATTGATCTCGAACATGAGACTGACGGAACCATAGCAGAAAATTGGAATACTCGACGTGCATCGCTGTCCCAGATACTTGGACAAGCCAGCCATCAGAAGGAATTGATTGAGGGAAGCTGGAATGCGAGAAGGCCAGACCCGGATAGCTCTTTCTCCCAACATGAAAACCCATCTACCCACCCTCCATGAACCTACCCCTGAATGTAAAATGTTCCATGTATTTTGACACGATATGAAAGGGATAGTGTACAGCTACTCTCCCACGTCTAAACAGCCACATCACCACCAAAGCCCACAGGTCTTCTAGGCTGCGCCCCCTGCTTCGGAGGCACATGCGGCAAAATAGCCATAACCTGATACAACTTTCCCATGCCCTGAGGCCCAGTATCAACCAATCTCCGCCACCCACTCTCAATCCTCTTAACTGTCTCTGTCAAATCACTCTTCGTCCTCTCACCCTCAGTTTTCTCAGCAACACTGCCTCTCTCACGATCAACAGCCAGCTTTACAAGTTGAGCAGCTCGCTGTTCAATGCCCATGGAAGTAAGGAAACGTGCTTGATCAACAGGGCCATGGACTTCAACATGCAGAGATGCGTTAATAGCACTTTCTGCCAAAGCGAGAAAATCTACATCGGCACTGATGTCTACTTTTCCTGGTTCGGAGAGGGGAGATACCATGCGGTGTTCTTTGATGCCGCGGAGAGAGTTTATGGGGATGGTGGAGGGGGTGCCGTAGTCGAGGATCAATGCGGCACCTGAAGCTTGTTTCTTGACGATTTCCTCGATAGCGCGACGGGGAGATACGCGGCGGCCGATGGGTGGAGGGGTTTGATCTTTGTGGTTTGTGTAGAGGGCTGAGGGGCTGACGCCTCCACCGATACGGACGGCAAAGTCTGCGGCGTAGGTTTGGGATTCGGGAGATACTTCTATTACAGAGCCTTCTGTTTCTTTGAGGTTCTTGTAGCGTTGCGATTGCTCGGGTAGGTAGAGCGAATGGGGTGTAGCGGCTTGGGAGCGGGTGAGGGAGAATTCGGGGACGGGCTGGTCGCGCTGTGATTTGGGAGTGTTGAGGGTGTCGTGGGTTGCGTAAGGTGATGTGGGTGAGACAACGAGCTCGCGCCATTGAGAGACGGTGTTTGGGTTACCGGTGGCTGAGGGGTCGACCTTGTGGACGCCAGTAGGAGTGCGAATCTGCTTGGGAGCAGCTTGAGCCTTGACAGACTCAAAGACATGGATAGGAAGAGCATCGAAGAACTCGTGGGCGACGATGAAGGGCGAGCTATCCGTCTCTCTGGGCACAAAGCGTATGTCCTCGCACCAGATGATGTTCAGATCGGGAGTGTACTTGCATGTACTTTTGTAACCAATGTCGATCTCTTCCAGAGGGTTGTCGCCACAGAGAAGCTTGTGTTGAGCTTGACGCAACGAAGGACTCGCTTCGACCATGTAGATGCCGTCGATAGCTTGAGCCAGGGGTTTAAAGTTGCGAATGGATCTCAACATGTCGTCCATCAAGGTTCCTCGTCCAGGGCCCATCTCCATCAGGTAAACGCCACTGCACTTTCTGCCTTGGGCAATCCATTCTGCGACAAACCATAGTCCAATGAGTTCACCGAAGATTTGAGAGATTTCTGGAGATGTGACAAAGTCTCCTTTCTTGCCAAAGGGATCTTTGCCTTCGGTGGACTGCGTGTAGTAGCCAGTTTCGGGGAAGGTCAGACATTGTCGCATGTATGCCGCTACTGAGATGGGACCAGTCGTCTGTAGAGACAGTCAACACAATTGTGTTACATGAGAATACAGAAGCGGACTTACAGTGATGGCTTCACCCAATGTCTTTGCCAGAGGCGTGGACCATTCTCTAGAGCTTGTGGACGAACATCTTGCGCCGGAGCATGTCAAGGCTCGTCGCGACAATGCAAGCCGCTCGTTAGCCACCCTCCTAGCTATTTGAATCGTGCTGCGTCTCATGCTTCTACTCCGGTAGTCGGTTGAGCAAAGGTATTGCTGATGTTTATTGCGACAAAAAGTTGGAGAGCTGAAGCTCGGAGGTCTTCAACTTCGCCGCAACTTCATGACGCACTCGCCGGCATCCCCCTCCAACTATAACACACCAACCACTTTCGTTTCATCATGACATCGCGCTGGGCCAATGATGAAGACGATGCCGCCCTAGACGCACAACGAAAGCAAGAGAAGGAGCAAAAGAAACGCGCAAAGGCCGAGAAACAACGCAAGCAAGAAGAAGCCGACCGACTACGACAACAACAGCAACAAGCAGCAGAGTCAGACGACAGACCATCCAAGAGAAGACGACTGTCACCTACACAACAGGATGATCAACCACGACAACTCGTTCGCTTCAACGCCCCGTCATGGCAACCCGCTCGCACAATCGACAGCTTCGAACGACTGAACCACATTGAGGAAGGCAGTTATGGCTTCGTCTCGCGAGCAAGAGAATTGGCTACCGGAGAGATCGTCGCGATCAAGAAGATGAAGATGGAACCGGGGGCTGCACAGAATGGCTTCCCAGTCACAGCCTTGCGCGAGATCCAAACACTATCCGCTGCAAAACACCGACATATTGTTGATCTGAGAGAGGTCGTCGTGGGTGAAAAGGGCAACGTCGACGACATCTTCCTCGTTATGGACTTTCTGGAACACGATCTTAAAACTCTCATGGACGACATGGAGGAGCCATTCCTACCCAGTGAGGTCAAGACCTTGATGCTACAACTCGGCAGTGCCATCGAATTTCTTCACGACAGATGGATCCTGCATCGCGATCTGAAGACCTCAAACATCCTCATGAACAACCGAGGAGAAATTAAAATCGCCGATTTTGGTATGGCCCGCTTCTGCGGTGACCCACCGCCAAAGAACCTCACACAACTCGTCGTCACCCTGTGGTATCGAGCTCCAGAACTTCTTCTAGGCACCACGACATATGACAGCAGTGTCGATATGTGGAGCGTAGGCTGTATATTCGGCGAGCTTCTCACCAATATTCCACTGCTCCAAGGCAAGAACGAGGTAGACGAGCTCAGCAAGATCTTCGAGCTGTGTGGTGTGCCCACCGATGCATCATGGCCTGGTTTCAAGCGCTTACCCAACGCTCGCTCATTACGACTACCACGAAATGCGCAGACGACTGGCTCAGTGATACGCTCAAAGTTCCCCTTCCTGACCAAAGCAGGTACGGATCTGCTGTCCGCCTTGCTATCTTTGAATCCAGCGAGTCGACCGTCGGCAAAGGAGCTTCTGGAACACAATTACTTTACGGAAGACCCGCGGCCCAAGAGTACAGCCATGTTTCCTACTTTCCCCAGTAAAGCTGGTCAAGAGAGGAGACGCAAACACAGGACACCCAATGCACCTATGCGGGGTGAAGGGGGTGCTGCTGCTGCGGACTTCAGTGGATTGTTTGCGGGACGTGATGATGAAGAGATTGGTGGTGGTTTCCAGTTGAAACTGGTATGAGATAAATTAATGTGAATGATTGATACAAACCAGATGCCCACTTTCAATCTAGTATTCTAGATATTCACATATTTCATTCTGCGAGGACAATAGGAGAGTGTGGCCCAAGTTCTGAGATGATCTGAAAATGCTCATTCAAAACGCGTTCAGGATATGACATACATTCTTCATACCGAAACACCACACGATCAGATCAAGAGGGATTGAATATTCGTCTGATTTAAATAAGTGAACGTCTCTGCCACTTCGACGTCAAACGAAGAAGATGGTCGATGTGAATTATCAGTCAGGGTCCCCCACCCCGCGAACCAAAATTTCGACCAGCAACTTTTGAATGCTGGCGCATTGCGATCGCGAATCTGCTCACTGCTCACTCTCCTTGACCTATACATGTCACAACCGAACTAGATATCCACCGACCAACCGATCATACAAGTCTGCGCATCTACCGAGACCTTGTCGCATATCATCTCCGCCATCACTCGAGTCATCAAGCCTCATCTCAGCAACTTACATCCAACACCGAACACTCAATCGCAAACCGCAACCTGTGTCGCACAATCATAGTCGGACAGCCAGACCACCTACACACATCACAACACTACAAACATCACAATGTCAAGAGGAGGCGGCTGGGGCGGCGGCGGTGGAAAGAATGATTTGGGCAAAATGGGCGGACAAGCTCTACCCTGGGAATACGATCCAGAGCTCGAAGGAAAACTAAACACAAAGCCCAGCGAGAAGTTCCCTGTACGTTGCTCCTGCTCTTACCTCTCTCTGCTCTCCCCTCTACCCTGCTCTACCTCCACCCCATGCAACACTCACTAACACTTGCAACGCAGCCCATCCAACCCCCAATAGCCGATGCCCCATCCATCTTCGAGCGCCAACTAGTATCCCACTACCGCACTTTACGCGCAAGAATCCACGACGGCCCATTCTACGCAATCCTCGACTCCTCTGCCCGCGTCCACAAGTCCGGCAAAAAGTCACCGCCAACCGCCCACTACGATCCCTTTGAATCAATGCCCACCTACTCTCAACGCTACACCAAAAAGAAAAACACACTGCCAAAACTGTCCTCTCGGCCTTTTGTAAAGTCGTTTTTCCCTGAAGAGCTGTGGGCCATTGTGGAACCTGGCAGCGCCGGTGTGGCTACTGGACCTAAGAAGACATTGAATCTATCTACACGGACGAGGTTGGATAGATTTGATGCTGATATTGAAGATGAGGAGGATGCAGACGGTGATGATGGGGCAGATGAAGATAAAGTGGAAGGAGCAGAGGATGAGGATAAGGAAGAGGAGGATCCGGATCAGTTTGACGAGGATGACGAGGATGATAATGATGATTATAATGCAGAGCAGTACTTTGATGGTGGAGATGATGACGAGTTTGGTGGGGATGACGGTGGTGGTGATGGGGATGATTATTGAAAGAAGATACGAAATTCTGGTTTCTTTTGCTATGTTCATATTCTATCCTATACCCCATCAGAAACGCTGTTCAAATACCTTCAATGCTACCTTTGCGCCATCAATGCATTTAGTCGTGACTTCGTAAATCGTCAAGGACGTCAAGTCCCCTTTGGTTTCCTGATAACCACCACTCCATCCTCCCTCAACAACCACCCAACCTTGTCCTTTTCAACCAAGTCATCCCAACTTCTCTCAGCACTTCTCTCGACAAACGCCTTATCCACCATCATATAACTCCTTCCCAAACACTTCAACGCATGCAACCTAACCCCGTCCTCAGCCCAACCCATCAAACACCTCTGATAGCCATCCACCGCCCTCCTCGTCCTCCAGAACAACACCCAATCATCATGCACCAAAGCCTTCAGCACAGCATCAACCTTCCTATCTCTCACCCCATACGCCTTCCTCAAACGATACGCCTCCACAAATTCACCTTGCCTACACGCCGCATCCAAAATCAAATAACTTGCAAATTCCTGCAACTCAGGTCGTGATAGTGGTGTCTTTGGGTGAATCTTGTAGAGTAGGTATTGTAGTGCTGGATGGTAGGTTTCGAGATGTTTGCAGAGGATTGCGGCGCGGATTTGGAAGGTGTAGACTCTTTGGGCAAAGGCATCGGTGCGGTGGCTGGAAACCAAGGCTTCGCGGAGTTTGCGCATGGCCATGAGGATGGTGGACATTTCTTGTGGAGGCTCTGAGGTGGTTGGCTGGGGCTGAGCTTTTACTGGATTGAGGGGTGGTGGTGTGGAGGATGTCGAGGTAGAGTTGATATCGAGGTTGTGGAAGGCGGCTTCGAGGCTCTCGCCGCTGGGGTGGGAAGCGCAGAATTTCATATAGCGGGCGACTATGCGTTCGAAGTATGTCTCTTGTGTCTTTGGGTCTGCCAATCTTCAATCATCGTTAGTACACTGCATCGTATATGATCGAGGGGTCAAATATACCTCGTCTCGCCTTTGGAAGGCAGACCATAGACCTCGAGCGGATCAATTTGGGGCTGGCGTAATCGACCCCAGGCACCCGAAGGCCCTCGCCGGGCTTGCGGTCGCGAATTCGAGGACGACATGGTGCGTATCGAGATTGTTGTCGTTGCGATGGAGGGGTCGCTGCTTGTTTACGCTGACGTAGTTGTCCCGAACAGGAAAGTCTTGCGAAACCTTCCTTCTTCGAGTCGCCGACTCCAAGCAAACCATATATCAGTCCACTGTCGCAGCCTGCGACATCTCACTCTCGCTTATCAGGCGGTATCTTTCAAGGATCTTCGTGTTACTTATCCCTGGTTTGCGCTGCGTTGAATCCGGGTTGTCTTTCTGTTGAGACTTGTCACCATATCAAGCACTATATCTTCGAGTCATCGCAAATAATATTTCGAATTCGCAACATTGATTGCTCTGGACCATCGATATACATCTAAAAGATAGACTCACATTCAGAATGAATCACCGGAAGCCTACTCAACTTACTTCCATCCAGGAACAAAACGAAGTACCAGAAGATGACCTTGTTTCAAAGGTCGAAAAGAAAGTTTCCCATGCCTTGACAGTCCTCTGGTCAGATCTACCTTCATGGCAACAAGACAATCACTACATCCATTCAGGCTATCGACCAGCGAGTAACTCTTTCTCTCGCTCTCTGTCTTCTCTATTCTACATCCATAATGAGACTGTGAATATCTACACACATCTCTTGGGCGCTGTTACCTCTCTGATCTGCTCTGTCTACTTACATTCACTCATCAAGCCGAGATATGACAGAGCAACTAACGAGGATGTCATTGTCTTTGGTTGTTTCTTTGCTGGCGCCATCGCTTGTTTGGGTATGAGCGCCACCTACCATACCATTTCCAACCATTCGCCCAAGGTCAATAAGATTGGAAACCAGCTGGACTATGTTGGGATCGTGTGTTTGATCTGGGGCAGCTTCATCCCGAGCATTTTCTACGGCTTTGCTAGAGAGCCGGGATACATTGCTGTGTACTGGTCAATGGTGAGCATAATATTCTCTCTGACCATTGCTTATTACTGACCATCATAGATCACCCTCATCGGTATCGGCTGCGCGACCGTTTCCATCATGCCCAGTTTCAGGACACCCAAGTGGCGTCCATTTCGTGCAGGTATGTTTGTCGCCATGGGTGCAAGTGCTGTTATTCCAGTATTGCACGGCATTTCGTTATTTGGTGTCACTCAGCTCGAGCGACAGATGGGTCTCTCCTGGCTTGTACTGCAAGGAGTGTTGTATGTCTCTGGTGCTGCCATCTATGCCGTAAGTACTGTTTCAGCACGGTACTGCCAGATCGTACTGATTGAAACACAGGCTCGATTCCCAGAACGCCTGAAGCCTGGCTCTTTCGACATTTGGGGCAGCTCTCATCAGATCTTCCATGTCCTAGTCTTACTTGCTGCGGCGTCTCACTTTGTCGGTCTTATCAAGGCATTCGACTACGAACACAGTGCGCGAGCCCAGGCTGATAACATCGTGTACGGGTTCAGTCACATCTTCATGAAGAACTAAGTCGATATCAATGAATGCTTGAGAACTCTGTCATGGAGTCACTTGATACTCACACAACTTGCTGGCCGCCCAGCGTTGCCAATTCACACTGTATAATCGAGCAGCCGAGGTCATACTGTCTTCCCGCGAGGAAGTCCATGGCGGTGGACATTCGGCCGGAAAGCCGACAACCTTGACGATCATCCATCCCACTTTCCCCGCCAAACCATCTGTGGAGCCCCATACCATCGCCCCCACATCCCTAGACATCAGCCGGTATAGAACCATATCATGAGTCAAGACACACCGTGGTATTGGCGGAAAAACTAAGCTCATGCATAAGAATGATCAAGCTTGGTTGTGTTCCTGCCACCTGCCCACCTCCGCATCCTGCATGCATGTCTTGGCTGGTCACCCCGCAACGACTACTCCATGTTTACTATCGAATATAGTCAACCGACGTCAGCATCACTGAGGTAACAGAAGATCTAAACCTACATCTATCAGTTATTGTCCGCCTTGGCTGCCAATCCTGCATAGCCAAGATGGAGAAATATTTCCCAAAATCCTTCTCTGCTCGATTGAGACCTGGAGGTCACACTACTTAACCTACGTCGAGTCCACCTGGCTGAGCAACAGCAATTCTGTGTACCCGAGCTTGATATCCACTATGAGAATCGTTTCTTACCTTTTGGCCGCTGCTGCGGCCATCACATCGGCTGTCGCTTTCGACATTCCAGATGGTGCATCTATTTCTCAACCTTGGAAGCACACGGGACGACCATACTTCGGCTGGAACAAGAAAGATAGATGGGGAAACAAGGTCGAAGATGATCGCCGCAAGATCACCATTCGTCCATCTGAAGACGACACCGACGATATCTCCGCAGACTTCGTTTGGGCTCTGGAACAAGCACAAAACGGAGGACTTGTACATCTCGAGGAAGGAAAGACATACATCATTGGAAAGAAGATTGACCTTCCTGTCTTGAATGATGTTTATATCAAGCTTGATGGTACTCTAAAGGTAAGGAGAGAAAGTTGCTCCGGGAAAATTTTGTCTAACATAATCGATGCAGTTCACCGACGATGTCGAGTATTGGCAAAACAACTACTTCTACTATCCATTCCAGAAGAGTATCACCTTCATGGTCTGGAGTGGCAAGAATATCAAGATCTACGGCAAGGGAACTATGGATGGCAATGGTCAGGCATGGTACAATGGCTTTGCTGGCCGCGAGATTCTGGTGAGTCGTATGACTTGTGATCAAGGGGCTTGAGGCTAACTCTGCGCCAGGATGCCAGCAACACCTACTACCGTCCAATCCTCTTCTTGACTGACAACGCCACCAACGTCGATGTTGAAGGTATCACCTTCCTGAACAGCCCGTGCTGGACGACTTTCTTGGTCCGTACCAAGGATGTCTCCTTCGACAACGTATACATCGAGGCTTTCAGTAACAATGCTTCTGTCAGTTCTCACTCTATAGCTGATACTCGTGTCATGGTACTGACTCTTACCAGGCTCTACCGAAGAACACCGATGGCTTCGATTCGCTCAACGTCGACGGGCTGACTGTCACAAATACTCGGGTCAATGTTGGTGACGACTGCTTTTCACCCAAGCCAAACACAACGAACATCTACGTCGAAAATCTCTGGTGCAACGGCACTCATGGTGTCTCGATGGGCTCGATCGGTCAATACCCCGGTGTCAAGGACTACATATCCAACGCCTATATGAAGAACATCACTTTGCTCAATGGACAGAACGGTGCAAGGCTGAAGTAAGTTTTGCCAAATTCAGGATCAAACAGTGACTGTGTACTTACAAACCCAATAGGGCATGGGCAGGACCCACAGCAGGCTACGGCTACATCGACAACATTACCTACGAAAACGTACACATCGAAAACACCGACGCTCCAATCGTCCTCGATCAGTGCTACTTCAACATCAACGAGACCACCTGCGCTGCCTACCCTTCCAATGTCAACATCACTAACATCAAGTTCATCAACTTCACCGGCTCGTCGTCAGGAAAGGATAACCGAGTGGTCGCAGACTTGACTTGCAGTCCTGGCGCTACTTGTAGCGATATCTTGTTGGAAGGCATTGAGCTGACTAGTCCGAATGGCACAGCGGAGATTGTTTGTAATAACATCAAGGGGGATATTGGTGTACCTTGTATCTCAGGAGCGGACGCTGATGACTGATTGATGAGATCTGAATATGACGTGGTGGTCGAGACTAACGCAACTTCAATAGTATAATCATCTTTGCCCAGAACATACCTTTCTACTAAGATGATGGACATCGGTTACAAGTTGGAAACCCTTGGAATCGTTGCCATAAATCTTTTGCAGGTTATGTCGAAACAAGTGCTCATTGTCACCACGACTTACCAAAGCATGTCTGAGAAAGGACAATGGACTCCTAAAGACTGTCTGGAATATTTGTACTGTCTGAGATACCAAGCACAAAGAAAGTAAACCCAAGAATACTGAGAAAGATTTTATACTTGACGTTCCCAATCATAAGTATTGACTGTGAAAAGAAGACTCTTAAGTCTACAAAAGCGAGCGTAACTACCACTGAGATATCTTTCTCATACCAGACAGCTCCAGCATCAACTCTATAGACTGACTTCCCGGATCCTATCAACAGCCACAATGCCTCCTCCGCGTAGGTCCAACCCCCCTCCACCATCCTCACCTTTCAAGACCAGGACTCAGTAGCTAACATGTATAGATAAATCTGATGAGCCTTACTACTACTATGGCTACCACAACGACTTCGGTGGAGATGACTCCGATGACGACTCCGATGAAGACGATTACGAAGAACAAGATGAAGACTCAGATGAAGATGATACGTACTACTCTGATGATGAGGAGGATTTTGACCAATGGAATAATTATGGAAACGAAGAATGGTAATAGGTGTAGGCTAAGAAGAGGATAGGATCGATAGAGGCAGTGATGTGGAGAACGGAAGCGGTGTTCATGCATGGTGGTGAAGTCTGGGTAATTTAAAGATAGTCTCTTCTCTACTCGATTACCACCAATCACCGTGTATGCTGAAGACAAGTCTCAGACTCCTGACACCGCAAGGTCTTATAAGTTTGTTACTCGAGAACTTGCGACTATCTCAGACTGTCTAAGTACTGTTACCAGCATGTTCCCCCAAGAAAGTATAAGAAGACTCGAACCTTTGTCCGAGACAGCTGTGTTATCTAACTATATAGTCCGCCAGAAGAAAGTCTGAGATCTGGCGCTGGTCACAGATCTGTCATGTCGGCTAAAAGTGGACCAATATGAGACAAACAATCACCTTCTATGCAATCGAGACAAAAACAACCCCTCGATCAAAACAAGCAAAAAACCAAACAGCTCTTTGAGGCTGCTAGGGAAAACTCCCTCCATCTTACAGAGTATTCTACCTTTACAAGTATAGAGCGAAAGTTTCTGCTTATTATGAGGATCGAACCGACGACCTCTGCAGGAAACTCTCAGGAGTTTTATCGCAAATAAAGGTGGACTTACCAATTGAGCCACACTAACATATTTGCTGGGAGAAAGGGCATTTCAGATCAGTATATTGTCTCAGTGAGTGAAGGGTAGGGATTTGGTGCTTGAAACGTGTTTGCGTTCACTTCTGGTTGTAACCCTCGCGAAAGAGCATGATGTTGTTATCTAAGACCTGAATTTTATTAGCCACATGTACAAAAATAGCGAGAGAGGTCTCACATCTCCTAATTCCATGCACAACTTCTATGGATCTGTTTTCTACATAAGCAAGCGGTATACCATCGATCTCTCCTCATCATCAAACAGCTTCAGACCCAACAGTCTACCACCTCTCAAACACTGCGTCAACAAGAACATTAACAATGTCTCCTCCGCGTAAGTTCTAACGTCCCTTATCCTGACTTCTAGTCTAACACTTTTCCAGAATACCTTGATGAACCTGGAAACCTCTATGGCGACAACTACGGCTACAGTCCTAGCTACGCCACACACGACTCCTCACCTACATCGAGAAGTAACTCGTACGACTGGCCGGCTGATGATGAGGAAGACAACGATCAAAGAAACAACTGTGGAAATCAATCGAGCTACGGTACTGGCTCAGGTAGTACTAATGGGTACTGGCCGAGAAGTGGCAATTAGGATTGTGGAAGAGGAGAATTAGCTGTTTGGGATCGCAGTTACTAAATGAGGCTTCGAGTTGGCATATTATATTCGGTCTTGTTGGCTAGAGGGTGCTGGAGACAGCAGCAGATGTACAATTGATCGGTTTATCTACACGCAGATTGCTAGTTGTCTGGAATAGACTTACACCTGCACATTCCAAATAATGTCTCTTGTGTCTATCTGTATATGATATCTGTAAGAAGATATAATGTCATCGAAGAGATAGACAAATTCTCATCATTGACATTTTGAGGTTGTGGTTATGGATCATATCAGTACGTCGATCCATCAGAGGGTAGTGCAAGGGAAGGAACGATACACTCTTCGAGTTATCGCTGAACTGAACCTCAAATGGTGAACGCAGCAAGGGTATCCCGTTCCTTCGTGTGAGTCTGGTAATGTAGCAGAGATTATGATGATTGCCTTACGCTATGTTGTCGTGTGTTCCTGGATAGCTCTCCAGCTTTGCTGAGGGAAAGATCTGAGACTGTTATCATGACAAGATATATCATTTGCAAGACATAAGTGAGTCTAGGTGTGACTTAAGGTAGGACCATCGTTGGAAAGAAACAGTTGCGGCTTTGGGTTTGAGCCTCAGACATTGTTGGTGTCTTATATGGAGGATTAGAACAAGAAGACAGAGGAACTATATCAGGCCGAGCTCGAAGGCTAGTTTATAAAAGCACGGGAATGATCGCTACTACAACATCTTATACCAACCGATACTTCCAAAAAAAAAACAGATCCACTTCTTTTCAACCACTTTCCACCACCACAAAACATCAGAAGTAGAATTGCCCGTAAGTCGCACTTTCTTACTACCTTACCCTCCACAGAGTCTGAACTAATCCCTGGAAAGAAAAATACCGTACCAAATACCCGAGACACCGCGATGCCAAAGTCGTCACCGGCCGCAACAGACAAGGCTGGTGGCTTACCATATGGTACGGCCTCGAGATCGACCATCGCGGCAAACAAAGCTGGAACAAAAGTTACCTGATCGACAGTATGCGATCCGAAAAAGATGCGCTGAATGAGGTTTTAGGGTGGTTCGATGAAGAGTCCGGAGGGTTCTGGTCACCTCTTTCCAATATGGATGACTCTGATGATGAGGACGATGACGATGATGGACTGGGAGGAATCACGCAGGGGATGAGACGTATGGTTTGTTGAAGCAAGGAGGAGAGAAGTTTTCCCATCATGGTGGACACTTAAAACGAGTCGTAGTTGGTTGCGATGTCTGATTTTTGTTAGGATTGGTGGTTGGTGGTATAGGCTTCTAGGAAACTATAGAATAAAAGGTCTGCAGGCGGACGCTGATAATTCTGTAAAAAAATTCCCACAATCCCGTGTGTAAGGACTTCTGCATTTGTCTTGAAGAACAGTATGCTTCCTAGTATCCTCCAGATCGGTTGTAACAAGTGAAATTGTTGCCTGAACATGTATATGATAATAGCAGTAGCAGTGTATATGCTGACCAGGAGCAGCGAGATATTGGACCATAAGAGGCGAGTGATGATGCAGTAAGGAAGGCACAACGCACGATCAAGGAAAGTGCAAGACAGTCCATCGAGAAACAGACAAGAAAGAAAAGCGGGAACAGCAAACTTCGCATGTTCAAACAGAAGATGTAGAAAGCGGTACATCTGTCTGTAACTTGAGCGGTACTCTAAGTTTGCTGACAGGATTCAAACCACAAAGAGAAAGTCACAGTACTCCTGTGAGCAACTCTTCCAAGGTCCACGAAGCATGTATCGGGACCAGGCTTCACTTACTCCTGACCAGATCCATCTATCTCCTCAAACAACCACAAACCTATATGTACCCCTCAAGTTCCAGCTCCCTCGCCGCTGGCCCAAGGGAAGGAAAGAAACCAACCAAAACCCAAAAACAAACTCGTATGAGTAACTGATGTAGCGGAGGAGACCTTGGGCAGTGTGCGCTTTTTTTGGTCCAGTAAGCTACGGTTCAAGTCGTCCGCCCGACGCTCCTTTTCGCACTTTTTCTTGGTGGGAAACTATGGAGGACAAACTCGCGAAGGAAAACTGGGGAAGCATTCTTCACCACGAAGTCTGGCAAAACAATCCTTCTGGACATATGTCGAGTCTTGGTGGAGAAGTCATATTGATCAAGCTGATTTAGTGTAAAGAGCGCTTGTCTGGTCGTCATAGCGCTTGAGGTAGAGACTGGAGAATATGCTCCCACATATCTGTAAAGACGCATGTTGCTGAGTTCATGACGTTTCTCTGCTATCAAGGTCATTCTGCTTGGTCTGGTAACCGGTCAATGTGCAGCAGGTAGGTTTGTCGGGTACCAACAGTTTCCGCTGCTATGCTCCGCTCTCTCTATATTCCTGAGCTCTTCAGCATACTGTAACAGTATAGGAAGCTGGAGACCAGTATCACGTTTGAGGGTGAGCAAGGAGACTCCTCTATCTGGACCGTGTTGGCGCCTTGTAACAAGTTCGTAGAGCAACTTCTGCGCCCCATCAGAGGTGTTGTATGGTAGTGCGGCGCAAGCAATGGTTACTAGTGTTGCGTCACCAACAGGAAACTCGCGTTTGGTGAAATATTTGGGATCTGGGATTCCCCTGATAGCCGAGGGGAGTATTGGAAAGCCGGAAAAAGAGATCTCTCGGGGCCTGATGGCCCTGGCCTTGGTGAAGCTCTTTGACTGTCGTGTGGATCGGGTGATGACATACTATCCACTGGTGAATCAACTGGCAACCATGTGGCTGGACCTGTCTGACGAGCCTTGCCCACTCGTTCAAGATCATGGAGATAACCGACCATGTCAAGATTCTGTAGACCGGTATCACGGGTAATTTGAGATAGAGAGACCCCTGCTGAAGGAGGCGGAAATTGAGGTCTGGTGAGAAGCTCGTAGAGCATTCTTCTTGCGCCGTCAGAAATGATCGATGGAAGCGAAGCGCAACTAGCGGCCGCGGACCTTGCATCGCGCGCAGGCGACAGTGAGAAACCGCTAGCGATATCCCTTCTAAGAGTCTCGCGGCGGTTTGGGGCAGGATGGACTCGTGCTGGCAGGCGTGTAAACCCAGCAAAATGTTCATCGTCCTCAGTAGTTTCCATAACAGAGGCGTTTCGCTTCTGACCACGAGGTAGCACAGGCGACACTTCCTCGGTATCCTCTTCGCCAACAATCGTATTCGGAAAAGGCGACTGATGCAGAAGGGTTTTGACCAACCTCGCGAACTGCCTCCGCCATTTGCTGGGATTGGTACGGTGAAAGTCTACCATCATACAGGTAAGCTCCAACAGATCCTCCAAGGCCTTGGCCATGGTATCATGGCGTTTGGACACATCAACGATCCTTTGCCGTAAGATCTTATCGTTGACGAAAGCATTGTAGCCTTTCTCGATGTCGATAGATTCAACAACGATGTTCAGTCGCGAGATTGGTGTCACGAGCTCGACGTGCTCAAGATTGGCTGTGAAAGTGGTTAGTTGCAAAATCTAACAATGACACATTTAAGCAAGTACCCAGAATCTGTTCTCGTAAGCCGTGTATATCAGACATGTTCAGTATGTGGTTGTCATGAAGGAAGACGCGTTGGAGGACGCGTGCTGGGTGCGCTTCCGGAAGTTCAGCCTCATTTATGCACGAACTTTGTAGAGAGACAGCCAGACTCAAAAGATGCTATAACAAGGACAAAAAAACGCACCTCGCTTGTGCTCAAGGACGCTCAATCGCTGTTCATCGAAATCACTCATCCTCATCCTCCCACTCGTCAAAAACTGTCCACCTTGCATCATCTTCAGCAGCACGCATTATGCCACCCTTCTCGTTCAATTGTGAGATACCAGCACTGATTTCGCTGTACGGCATTCCAGTGCGCATCATCATCTGATCTTCGGTCAATCCTCCGGCTGGTCCATCTGCAATGCAGTGATAGATAATCCTAGCAGTTCTCGAAACGTAAGTTGGGAACCATACTTGAGGCGTGAACGGAGCAGCCTGGCCTGCTTCTTCGACTTCGCCGAGGTCGTCTGCGCTGATATGCTCCTGCATGTCGTCGTCGATAACAGTTTTGCGTGATCTTTTGGCTGCTGGCCCTTCGTCTCCAAGGCCGGATGCGTTACGCTTCGAAGTGGTCTTTGCTGCTGCTGGGGTGGAATCAGACTTCTTGGGTCTGCCTCTGCCACGCTTAGCGGTTGCAGTGGCGTCATCTTCCGTAACCGCAGCCGTAGGAGCGGTCGCCACGGCACTTTCGCGTGGTCTTCCTCTAGGACGGCCAGTGGACATGGGTGCAGCGGGACTCTTGCGTGGTCTGCCTACAGGGCGGCCGGTCGATGTTGGTACAATATCGTCTTGCTTCTTGGGCCTTCCAGGACCACGTTTGGCGCCAGGAGTAACAGTAGACGCCGTGGCTCTTACAGTGGGAGCAGCTCTCTTTGCTTTAGGTTTGACAGCAGGTGAGGAGGCGGAAAGGAGAACATTCTTAGGTCTCCCACGACCTCGCTTGACGAGTGGACTACCTAGTGTTTGCGTAGCACCAGCGCCGATCAGGTTTGGAGGATTTCCCAGATGTGCGCAAGTGTGACTGAGTAAAGCTGTCAATGCACCCTCGATCGTCTTTGATTTGTGCAATTCTCCACAGATATTCTCGCCTGAAGATTTGTCGGCGATGTTGGCCTGGTAGTACTTCTGATCCAGATATCTAACGACGACATCTACTTTGGAGGGAAGCTGATCATATCCCATGAAGTTGTAATTGGCTGCAGATGTTAGTTATGACCGAATGGAGTCTTGTTTCTCATAATTCACCAAGAATCTGCTCTCTGAGTCCAGAGATCTCAGCCATGATGAGTGAGGTTCAATAACGAGTTTGCGAGTGTTCGCGTGGAAGTTGACGGAGGCGCTTTGTAAAGTCTAGCTTTGGAAGACAAGTAATTGATTACGACAAACGGAGACAGTCGTGACTGAGGTGTGATGTTCTGCAATCTTCCGGGTGATAACGCGTATTGAAATAGAATAATTGGGTTGTTGGACAATGATCGAAGTGTCCTGATGAGACGCGTTTGTGTTTGTGGAAGGAACACTGCGTCATAACTATGCATTTGTTATGCATACACAATCTAGACAATGCATCATGGAAGTCAGTGGCCTTCGACGACTCGCAGTTGATGACTGCAAAGGCAAAGCCGTGCCTAACATTAATCGCTGAACACGAGAGGTATTGCGACGTCGATTTTTTGTAGTGTCGAGAATCAAGAGCCAAGATGGGCTAAGGAACATGTTCAGAGGTTGTATCATCACTTGGACATAAATGCGAGAGTGGGTAGACTTGGGATAAGACAATGAGGTGCTCTTCACGATGGTACTACTCATTATTCCGTCGAGTACGTGTACTCCTACGCAAAGGGTTGCCTCGTGCTGTATCGTCCTCATCAGCGCCGTCCATTGCCGAAGCAGGCCGTCTGCGGGTCTGGGTTCGAGGACCACCCCCAGTCGGACTTGCAAATGGTGTTGGCAAACGGTCCGCAACTGAGAGTCTCGTATATACCGGAGGAGGCGATTCCTCGACTGACGTGGGCTCAGAGCTCTCGCGCTGGTCAGATTCGGATCCCTCCTCAAAGTCTGAGGGTGCGGCCTCAGAAGTGGCAGAGGGTGTCAGGGACGATACATAGTAGCTGCCTCTGTTGAGATATGAGTCATTCTCTACCGTCTCACCAAACTGGCCTGGCGGAGTAGCACAATCTGTGTGAACATTCTTGTAGATGTTGGCCAAGTGTTCCGCAGTCATGTTAAGAAGATGCTCTAGAGCGGCTGTGATGGTGGGCATTGGTCGCTCCATTGTGAGAACATTTTTCAGACGACTTTCCTCCACAACGATAGCGTGGTAGGAATCACCTCGCTTCAAGATAACGATCTCGGGAGGATCATCATGGACAAGTGACAGCCTCATATGCTTCAGATTTGCTTCACGTCGTATTGAAGGTACGTGGGATCTGACTGTAAGACACGCAAGGGCTTACCAGCAATCTGTTCTCTCAGACCGTGTATATCTGCCATGGTATATCTGTATGTTAGAAAGATGGGTTGTTAGGTGATGGGGTGGATGGGGTACAGTCTCGAGGTGTTAGATGAGGAGCTAAAAGCTCGGACCTTTCATGTGAGAGCGGTGACGTTGGTGAACATGGGCGGACCAAGTCGGCGGCATCTTTCTTTCTACAATACCACGACCATCATGCGACATGTCCGACTATGCTGATGACGAGCAGCAGGGAGTGGTGACTCGTGTTAAGGTTGCTACCTCACAAATGCTCACGATGGACGCGATTGACCAGTCGACAGAACACAGCTCTTCTTCCACTCCGCATCGCTGTCTCCAAACCCGCCCAGCGCGCATATCTAACATCGGTCCTGTTCTTCAGCACTTGCTTCTTCCTCCTCATCGTCTCCATCGCTGCCTATCTCGCTTTCTACTGGACCTACATCCCTCGCATAGGCTTCAGCCGCCCTATTCACCTACAATTCGATAGTCTCGAGTCTCCGCCATGGGGTGTCGCAAACCTAGCTCCCGAGCTGGTTAGCCTCCAACCGTACGATGTTAAGATCCAGCTACGTCTGCCGCGCACAAAGACGAACACCGAGATTGGCAATTTCATGGTCGAAACTGCTTTGTTTGCACCTGGAGAGAAGGGCTCGGTGGTCGACGACTCGCGTATGCCGGTCGCAAAGGACCCCATCGTCACCAAAGTCCTTGCTAGCTCGAGAAGAACTGCCATCTTGACATACTACTCGCCCGTCGTTGATCTCGCTCGTAAGGCTACCGAGCTGCACTGGCTGATCCTAGGCTGGCGACTTGAAGCTGAAACACTCGACATTCCTGTCTTCAATGGCGTATCGTTTGCAAAAGGATGGAGGAACGTTCCAGATACCATGCAGATCCAGGTACAGAGTTCTGCTCGCATGCAAATTTACGAAGCCAATGTCATCTTCAAGGCTCGTTTCCAGGGCCTGAGGTGGATTATGTACAACCATCGCCTCACAAGCGCCTTCGTCTTCATTGGTGCTTTCTGGGGCACTGAGGTCCTCTTCACTGCTATATGCTGGGCTATCTTGAGTGTCTGGATATTCTCTGGCGACGATAGCTCGGTCAAGACAGAAGCAGATGACCACAAACGCATCAAAGCGGAAGAGTCCGAGGACGAGGAACAGCACAAGTTGTCCGACACAGAGCGAACATACCCTACCTATAGCAAAGGTCCTGCCATGCGCTATACATCTCCTGTCATCAAGAAAGAGGAAACAGAGTCTGAGCCTTTCCCTTCGCTCCTGGCCACTGCTCTGGAAGCCGATGATGAGGACGAAAGTGACGACTTCTTCGACTCTGGTCTCGGAACTAGTTTGGAGAGCAGCACTGGTCACACTAGCTCAAAGGAAGCCTTGCGCAAGAGAAAGAACAAGGCGTCAAGAGGTTGAGAAATATGTAATGATGCCCCGACATGACTATCTCATACCTATAATCTCCTCAATTTCCATGAACTTGTGACTTCCTATCAATCCACTTCGTATTCCCAAACTTGCCCGAGAATGGGAATTGGAACACCTTCTCCAAAGTACTGTAAGGAGCATACTCCTCATCCGTCATCACAATCGTGACATTCGCCTCTATCCTCCCAGTGAGATTCCACCCAGGTCCATAATCCTTATACTCCGCCATCGTCGTATTAACACCATACCTCGGATCAGTAGCACTCCACTTGATATAGCCCCCCGGCTGAATCGAGTTATCCAAATACGTATTTGCGAAAATTGATCTGTGCAATGCATTCCAAGGTCGTCCTAAAGCACACTTTCCTACAATGCTGAGGGAAGAATTTGCGGCTTTGACGAAGGAGTCGTGGATGTAGGCGCCATAGGCGTTTGGGAAAGAGGTGTTGGTGCCTTTCCAGGCTGTTATTCCGCCGCCGCAGCCGCGGAGGGAGAGGAGGGAGGATTGGATCCAGAGGGTGCCGAAGCCGTAAAGGAAGTCTGTTTGGCCGGCTATGGTGCTGTTGTACATGTATGCGTTGCCCAGTTTTCCGATGTAAACCTTGCGTTCTTGGTCAGTCCGAGTTTGTGTGGAAGTCATGGCGGAGGAAGAACTTACGGTATCTTGATAACTGTAAAAGCCACAGTAGTAAAATCCAGTATTTGCATAACTGACACTCAGTGCCAAACTGGGTCCAGCAGAGTACGGCAAGTAATCATTCATAAAATTCAAGTTGTAAGCTCTGAAATCTGTGTTTCCGAATGGTGTGCCATCGGGTACGTGGTTGCCAGTGGGTCCACTGCCAGTCAAACTGCTGTTGAATGTTGGTGCAACGGTAAGCGTAGAGGTATATGCATTATCGTAGCTTCCTGTGCTGGCTGTGCCTGTAGCATTGTGCCAAATCACATTGACACTATTCTTGGTGTTGTCATTGGGGAACTTGGTTTGGCCGAGAAGAGTCAAGGGGCCGGGACGCGTGACGTTGACTTGTTCGGTGTAGTTGCCGGGTAGGATGAGGATGTAGTATGGGACTGTGTTGTTTGGGATAGAGAGAACGGCAGATTGAATGCTGGTGAACTTTGCTTTGGGGCCGATCAGGAGTGTTCCTTGAGGACAGCCTTGGAGGGGGTTTTGGGTTGGGTATTGGCATTCTCCTCGGCTGTAGGCTTGAGTTGTACCCAGAAGGCCCAGAGAAAGCAAGGATAAGAGGGATTTTGTGGTGACCATCTTGACAGAGGAGAAGGATGATGTTACGAGACTTGGCGGCAATGCTTGTCTTTATACCTTATAGTTGACTGCACTTACGGAAGATCTATTGAGCCATGATGTCGACTCCGCATTTTATCCCCAGAAGCATTCCCTACTGCCGCATCACAAGGCAGATCGATTGTCTCCAGGAGCACTATGCGGAGATTTTCTGGGGTGGTTTGCGGAGGGAGAAGGTGGGGATGGGGTATGATCTGCAGGCTAGAGAAGATCCACCAATGGCAAGAGAAGACCAAGTATCTCTCGGCATGGCTGTTCTTCGTCGCCAGAGGCCAGCAAGATCGCTGCTGTCCAAACACGCATTATCGGGCAATATTGCACCATTGAATGTCGCGGTGTTGTATAAAGCAGGAGCACGGACAAAACACAATCGACGTCGAAGCCCTTGATATTCCTGAACCGTTGAGGCAGAGCGACGATTCGTATTCGTGTTTTGCTCAAAAAGCAAATTGCGAGTCCGCGAAATCGATCAGATACGATAGACAATAATATCAATGCAGATGCATCGCGTTTGTTATGCCCAAGGGTCGTGTTCGCTATCAGGCAGGCTTTGTTGAGATGAACCGTGAGTCTCGTTCCTGAAGTGTATGGTTACTATATTCAGCGGAATATCGAAAACGTGCCCGCTAGCTTGACATCACTGGTGGCAATCAGAGGTGATGGTGCTGAGAACATGTGAGACAGACGTGTCGCGCTCACTCATGGGCAACATACGGAAAGATAAGAGCTCGCAGATCAGCAACTTTCAGACCGGTTTTCAGGAAGATTGCGTCAACAAGTGCAATAATATTGTAAGGGTGGTAAGCAGGTCCGTTGAAAGGATACGGATAAAAAGAAAGCCCAGAACGTGCTGGAAGATGTTGTGTTCCAAACATGCTTGAACCGCTGGGGCAGGCAAGTGTTGCCAACGAAGCAAAGCACACAAGCCATCCCGCTTGCACAAAATCACCAAGTGCTGCCTCCTTTGCCTGAACAACATCTTTTTCTCCACAACGATCATATCGAAACGATTTTCTTAGATATGCGAAAACAATTGCCCCAGATGCAGGAATAACAAGCAGCGTCTGTCTGCAACGGTGTACTTGCCTGCCGCGAACAAGTCCGATGGTTCGGACTGTTGAAAGTCTAGCCTTTACGTTTAGCCACGCGTCGGCTTCGACGACGCCTCCTCAGCTCGTGATTCCTTGAATTCCATGAGACATGAATACAGTACTCGAGTAGCTTTCACGGAAGCTGAGCCAGCTGTTAGTCGCCGGAACCCACGAGTCAACTGCCTGGAGAGCTTGCAGACCACTCAAGTGCTTACTTCGGAGTTCGCATGAGTTGATCATGATGCTCCGAACTTTGATTAATGGTTGACATGGCAAGCTGAGCCCTGTTACCGTTTGCGGCTGACATGGTCTGCGTTGTTGGTTTGAGTTCAGCATGTGCACACCATGATCGGTTGTGGCAGGCTTCGATACCCGTTCCAACAGCGAATGTGTTCTAGCTGTGGCCGTCTCAATCTGGCGAGCGTCATTTATGCTTCAGCTGATAGCTGAGATCGATCCGAAGAAAGGTTACGGAAATATAGATATCATATGCTGTACCCTGTGTTGGACTTCATAACTTTTTGGCATTTTTCAATTCGACTATTGTAGACCACCGATACCAGGCTCCAGGATAACAAGCACATTAATCACCGACGGGATCTGGACTCAATCAAGATGAGAGGACTCGACTCACTTGACTCAATGACAGGATACTTGAGCCCCCGGCTTGAGAAGTTCGACCCTGAATATCTCACACACTATGTCAGCAGTCCATCAAGATGCCTCAAGGTCGTGAGAGGACTTGCATTCACAGGGTGTGCTGTTTTCTGTGTTCTTCTATACACAAGTGTGGCAACTCATTCAGACTGGAACTATGTACCATCAAGCCTTGCCACCAACACAACCACTGGTGTCACAACTACTAAGATCACAACGCCAACGACGCCATACAAGACGACATCGCAATCTAAAGAGCAGGGCAAAGGATCATTATGGGGGCAGAAGAAGCCGCAGTACTACACCATCCACACCAACGAACCCTACGATATCGATACCGCTCTTCGCACAGTACTCAACTTGTGCCCGGATGAGATCTACTACAACGCATTGACTCTGCCCATCACGACGGGCGGTGAGGCCAAGCTCCACGAGACTGGCGTCAGAGTCCGCATGTTCAAGAAGTACTTTGATGCATGGGAAGCGTTACACGTGGTAACAGACAGTCTCTCCGACACCGCTTTCGTGCGAGACGATATCTTGCGCCACATCAGAGATTCGAAGGATGTTTCTCCCTTCACCTCCGGATCACGAATTGAAGCTATGCGACAATACGAAACGTATCGCTCATTCTTGTCAAATATGTCCTCAACACTTTTCCCCTGGACCAACCCCTACTTCTCCGACCACATGACACTTCACGGACATATGTACAACGCTGGACGTGGCATTGTCATCTCTGGCAGTAACTCACAAGCTTCGTACATCAAGACTGCAATCTCCTCATTCCGTGCCATGGGCTGTACCCTGCCAGTCGAGATCATGTACCTCGGCGACACCGATTTGAGCGAAGACGCGCGCATGGACCTTGAAACTATCCCAGATGTCGTTACTCGCGATGTCAAGAAGATGGTCAACGATCAAGGCTGGGAACTTGAGGGTTGGGCTGGTAAAGCTTTTGCTGCTTTCTTGAGCTCCTTCCGCGAAGTCATCCTTCTTGATGCGGATGTCCTATTCTTCAATGATCCAGCTTTGATGTTCGAGGAACCTGGCTACGTTGAGACCGGTGCCCTATTCTTTACCGACCGTACAGTCTTCGCACAGGACAAGCGAACTTTCCTGCGCAAGATCATGCCAAAGCCTGTGTCTAACAAGCTCAAGGAAAGTAGGTGGTGGTTGGGCGAGACTGGCGAAAACCAGGAATCTGGCGTCGTTGTAGTCGACAAGTGGAGACACTTCTTGAGTATCTTCTTGACAGCGAGACTGAACGGACCCGATCGACGCGATACCGATGCCGGTCAAGGAACGTACAGTTTCTGGTGGGGTGACAAGGAGACTTGGTGGATTGGGTTCGAGCTCGCTGGCGACACGGACTACCATTTCCATCAAGGTGGCACTGGCAACATGGGTACGGTGACTAATACCGAGCCTATTGAGAAGAAGGAAGAAAGGCCGGAAGACAAGCAGGACGAGAAGAAGGAAGATCAGGATGACACACCCAAAGAGGAGACGGCGGCTGATGAGAACCCGCATACTACGGACGCTGACGATTTCGAACACAACTTGGCAAAAGTGGAAGAGAATCAGGCCGACAAGACCGCGGAACCAACAGCCACTTCTGTCGCTGCTGATCTCGAGAACAACTTAAAACAGTTGCAGAGCGATCAGGCTGTGCACACCGAGGAACCAACAGTAGCACGCCTCGCGGGCGAAGTTAAGCCAGACATCGAGACTCAGCAGGAATCAAAGGTCGAGTTCCTCGCTCCTGCTCCAGATGCAGACGATGTGATGAAGGCCATCAAGGCAGCAGAGGCTGCAAGAGCGGCACGACTCCCGACAGAAGAGGGTCATTACCTACCAGTGCTGGAGAACATTCAACCCGCTGATGACTCTGGCGCTGCCGAATCTGCTACTGCTACCGAAGGATCTCCCGCTGCTACAGAAGAGTCTGAAACTGATCGAGCCCGTTCCCGCCGTCACTTGACCAAGCGCGAAAGTTGGTTCGACACTGCCATGGCGACAAAGCGCACAAACCTTACTGGTCCAGGTATGCTCGACCTGCCTGGCCAGAACATCATCCTCTGTTCCCCACAGCTCTTGCATCTTTCTCGCGATGGCCGACCTCTGTGGTTCAATGGCTGGATCCAGGACAACAAGCACGACGCCAGCTCCGACGTCTCAAAGTTCGAGTTCTTTATGAGCGAGAAGAGGAAGGACAACGAGTGGGCGGAGTGGATCATTGGTGCCGACAACATGTGTTGTCTGAAAGGAGATGATTTGCATATGATGAATGATAAGGAGTTGAAGGCTTTGGAATTGATTGTGGACATCGCCAAGGAGAATGGATCCTTGAAGGAAGTCTTGGACAAAGAAAGGAAAGCAAACAAGAATATTGCGGACTAGATCTGGCTGATGAGGTATATGTTTTCGTTGTATTAGCATGGTGTTGGGGACTTGCGGGTAGAGCAAGCTATAAATGATATCTCCCTCCAATTCAGTCGTTCCTTCCATCTATGAACCCTCGGCCAAGCCATGTGGTGAAGAGGAAAGTCCGTGAGACTCTCACATGACGCGTAACGTGATTGGTCACGTCGAGCATCGCGACTGCCTGTCTGGAGCACTCGCCGATCCACACCGATGTTGATTTCCTCCGCGCCTGATTCGCATCTACTTCATTGCCAGAAATAGTACGCATCAGTCTTGCACATCAGCAGCCATCACACTCTCGCCGCCCCCACCACCTTCGAACTCTTGTCACTTCAATGATGGATTCTGTCAACAAGTGGTCAATCACCTTGGTCAGTCTCTTACAACGAATCGAGAGTATGGTCTCCTTCTCAGAAAGCCGCGTGCACAGATCCACTGACAATCCTCATCAGATGCATACAAAGCCAAGTGGGCACAGCCTGCTGAGGGTAAACCTGACATCGTCTTCGACAAAGAGAGCTGTTGCAAACCACCAGTCAGTGGGGATCACAATGTGTGGTGGGCCTACGTGCAACCTCGAGCCCGTCCTTCTGTGCTTGGGCGCGGCAAGACGCTTGAGGCTGCATTGACGAAACTTCTCAATCAGCTCAAAGGGGATCCTCCGAAACTGGCGAAAAAATATGAAGTCAAGTTTGACTCGAATACCAAACAGGCGACCATTCCCAAGAGAACGACGACCCCTGAAACGGAAGTAACACCATATGCGATAGAGTTCAACCTCCAATGCAAGGCAAAACAGCAGTTAGACCCAGCTGTATTCGCGCCAACTCGACCTTTCACATTCAACTCCAGTCTCCTTCCGAACAAACCTGCATCCCTTTCCAACGTCCAGCTGACTAAACCTGGATCCACCTCGCAGCCTCTTAACACTACGCAAGATACCTGCACCGGGCGTGTGGCTTCGATTGAAAAGGGCAATCACGACATCCCGGAAAGCACTCTCACACGCGTGGCTCCACTCCAATGGAAACTCCATACTCGTGATTTCCCCAGCTCCAGAGACAGTCTGGATCCCGACTCAGTGGGTGGGTTGGATAACGTTATCACACACGCACCTGGTCGTCACCTCGAGAAATACCCTATCGTACCAAACGCGTTTCGATTTGGTTCTTCTCATGACTTACTGGCATCCCTCTCGAAGAAGCCTATTCTGCAGGATATGAATGAGAAAGAAAAGCGCAAGGGGGCGGATGTAGAGTCCTGCGTGAACGAGGGAGACCAGGAGACAAGGAATGCCCGGAAGGAGGCTCAGAAGATGGCAGATCTCTTGACAGCTCGTCAAGACTTTAGTGACCGGCTGAAGCCCTTCAAATTCACTCCGACCAGCCCTCCCGGCCAAAAGCAGACTCAGCAGGAGACAGAACCTTTACCAGCGTGCCAGGGACTCGGCAGTCGTCAGACGCCTTTCACCTTCAACAACTTCACTGGAACCTTGCCAGGAGGAACGGAATCTGCCTCCAGCTTCGGCACTTTCGCTTTCGACTCCTGTTCTCCTACAATCCTTCCAGTGAAATTGGAGCAATCACTTGTTCCCCCTTCCTTCGATCTCCAGAAGAGAATCGACACTTTCCCTATCCAAGCCGCTCGAGCCTCTCCAGTACTCAGTCAATATTGCTCCCAAGTCGACGATGATCCCTCTGCCAGCCACCGTTCCTGCAGTCCCGCTCAGCTCGTTCAAGGAAATCAAGATCGGGTAAAACGCGAGTCTTCCGGATCACCAGTTGGGCAGAGATCGGAGAAGAAGATCAAAGCCGAGCAGACTAGCTGATTACCACAGTCTCATCATAGCGACCTCACAGCTACATCACCATCTTTACGACGCACGTCTTATTTTATCCGGTGTTGCAGCTGAATGAAGAAACAGTGGAGACGAGATAGTCTTGTTCGGATGGACTACGACGAGGGTTAGTTTTAACAGCCTGAGTTGGTATGGGATATCAATAACTGGTTTTTTTTTTATCAGCGAACCAAACATAGCCTAATAATGTTCGGTGACTCAAGGAAGAGAAAGTACTGTATCATGGTCAGGTTCCAGCGAGCTGATTGGCTGGCAGAGGCCCATCTGTTGGTTGGTCAAAGACCCTGGCTATGGGTATAATCACGAAGGTATATCATAACAAGTCAGTCGCTATACATAGTCTACCGGCATAACTATGTAGCTTCCTGACAATTGCTCACGCTATCGCTGACTCGATTTCTCCGACCCAACACTCAGTTGCACCTTCACATTCATCTTTGCTCCATCATAGTCGCTACCCGTACACCTCTTGAACTATTATTCATGGCTTTATGGCACAAGAAACACAGGACAAAGTCATCTTCACACTTCTCGCACCTTCTCTGCAGCTGTGAGCAGGAGTAGCCGTCATGGCGACTTTTCCAGGCATATCGAAGTACAACAGCTTGATTCATTTCCACTGGAACCGTCTTCGTCAAGGTCATTCGTGTATCACCTGCAAAGATGAGCTTTGTGTTTCATCCGGTCCTTTGTGCTTTTATTTTGTGATGCGTCGATGTCTTGGACGTTCATGTCTAAGACAGTGCTTTTGGTCGACTCATGTCTTGGATACTATTTCCCACAAATAGAAATATGTCAAAGTAAACAGATATAGATGATCTGGTCAGATATAAAAGCTGATAATCTGCTCAGCAAACTGCACATCTCATCAACACAGCAAAGTAAACAATAGCATCACCACTACTACAACTGGTCTACTACTTCACAATCGTAACCGAACATCACAATTTCAACACTCTCCACCTCGATCGATATCTCTCTACTCAAGACTCTACCGTGCCACATCGAGACTCGTATCAACCACTCAAAACCCCCCTCCTCACAATCAATCACCATGAACTACATCTTCTCAGCGATCACAGCTGTTGCCTGGCTTAGCACAGCTTATCTCAACAAGCGCCGCAAGGTAGCCGAGATCGCACGCCAGAAGGAGGAAGCTGAGATCACACGTCGTAGAGAGGAAGCCGAAGTCCTACGCCGTAGAGAGGACGCCGAGATCGCACGTCGCAGAGAGGAAGCTGAAAACCAACGCCGTCGAGAAGAAGCGGATCTTGCACTCCGCAGAGAAAAGATCGACATCATTCGCCGTACAGAGGAAGCCAACATTGCATACCTCAAAGAAGAACTCGAGATCATACGAATGAAAGAGGAAGCCCAGATTGCACTTCACAGGATGGAGGCCGAGACCTCACGCAGCAGAGTCCAAGCTGAAGTTGAAGCTGATATCACACGCTGTAGAGAGCAAGCTGAATACTCACGTCTCACAGTGGAAGCCAAGATCGCATACAGCAAACACAACCTTGAGATTGAACTCGCACGCAGCCAGCATGAAGTCGAAATTGAGCTCGCACGCAGCAGAGACGGGGTTGAAGTCGAGGTCGCACGCAGTGAACACAAAGTCAAATTTGGACGCAGCAGACATCAAGTCGATATCACACATAGCAAAGATGACGATTGTCATGTTGAAAGCAAGACCGTCAGCACTGTCAGGGAGTATGGTCTTCCAAACTAAATCGCCTGCTTGGACTCACGCTTTTGGATGACGACTCGCTGGCGAACATCATCATATAGGTGGTCAAAGTAGATGTAGAGGAGGTTTTGGTCTGGGCCGGTCTTTGGGGCGAGCATATTGCAGGGCGGATCTGAAATGTTTCGGCGTGGTATTTGGAGTTTGGAGTTTGTGATCTTGTTTTCGTCGGATTTGGGCAGCATTGTTCCTCTTTTCAGTATCAAGCTATGTTTCTTCGAGTACCTATCTTCTCTTTCATCGGTTCTGACTGTGTCACTCATTCGCTGATAAGGCTACCTAGTAGCGAGTTGATTTTTGTTACCCTTTCCCAGTTGTGTGTGACTGCCCAATCGCGGATGTGCATCTTTATGTGGCTGTGAAGCGGATCGCCAGATGTGGATCTCTACGCAGTATTAGTCTAGAATCCAGAACAGACATACTGGACTGTAACCCACCCTGGGCTCGGACTCCAGTCAGAAAGGCATACCAACTTCACGCTCAGCGCGTAACCGGATATCTACTCCTTGCGTTGGGATTTACGAAGAGGTATGCTCATCTTCAAATCCGGGTTCACAGATTCTTGAGTCCAGAACCATGCGGGCGGTGTGATCGAGAAGGTTCTGCAGAGCGATCTCCACACTCTCGCCAGAAAGTCCGAAAGCAAGCGGTTGGTGTCCATCGTATGCCACAGCACGCCAGTAAGGAGACTTGTGCTGATTCAGGGCATGCTCAGTGACGACAACAGGACGGCAACCAGGTTTGAGATATTGACAGTTGTCTGATGTGACTCGTGCGTTAGTGGCAGTTCAAGAAGAATATGTACTTTTGACATACCCAGGATTAGTTGGCGCACATCGATCACGATGTTGTTGCCGGGAGCCACGCTACTGAAGCTGAGACCCATGATTGTAGTCGCAGTGGATCTGTTGATGAAGAGGTGGGAGGGATCTGTTGTTTTGGGTTGTGCAGAGTGACAGTCCTCCAACTCTGAAAGCGCTTGGGCGAGTGACCAGTGCAGGGACTGGATAGACTGGACTTGGACAGGCCTCTTTCCAAGTCCAGTTGGACACCCCCAATATCCAAGTCCATTTATCCAAGTCCAACTGGATAGTCCAGTGGATATCCGGTTAGACTAGATATCTACTGGATATCCATGGAATCCAGTAGGATAATTGCATTTAGGCTTCTGCAGGCAGGGTGGGGCGTACAGCGAGCATAATCGAGGCATGAAGTCTGTATAGAGTTATGACATAAATTATGACATCATAATCTTATGACATACATATGCTGCGAGATCTACTCGCTACACCTGTTTGGCGTGCTTGGCAATTATCCTACTGGATTCTATGGATATCTATGGATTATCCAGTCCACTTAGATATCCACTGGATTATCCAGTTGGACTGGATATCCAAGTGGACAGGCCTCAATCCAAGTCCACTGGATAATGGCTGGATATCCAGTTGGATATCCAGGTCCAGTCTATCCAGTCCCTGCACTGCGAGTGACAAAGATCAGCTTGTTTGTCTGGCAAACCGACACGCAATCTCGTCCAGGAAGTGACGATCACAACAACCCTTCTAAACTGGATCGCACGTTCCAGACATTTCTATACACAAAGCAAACAAAACAACTCGCCTCATTACAACCAGCAAAAAACCAGAGCTGAGCTCTATGGGAAAACTCCCATTCTTATCCCTTGATCATAGCCACCAAATGTCGGACATTTGGCTAATACATGGATTAAGGCGTACACGGCGTGATTCGAACGGTGGTTTTATTACCGAATTCGTAGTATAGGCATGAGTGTAAGCCGTTACACCACTCAGCCGATTACAATGACAAAGGGATCTTGAAGTGAATACATAGACTAGTGAGTGAGATACAGGGTTCGATTCTCAGGGGTACCGTCGGTCTACATCTTGCATTTGACATATGCTGTAGAGTCATCTGATTCTGTCTGTGACATTGTACCCATGGTTGTAGCGTATATATCTCTGATGGGTGGTGGTTCAGCCGGCAAACGGTCCTCATCTGAATACTTTATTCTCCCCTCTTCATGACCTCCTTGCAATGCTTTGTTGTCTTGCTCTTGCCTGCAAGACCTCCTGGTCTCATTCTTCAAGTTAACACACAAAGACCCGGCCAGAAGTGCTGCAAATGTTGACGGTTCTCATGATGAGCAGATGTTAGAAAATCCAAGCGATGTGTAGTTCACGATCGGAAGAAGGTTATTACGGGAGGTCTGACCCACAATGGTAGGTCCCAGAGCATTCCAGACGTCCATAACGTTCAATTCATCATGAACTATCGTGCGCGGTAACAATTCATCACGTCTACAAGATCTTTGGCTCCTCTTCCAAGCACCAACCAGCACTTTGTCCGAGGACTACGGCGTTATAGCCCCTTATCCTGCTGAGCGGACAGAGACCGGTGAGGCATATGCTGTTGGAGCGATGTCGACTGCCACTGTTCCGATACATGAGCATCGCCCCCCCGATAGACTCTTGGTGCTTGTTGAGACAGCGAGTTCTGGTATCAGTACAACGAAGACTCACGACATCCGGCAAGTTGAAGATGTGGATGGGTATAATTTGGAGGCCGTTCCCGGGTCGAGTGTCCATCAATCCTTACCCGTGTACCCGCTGCACTCTACAACTATGATCCAAATTCATGTTCACCGTATGTTGCTTTGAGTTGTAGATCACCACCGCTGAGAGCTCGTCACATACTGTTTCTCGCTAATCACTACACTGCCATGCTCGTTTCAAGGCTCATCGGAACACTGCATGAGGACAACATATACAGCCGTGATCTTCATACTCGGCTCTTTGTGGTCGTCAGCCAGCGCGACAAATAATTCTTAAGGGGCAAGAGGGTCAGATTGAAAGTGAGATTATCCGTAACACCTGGGCTTGTCCTTGAGCACGAACGACTAGCATATCACGACACGAACAAGCATATTTGGGGCCAATACGGGACGAGTAAGGGAGATCAAGATGAGTGTTTACGAGAAGTTCAATTGTTGTTACAAGCTCTTCTGTACGTAGAGTATCTTTTGATCATGAGACGTGCTTGATGCAACGTCTCATGCAAACAAACCGTCTCCAATCCGTTGCTGAGAAGATGGGCCTTTAGGCGCTGGTGACTTCGAGGAGCCTTTCCATTGCTTCGGCGGCGGTGCGTCCAGAGGCGCGAGCGATGGTAACACGAGGGCTTCCGGCGACGACGTAGACAGTGTGGATTTGCTCGTCGCCGCGCTTAGTGACGGCAGCGGTGATGGCAAAATCCTCCAGCTCGATGAACGTGAGCTCACAGTTCACTGGTGCGAGTCAGCGCCGTGATTATAACAAAGCGCTCATCGAGAAGGAGGCAGGCAGGGGGTGAAGGGGATTGGGGACCTGGACGGTGAGTACTTACAGATGATATGTCTGCGGGTATCCATGGTCGATGGCATCTTGTCTTGTTGCGTCTTTCGGATGTGTAGCGCGCAGAGATGGTTTGTTGATGTAGTAGAGGTGAGAAGCGTCCTTAGGTTTGGATGATGCTTGTAGAGAATGAGACTTGTAAAGGATGGTTGTTGTCTTGTGTGGGAGGATGTTTTGTGTTGAAGTCGCGTGAGAGATGAATGTTTTGTGGTTGTGTGAGTGATTGAGAGGAACGACGAAGTCAGTCAAGTGAAATAGGGACGTGTCGATACAAACAACCAGGGGTCCGACTCGGCGCTGCGGACTCTGACGGAACACGACAGAACTCGACGGAATCCTGGCATCCCGAGAGCGACGATACCATCTTTGATGTCATCATGAAGCGAGACGATGGACTACTAACTTCTCAGCGCTTGGAGATGCCTCAGCCAGCATGAGCAATCGCCCGCTCTGGCCCCTATACAGGGCCCTATGAGGGTCAACCTATATATCCCCCAGACCCGCACTCATCACCAACGCAGTCATGCGCTTACACACATAGGAGCAAGTTCAGACATGTTGATGGTACGAGCGTCCTGCTGAACGTGGCCTGGGCACTTCAGAGTAGATGGTGAGGCTCGAAGCTGCCCACCAACATCACACAATCTCGTATCACAAAGCCTACTCACATCAACCACACTGCATAGTCACCGTCATCTCAAGATTGTGTACTGTGTGATTCGGGTCTACCCCTAGCCCATCATGCCGAGTTTTCCTGTAGCGTACACTTCCAACTCCGGAACGTCTTTCGTGCATTGATCTGGCTCTGTGTGTTGGAGACGGCCGATAGACTGGACCAGACCACACAGTAGTCCGCGATATGTAATGGCGATACCGTGGATAATTTGGAGTGGAAAAGCAAGAGGATCGAGTGAGAAAGCGGAGCAGGAGGTGAGGTCAAAGCCCGAATTTTGTGCTTCCGCTTTAGGCAACGCCAATTTGCGCTTTCTCTATTTTGTGATTTGTCTGGATTAAAATCAACAAAGGAAGGAAATATTCAAGCGTGCATCTTCCAGGCTTCCCTGATCGAGAGACGCATTCCGAATTGTGTCACAAGAATCTCAAACATCGGGCAAGGCAACAGTCTTCGCGTGTCCCCCTTCAGATCTTGGTACATCTAACGTGGTGATAGTTAAGCTGTATTCGTACAGAGGTAGAGAAATTGTTTTACAAGATCACACGCCGAAAACGTGCGATCGGGGTTCGGCCTGTTGAGGCCGCGTTAGGAATTGTGTCAAAAGATGATATCAGCTCGAGACTCTCGGCTACCATTATAACGCGAGATACCGGAGGAATACATCATAAGAAAGGATATATGTGATGGACTGGAATTCGCAGCTCAATCTACCAGAGATCATGCACTGCTTGGTCACCCTCGACTTTGTCCCAACTCGAAGACGGTTTTGTAGACACCCGGGGGCGTTCTGGGATCGAAGTCGCAGTTTCAGAGTCTTGGGGTTCGGGGGACATCGGTGATCGTTCTTCAGTCTCGACACCATTCGTCGCCGCAGGCGAGTTTGTCCTCTCCACCAGCTTCCTCATCTGTGGGACCAGCTCGGGAATCCTGAAGGGCTTCGTGACGACCGAGTCCATACCTGCTTGCATCATCACTGTGATTTGCTCGCTTCTTGCATTCGCAGTAACAGCGATGACCGGTACGTGTCCGCTGAACTCTTGACTCTTCTGTCGAGCTCGAATCTCCCTGACACAGGTTATACCGTCCATGACTGGCATCTCCTGATCCATAAGGACCACGTCCAATGGTGTCGAAGATTTCGCTGATGAGTATGCGGAGCTCGCAAGGAAGGTCAGCGCTTCGAGACCGTGGTTGGCGATGTGTACAACACAACCCTGCTTGCGGAGTTGTTGAGCCATCACTCGTTGGTTGATCAAATTGTCCTCCACGACGAGTACATGTAGCGGCCTATCCGGTTTCGCTGGTTGTGAAGCTTGTGACTCCGTGTACGAGAACGTACGTGCTGCAAGCAGGGGACGGATACTTCCAGCATCCTTGAAGTCTGCAGGCGTTGGCATAGCCGTTGAGCCTGTGACAGGCGTGTTCCAGACGTGTTGTAGAGAGACTGGTGATTCGGGAACAGAAGTTGCTTCTTGTGGGCACCGGCGAGCACGTACGTAGAAGGCGAAGGTGGTACCGTGGCCAAGGCCAGGACTACTGACACCAATCTGACCTCCTTGTAGCTCACACAGCTCTCTGCTGATGAACAATCCTAGACCGGATCCTATAAGTTCTTGTCAGTCTTGGGGATACTATTTGGGTGGTGGTTTTTGTACTGACCGCCATATTGTTTGTAGGTCTTGGGGCTGGCTTGAGAAAAGCGCTGGAACAAGAGGCTCATCTCCTCCTTGCTGAGACCTCGACCTGTGTCCTGCACAGCGATCTGTATGTAGATGTCCTTGCCCCGGCCCCACTCGGCGGACAATGAGGTCGACTTTTCGTGTTTAGCGTTGCGAGGTTTGATGAAAGCTAAATTGTGGCGGGCTCCGGTGGGTTTGGTGTATGAGGCACCGAGGTATATCGTTAACCCGCGTCTTTCAGAGAACTGAGTGAACTTGATTGCGTTCGTAAGCAAATTGATCACGACTTGGAGCAATCTGCTAGGGTCCAGCATAGCATATCCATAGTTGTTCATGATGTCGTAGTAGCTCTGCTCAACTTCTAGTTTACCCTTGACTGATGCTCTCGAGAGCTCGGCTTCATACATCTTGAGAACCTTCCCAATCAACTGAGGCGGCGAGATTTTATCTGGGGTGATGGCCAGGAGATTCGAATCGAGCTTTGAGAGGCAGAGAATGTCATCGACAATGCATTTTTGGTGTTGAGCGCACAGAATGATAGTTTGAGCAGCTTCAAGGATCCCGTCAAGCATTTCAGTGTCTTTTCCTTTCCGTGCGTCACCGTCATCGAGACCTGTGATAATGCTATCCGCTGACTGCAAGATCGCTGAGAGCGGGTTGCGCAGCTCGTGTGAGACCATGTCGATGAAGTTCTCCGAAGCACGCTTTGTCTCCAGTGCTTCCTGAAGACGAGTGGATAGCAATGTCTCTGTGTAATGTCGGAAAGAGGTATCATGTAGCCATGCGTGGATACAAACCACATCACCATTCTCGTCGAATTCCGCCACTGCGTTGTTGCAAAGCCATGTTTCCCCGGTGAGTTCGCTACCGGTGGCTTTGTCCACGGAACGCCAGGGAGTCGTCACTCTATACTCGACCGTCACTGATGCCTTTGACTTGTCTAGTAGCGATTTCCAGGCTTCTTGAATGCCATGCATATCGTCGGGGTGGACACGCTCTTGCCAGGTTGCTTCTGAATCCCAGAGGTTTTTCCAGTCATACTCCCGTGGCACTCCAACGAGATTGATATACTCGTCGTTACAGTAAAGAGGCTTGCCATCGGGCCGGAAGGTGCAAATGCCAATCGGTGCCGACTCGGACATTCGAGTAAATCTCTCCTCATTCCGGGCCGCCTTCAAGGTGCTGATTTTCAACTGTGTTGAGAGGTTGTCATGAATCTCCTCAAATCTGGCTTGGTTAAGCAATGAGCTTGACTTCGTCAAAACATCACGAAGATTATGCGCAAAATGCAAAGAGTCTTCGTTGAACGGCCTCCGCGGATTCAGCCCAAGTATGAAGAACGCTAAAGCGCCAGCGCCATTCACAGCGATCGGCATCACACAAACTGCTTCGATGGGATCTTCCCAGCCTCGGCCGGGGATCGCGGTAGCAAGGTCGGCTGGCAATGTATTGTCGTGACGGCGTAGGATGACGGTTTTCCTGCCAATGACGGAGTCGCGACAAGCTCTGGCCAAACCATAGACTGATTTCCGGTCTGTAAGATCAAACTTCCTGGGGATGGCGGCGTTATTCTGATCAATGCCTAGCGAGCCATGAAGTTGATAATTCCTCAACGAGTTCGCCCAGGAGCTGGAGGTTGAAGAGACGCTATCATCCTCGTTGGAGTATATTAGTGCAAAAGGAACGTCCTCTGGATACACCTCAAGTGAGTCCAAGCATTGATCCCAAATCTCAGATATGGTTACACTGGAAGAGACCTGCTCTTTTAGTTTCTCAACCACATCACCCCTGCGCTGATTGATGATATGCCAGCTCAACTCGAGCAGAGACAGTATTGCCCCGCCAGCAAACCCGTCAGATCCAATGATCGGGAAGATGATGATGTTCCAGTAGGTCTCTTCGAGAACGCCGTTTCTTTCTTGGAAGGAGAGCTCTCGCGGAGACTTGGTGGCTATCCCGTCCAGAAGAGCAGGCTGAAACAACTTCGACATCTGGGGCCACATCTCTGCTTCGACCTCTGAATGACTTCTTCCCATGGCGTAAGGGTGCTTCTCGCCCAGAAGAGACGCGCAAGCGTCATTATATATCATAGTAAGCTCTTTGCCCCAGACTATGACACGTGGGTCGGGGTTTGTACATATACTGAGTACCATGGAACTCAATCGACCTGGCCAGTCACACATAGGACCTATGGGAGTGGACGACCAGTCGAAGTCCTTGATGTACTGAACATGGGAAGAAATACCCGGTACATCGAACTTGGTCCAGTCCAAAACCTTGGCAGGTGATTCTGGCGGTGGTGAGAGGATACCCCACGACGGCGGCTCCTGCTTGCTCAGTCGATCGTCCTGATGTGATAGTATGAGTTGATGGCTCGGATCCGGTGAAGCCGCTTGGGCACAGTATACAACCAGCCAGGCGCCACCGACCAGTGTGCTCGCCCACGCTCTTCCTGCAAATGTCCATGTCCTGCCATTCTCTTTCTGGCCATTGATCAATGTTTGAGACCAGTCTTCCAGAGCACCTGATTGTGCATGTTTGGCCAGGAAGGTATCGAGGGCGGTATTCGTAAACACAATTTTTTGCTGCTGTTGTGATCGGATATTCGTAGTCGATGGTCCGAGGATGAAGGTTGGGCGATCGTCGTTCCGTAGAAGGTCAAGAATGCCCACGTCGGCGAGCCTAGGAACACCTAAAGGACTCGACATTGACATGAGATATGAGTGGCAGGAGAAATAGCACTATCACAACCTCTTTTCGCATTACCGCAGCGTTGAACGCCGACGAAGTCGCAGCAGTACCTGCAAGCAGATCGCAAAACCGGCGAGCATGAATGATAGATACAGACGCGATTTTCACGTGCAATAAGAGAAATTGAGGATCGAAATTGTCAACTAGCCAGCGATGACGAGGTCTGGAAGCCACCCCGTTAAATGGGAATCGTCTCGCCCTGCTTCCTGAACTGCCGCCAGGGCCGCTGTCTCGAAAGAGGAATAAGCACGACGTTATCGACCCCATCTCGAGCTAAAATCGTCGGAACTCAGAAGCTTCGATGACATCAATTCGGTAGTTTCGAACAATCGGAGCCCTGTCCGTCGACCTTCGCTCCTCGGAGCGTGTGTCCTCATGCAATCCCATCATGCAATCTCAAGATTCTCATTTCTCGAGCCACGATTGTAAATATTCCGCCCGTCTCTTGAAATTCTCGTATCGCATCACGGCGGTGAGTCGCCGGTGACTTACTTCATTCGCTTGTCTCGAGATGTCTCGGAAATTGGGTTGGGTGTGCGGTTGCAAGATACACAGTAGCTCGGTCCGACGACAAAAGCTAGATGGAGCGCAAAGCGCAAAGCGCAATAATATAGGTACATATACCTGAACGGCGAAAAATGAGTTATCAACCAATACCAGCTCAGCTGGCTTATCTTCATTGGTCTAGTGGTCATGATTTCCGCTTGTCAGGAGTAAAATCTCGTCAAGCGCGGGAGACCAGGGTTCGATTCCCTGATGGAGAGCTTCTCTTTTGCTTCACGTTGTCCTTGCCCTGGACGTTCTGGTTTTGCTCTTTTTCATCATATCATGGTAACTAAAGCCAAAGTCTCGAGTTCATTGGCTAAAAATGTTTGACTTGACGACAGCGCTGCCAGAAAAGTAAACTATCAGACGGTCAAGGTGTAGTTTACTGCATTCCCAGGTACTCTTGGGTAGAACTCGAAAGTAAAAATCACATCCTCGCCCAAAGCTTGCACAGCATTCACAGCAGCAGCTGTGATGATCGGATTGTTTGTGTCGAAGTTCCACTGAGAGTTATATGTCTGTGTGTACATGTCAGCATTGTGATCACTCTGTTGAACCTATGACTTACGGTTCTGGCATTCTGCAAAGGTCCATAGTACTTTGTAAAATCATCGACCAGGTATGTTCCGTTCGCAGTGATTGCTTTGACTGTTGTCAATTTGCTAATACCCTTCCATTGAACAGGGATGGAGATGCTTGAGCCATTTGCAGCTGCTACGGAACTCGACGTGCTGTTCAGAGTTGGTGTGTCCCAGAGTACGAGATCCAAACTCAAGTCAGCGCCGGAAGAGAAACTGAGAGTCAAGTTTGCGATAGAGCCAGGGCTGGTTGAGGGGGTGAAGTATGTGCGGAGGAAAGGAGCTGAGAAGGTAATGGTGTCGCCAGAGGTTGAGTAGTCGACTCCTCTTGTTAGCGAGTTGTTGCTGGTGCGAGATATCGAGAGCAACGTCGTGTTGGACGGCAGAATGTAAGGGAGGCTTTGAGAGGTCACGTTCTGGCCGACGCGAACGAAGAGATCGGCACTGGTAAATTGCGTTATTGCATTGGGGTCGGTGGTACTGTCAGGCAGTGCATTGGCCTCACCAGCGTGGGCTGACATGTAGATATCGATAGCCGTCTGATCACGCCAGATATGGTTTGCACGGTCCAGAAAATCAGCACCATTATCCCATAGCACAGTCGAAGTATTGTACTTCGCTGCTGTACGGACGAAGAAGTCGAAGTATCTCCAGCGCGCTGCTGTCTCGGTGGCTACTGGCGATGCTGCCCATTCGCCGATGATGAGAGGCACGTCCGTGAAGTTGTTGCGGATGTTGGCAATGTCTGCTTCAAGAGCAGCTTTGTCCTGATCTGATCCCCAGATTGTACTACCCCAGGCGGAGAATATAAAGGGATAAGGCGAGTAGTAGTGATACTGAATGGCCCAAGGGTTGGTGATATTTGTTGGGCGGACGAAGTACTGAGAGGTCAAGTCACTGTTTTCTTGAGGGCCATTGAGGGTGACCACACGTTGGGGGTTGAAGCCACCAGCATCGGTTATAGCTTTCAGGAACAGATCCTCGAGCTTTCGCAGTTCAGCTGCATGCGCTGCTGTAGTGCCTGGAGGTTCGTTGATGGGTTCGTAAGCCAACAAGCTCGACTTGCACGCCAGCTTGGTTCCGATTTGGTACCACAATCGGTAGAATTTCTCTTCGATTTGCGTGTAGTTCGCACTGGCTTGAGTGACATCGGCCCATGTCCAGGAGTCATGATGAACGTTGACAAGAACATACATGTCGCGCTCGAGAACCATGTCGACCACATCAGATACTCGCTGGAGCCAGACCGGGTTGACTATGTAGTCAGGAACCTCCGTATCGAAATGATATGCCCATGTCACTGCAGTTGTCAGTCTGATGCGGACCAGATACACAAAGCATCTTACCTGGAAGTCGAACACCCTTGAAACCCGCCTTCTTCACATCGTCGAAGGTTGAGGGCACGACTCGGGGGTTCCCCCAATCTCCCTCGTCAGGGATACCATCCAGAGTGTTACCCAGGTTCCATCCTGGGTTCATGCCATCCACCCAAGTCTGAGCCGAGACACGAGAGAATGTGCCATTGCAGACAACTCCCGACCCTGTCGAGTTCGTGTATATTGGTAGATTCAGCTTACCCAACGCCGAAGGGAGAAGGGAAAGTGCGAGAACAGCAGACGAGGACTTGTACTGCATGGTGCTTGTCAAGACGAGGGACGGTCAATGAGAAAGCAACACGTCGACGGATAGTTAGAAGCTCGAGAGCGTACTTATACCTTTTATTACCTACCTTACAGAGCTCAAGATCTCCGACTCGAAACGACCAAAGCTACTTAGCCGACATCTGAAGAACTGTGCAGAGGTGCATGCAGGATATAGTCCAGGGCTTGTCGCAGGTATATGTGCATGTACCTCGTATTAGGCCTTGGTAGGTGTTGTGATCAGTTTGAGATTGTCGCATCCTGAGATGAGTTCGATTTAGAGGTCTAAATTGGATACATAGCCATCATAGTAGCAGTGAAGTCAACGAAGATATAACATAATGCATAGACATGGAACAATGTAGAGCGAGAAGAGCAGCCCTGTAAATGTGAAGTCTGAAACGAGCGTGTGGGGTTATCACGAAACGGGAAATCTATTCGCCGCGATCAACCTTCGCCTTCTTGATCTTCACATGCATGCGCATCGCTTAGTTGACGTCGAATTCGAGTTGTTTGAGGGTCATCTGGTGAAGTGGGCTCGTGTAAACGACATTTCCCACCAATGAATTGAGAAGAAGATGGCACTGTTCGCTTGCGCTTGTTGGTCGAAAGGGAGAGTTGAGGAGAAACCTCCAAGTAACCACGCGAGGCACTAGCCGAGATCCGAGGTCTTTGCATAACATCAAGAGCTGCCTTCCAAGCCATTTTATCTCCCTGGTTATGTCAGAGACATCTCATTGGACTCGTGATCAGCAGAGATATCATGTTTTTGTTGATGTTGGGACGACCCTGCTCAGCTTAGATCCTTGATGTGATCGATTAGATAAGAAGCCTAACACGCGGCAAGGAGGCTCAGCCACAACCGACTGATCCTTGTCCCGAAGCGGGCAGTTGCAGAGCACCGAGTCGACCCCTGACAAGAGTTTTGCAATCTTCTTATCGCGAACAACGTCGCTCATCCCTTTCGTCGAAGTTTGACATTCAAAACTCTTCGGTAGCTCTGAACTCTCCGTGTCTCTACTTACTACATCCGAAACTCTTCCACGATGGCTGCCAATCAATCTTACGCCAAAGTCCCCGGCGATGAAGAAGAGGAGAAATACAACAATGACGTCGAAGCGACAAACCAAATACCGACAACGTCAACGACAGCACCTGCTAGTGTGACCAACTCACCAATGGTCGCCATCTTGTCGTATTGTGGAAGTTCGATTCTCATGACTGTAACTAATAAATACGTTCTGGGCGGGCGAGACTTCAATTTGAACTTCTTCCTGCTCTGCGTTCAAGTATGTTGTAATTTCTAGAATGCCATAAACAGTGACTGATTGTTCACAGAGTGTGATTTGTCTGGTCACAATCGAGAGCTGCAAACGTGGCGGTCTGATCACATACCGCGAGTTCAACATGGCCCAAGCCAAGAAATGGTTTCCCATCTCTGCACTTCTGGTCGGCATGATCTACACCGGATCCAAGGCGCTCGCATATCTCACCATCCCGGTCTATACTATCTTCAAGAACCTGACAATCATCTGCATTGCTTACGGCGAAGTGTTCTGCTTCGGAGGTTCAGTGACACGCATGGCTCTGGTATCGTTTGGCTTGATGGTGCTCAGTTCCGGAATTGCTGCATACGCAGATGTGAAGACTCCGGCTGAACCTACCGGAGGTGCAAGTGACGGTGGCTTCCTTTCTATGCTCAATCCCGGATACGTCTGGATGGGACTCAACTGCATCTGCAACGCCGTGTTCGTCTTGGCGATGAAGGTTCGCATCAAGGTGACCAACTTCAAGGATTTCGACAGTAAGTGGCAGTATACACATGGAATGATGAATATCTACTAATTCGATTCACAGCCATGTACTACAACAACCTTCTGAGTATTCCCATCTTGCTGGTGTTCTCGCTTCTGTTCGAAGATTGGTCTTCTGCCAACGTCGCGTTGAACTTCCCAGCAGATAACCGTACAAAGGTGATTGGTGCGATGATCATCTCCGGCTTGTCTTCAGTGTTCATCTCGTACACATCTGCATGGTGTGTGCGTGTTACTGGTTCGACTACGTACTCTATGGTCGGCGCTTTGAACAAGCTTCCCTTGGCAATCAGCGGTCTGCTGTTCTTTGGAAACCCAGTGACCTTGGGCGGTTGCACTGCTATCGCACTTGGATTCTTCAGCGGCCTGGTGTATACCTATGCGAAGATCAATGAGAAGAAGACCAAGGAAGCGGATGTCTTGCCAATGACCAAGATGCCAACAACAAGAGAAACTTGAGTTTGGTCCGGAGTCCTGTGTCAAACAGGAAAACTACCACATGTTTGCACAAGACGTGGTTTAATATATAGAACACTGCTTAATAGAATTGGGCGGATGAGAGTATCTCATTCTCAAGCAGCGGAAGGAGTCGTATTTGAGTCCATAAAAGCTTCTCCGAAATATCTTGGAGGTCCTATATGTTGTGTAAGATAGTTGTGACTAGCCTCGAATAGATACCATATGGATCATGGTCTTTTACGGCCGAGTCAGGCATGACGTACAGATCAGGCAACTACAATCCGACATATCGCAACTCTACCCATTGTCTTATTGGAAGCACAATCTCGCAACTAATCACCAATACTTATGAATCGCCAGGCTTTGCGTCAGAGAGTCACTGCTATGCAGGCCGAACCACCTGACGGTGTAGAGAATAGTACACAACCAACTTTGGCCGGCAACACGAGAGAGAATATCTTTCTGTTTGTTCCAAATCTCATAGGTATGTTGGTGAGATTACTGCGATGAATGATATTGACAAACAAATCCAGGCTACACTCGGGTCGTCCTCGCCATAATCTCGCTCTACTTCATGCCAGTTCACCCCCGTCGCTGTAGCGCCATCTACGCGGCTTCATGTCTTCTCGATGCCCTCGATGGCTATGCAGCCCGAAAACCGAACCAAGGCACAAGATTTGGCACTGTGTTGGACATGGTCACTGATCGCTGCACAACCACCTGCTTGCTCGTTTTCCTGGCTACGGCAATGCCTAGATGGGCTATGCTGTTTCAATTGCTGATCAGTCTTGATTTGGCAAGTCATTATGTGCATATGTATGCTACGCTGAGTATGGGTGGTAGTGAGCTGAGTCACAAGAACGTTGATGCTGAGAGGAGCTGGTTGTTACATTTGTATTACTCGAATAAGGTAGGTTCGGAAAATATGGTGGTTCTTCTTCATTGACACGATCAGATTGTGCTATTCACCCTTTGTTTCATGAATGAGTTATTTCTCCTCGCACTATATCTTCTTGCCTTTAATGGTCAGGATGACTTGCTGTCGCAATCTCAGATGAATGACGTTGTTCGAGGGGAGCCGTGGTCGGCAGGAGCGATGGAAATTGCTCGGTAAGGAAATCTTGACTTCCAGTGGCCGATTGAATAGCTGACACATAATTTCGCTTAGATCGAACAAGATCCAAAGCTCTATACCTCGCGCTCTCGTGGGGCTTTCTGTACTACCAATGTTGGTCAAGCAATATATCAATGTACAGCAACTAGTCATCGCGAGTCAATGGCTTGCTGAGGGTGATGCTGCAGAGCGTGCCACACGAGAATAGTTAATGCCTGCTACATGAGGCCTTGATGCCAGGGCTGAGGATGATGATTTTTGGCCCATTCTTGGTAGTCTACAGCCCAAGGAAAATTAAAAAGAGAGGAGATGCGGTATAAGTCCCAAGATCTGTTGCTAGAATTGGGAAGGTTCGTGTCTTGATAATTTCCATATTGCGCGAACAAAGCTGATGTAGATCGTCAAGAGATACTGACGAATAGGTAGTCGGTGCCTGAAATCCGAGTAGGTCCTCCCTAGATATCTGTCCGTCAAGTAAGTTATCTATACAAGCGTCCACGCTGCAAATTTGCCACGTTCCCACTGCCAATAGCAATATACCCAACCTCATCTTCAGCCGCAACATCTCCAATCTTGGCATACCAATCCTTCATCAATACCGACCTGTCCGTACTGCCAAGTGTAGTCGCCACGGATGTTTGGTCCACGAACGGACTTTCCTTGACCAATGACGAGATATTGAATCCGATATCTGGTCCAAGACGACAAAGAGCTGCTATCAGACCACATAGACCTATGAAGACTGTGACGATGGACGACAGCATGAGGATCACGAACCACATCACATTACATTTCAAGACTAACATGTCTCGCGTCTCAGTTGCTGTGGTGTTCAGCAGCGATGTGTCAGCGTCTCCTGCATCTGCCGCAAGGTTTGTGTTTCGAAGGCCTTTGGGAATCGCATTGGGGGCGAGAATTGCCATCCAATAGGTATTTAACAGCTGACTGAGGCGCAACGCGAATGTTGCGTTCGATACAACTGTGGTAATTGGTGTTTCTATAGAGCCGTTGAATGGGTTCTGCGGGTCGATGATGAAGTTTTGATACGGGGTGGCAGTGTCGCTGGATCCTGAGGAGAGAGCCTGTGCGAAATGTAGACTGAACCAATAGAATGCGGAATCTTTCCAATCATATGAGTAGGTATTGTCGTAATCGTCGAACGGTGTGTAAGTTTCTGGAGCGTGTGTCTTACGTGAACTCCTAATATCCGTCGCTGTACAGCTGCCTGATGAGCAGGCGGCGGAGACTTCGACATACGTGGTTCTTATAGTGCAGTTCGCAGCCACCCAATGACCGTGGTCATTGTTGTCATCCATGTAGGTGATGTGTCGCGGCCTGGTATTGACTGGCGAGTCCCAAGGTAGTGAAGCGTTGTGCAGATCTATTGAGAACAGGTAGACATTTGCCGAGCCGCAAGTCGTGTTGTAGGCCGCCATAAGACCAGGTTGCTCGAATTGATCCATCGCCGCTGTCAGTTCCGCTACCGTGCTGTCGTAGTGGTTCCAGATGGAGTATTCAGTAAGATTGAGTGCGACATACAGATCTTCGAAGACAGGACATGAAAGAGTCCAGTAAGATGTCTCGATGTTGAAAGAGGTCGTAATGTTGCTGCCGTGCGAGACCATGGACAACGGAATCCCAATCAAGGATGCAAAGTCGTCACTCGAGTTGAGCTGCGGAACGGGGTACCAACCCTGAGCATCTGCTGTTGAGCTATCAAGACTCTCGATCCTGGGGACTTTCATGTTGCCCCAATTGTCGACAGAGAACAAGGGATTAGACAAGCTTCCCAGCATTGCTGCTCCAAATAGGACGTCGACTGGCACGAACTGCGAAGTTGTATCTACACCTGTGACTTTCGTGTCTAGAGGATTTGAATGAGTATCCACGTACTGAAGCATCCAGGTGGTGTTACTCGATCGTATTGCTGAGTCGATGATCCGCAACGAGGCTTGACCGCCTAGTGGCGAGAGCGACCATATCGCTATAAGTAGCAGGCCCAGGACGCTTAAAGATCCTGTTTGGACCTGTGTAAGCACCGTCTGTACGATGGTCATACTGCCGAGCAGTCGATCGAGTGTCCCAATCCTACCACCTCTCTCAAGCTTCCAGAATGTGATCGATTTGAGAGCTCTACCGATAACAGCAGCGAAAAGAATAGGGTAGATAGTGGGGCCCTGTGGTAAATCTTTGTTAGCCATGGTCCTTGAAGCCCCGGTTTATAGACATGGGTTGATTTTGGTTACGTGTATACTTACTAGATTTGACAGTCTCGTCAAGAGTTTGGCTTGTGGACTCTCCATAGGCATGTTCTCATGCATCTTGACTGCAAGAGCGTACACAAAGAATGTGCAAGAGAGGGCTATAGCAAGCACGTCCATAAGAGCTCCAATAATTTTGCCTGCTTGCCACTGTGAAAGAGCTCGAGGCTCGACTCCGATCTTGTGTTCCGTTCCATTGGTACTGCGCAGAGAGGTATGCTCAGATTCAATTATCTGAGTCTGAACAGCTTCGAATCTCGCTTGAGAAGCCATTTAAAATGTGTAACTTTTTGCAGTAGGATGGTCCAGTCGTGACACGAAGAAGGGGTTGTATGTAACAAAGATGATCAGTAGCCTGGCTGGGATCATGTGGAAAGATGCAACCTTATTGCCAGTGGCAAGATCGTCGATTACGTACTTCGGACGAAAGGTGTTGCACACATGAAGTAGACGCTTCTTCGTGACAGCGCATCCGTGTATCTGCAGCAAGTACTTTTGTAGGTCGCGCTCTGGATCCAACCACTCTTTACTCACGAATCTCTTGCTTGTGGGAAGGCGCTGCTGTGTGTCCACCTACTATCCTGACCTGTGCAAGAAAGAGCTTAGAGTTTGTCCAAGATCAGTCTGACGCACTGCAGGAGCTGTCAGGCAGGAGTTGAAGGCTTGCTCGAGGAAGATCTACAGGTGAGTGTATCAAGCTCAGCTTGTATACCTTGCGGGTGATGTACCGCTCAACTGTCGCTAGGTACGGGGTACCAGGTGAGCCAGCCATGATCTGGATCCAGCCTGACGCCTCAGAAGCCACGCGGGGATTCTTACAGGAGCAGCGGCAAGTAAAGCCATTGACAGACTGCGTATTATTTTGAGGTGCATGGCTGAGGCCGATGAGGTTCATTTCCCCAAGGCTTGTGAGGCAGAGAAGAGCTTGACTTTGTGGGGGTAGTATCTAGTTAGCAGCATGTTAGCTATCATTGTCAATATAGAGCAAGATACTATGTTCAGATCCGTTAAGCATTTCTCTTCTTCAAACTCTTGCTGTGTAGCAGTAAACAAGTATGAAGCACGTAAGACAGAGAACGTTCATCTGGCTTGAGACAGTAGTTGCGTCACATTCGACATGGCAAGAACTGGTCGTCGCGACTTCCATTTGGAGTGCCTTTGGAAAATGTTTATGCTCCGTTAGATTTCTGTAGAAGCCGAATCAAGAAGTTCATGTAGACCAGCCAGGATTGCGTAGTCCTTGCCAAAATCAGCCTCGCAACCTGAAAATAGCGGGCATATGGGCGGTCGGCAGCTCCTTGGATGATACAAGTAGGTATGTATTCGACATGTATCGTGCTAGTACCTACTTTAGATACTGACACGTCAAATGGTGCTCTCGATAAGGATGCAGCCTACATACTGTACTCCGCACGCTGTGGGAGGTTGCGTCAACGGATCGGGAATACATCGGGATAGGCTGTACATATGCATATGCATGTGTGTGCATGTCGGTCTCGATGTATATCAGGAACGTGGACCACAAAAGTATACTGTTAGGACTCGAGCTCCAGTGATTTGCCAATTTATGTTGGCCAGTAGCCCTATGCAGAATCTATTCTTGTCATGAGCATTTACTTGACCTCACTCCAACCCTTGTCGTCCTTGCCACCGTCCACCATGACTGATCCTTCCGTCTGCTGCTTGCTCTTCTTTTCCGATGCCTCTTTACAAGCCTCCTTGAAAACTTGCACGAACTTCAACACATCGCTCCAAGAATTGTAAAGCGGAGCAGGAGCAACACGAATAACATCCGGTCTTCTCTCATCCACAACCACACCCTTCTTCTCCAACACATGCATGACATTGTCCAAGATACCAGGAGAAAGACGAACAGACAACTGTGCACCTCTTTGCTCAGGATCTGAAGGTGTGATGATGGAGAAGTAATCTTTGATATCCGTGCTTGCAAGAAGAAGTTTTTCCAGATATCCGGTGAGAGCGACTGATTTCTTTCTTAGAGCTGCGAGAGAGGTTTTGTTGAAGATATCGAGGGAGGCACGTAGAGCTGTCATGTCTGCTACTGAAGGGTTGGAGAGTTGCCAGCCTCCTGCTCCTGCGATGGGGGTGAAGAGGTTGTCCATGGCGAAGCGGCTGCTCTTGTCGCTGCCCCACCATCCACTGAGTCTAGGTGTGTAGTCTGGTCTCGAGGAGGAGGATTCGGTAGAGACTTTAGAGTGGCGTTCGTGCACGAAAAGGCCGCCTATGCTTCCAGGACCGCAGTTGAGGTATTTGTAACTACACCAAGCTGCGAAATCGACGTTCCAGTCGTGTAGCTGTAGAGGCATGTTTCCTGCCGCGTGAGCAAGATCCTAACCAACGACTATGCCCTTGTTCTGTGCGTGGGCGGTGATGGTGGGGATGTCGAAGAATTGACCAGTGTAAAACTGGATACCAGGCAGTAACAGAAGTGCTGTTTGATCTGCGTGTTCATCGATGGTGGCTAGGATCTGTTGAGTGCTCAAGATAGGGTTGTCTGAGTCTTCAGGCTCAAGTAGAATCATTGAGGTTGCCGGGTCCTTGCTGTGATGAAGAATTTGCGATTCGACAGCGTAATGATCGCTAGGGAACGCCTTGCCCTCAATAATAATCTTCCACCTCTGCTCAGTCGGACGGTAAAAACTTGCCATAGCAAAATGTAAATTCGCAGTTAGCGTCTGCATAACAGCGACTTCGTTCTTCTTGGCTCCCACAATATCACAAACATCCCCAATAACATCATCATCAACATGTAACCAAGGCGGCAATTTCGAATCCTCGATTTCAGTAAAATGGCCATAAACACCTTTGGTCGCCCAGGTTTGGAGGTAGTTTTGTTGGTATTGGGATGTCAAGCGTGGTTGTAGTCCCAGGGAGTTGCCGCAGAGGTAGGTGCATTGTTGTGGTTGGTCTTGAGAGGATGGTGTGAGGGTTTTGGAGTGCAGGTCTGAAATTGTTGGGATGATAAATTGGGAGCGGAAGGATAATAGCGGATCTTGTTCATCTTGGGATTCAGCGTATGACTCGCTGAAGAGGTCTACAGCTTCCTCATTGACTTGGTTCGCCATGCTTGGAAACCGTGGGCGTTTATTGGGAAGTTGAAATCAGACGTGGTTTCCTCGGAAGTTATGGTTCTAGAAGGTGAAGCGAAGTTCGAGATGATGGCGTGCCGCCGAAATATCCGTGCTTAGAAATCGGAAGGTGGAAACGATCTCTCTGTTCCTGCTTCGGGTGACGCACGACTGTTGCTCGATATCACAAAATGAATTTTGTGTATTCTTTCATCGAGATCAATGAACAATGGTAAAGTTTGTTCTTTGGTCATTCAGGATGGGTTGTCCATTGTAAACTTAGATCAAATAATGACCAACGTCATGACAGCTCTCCCCACATTTTTCTGCCGACAGTCGGTTGTTTTTCGACTTCGAGGGACGCCCTTGATCCTGGAAGCAGTCGACCTTGTTGACAGAACATATGGCTATCGTACTGACCGGGAGCAGTGAGCCAGAGTCACAGTTGGATGAGCTTCGATGATACCGACATCTTGGAGTACGTACTGCAGGAACACAACCATGTCCCTGATCAAAGATCCGCCGAATTAGCCTCGGCATCTCCAACAAGGTAGGTCTCCTCACCTGGACATCGGTATATCACATATCCCTCCTCCTCTTGCCCACCCACCCAGCCCAATACATAACTTCACAGCAACAATGGCACCCAACGACCGCATCTCCCAAATCGCCTCCCATCTCAACTACCCCCGCGGTCTCCTCGCCGGCCAAGTCGCCATCGTAACCGGCGCAGGTCAGGGCATTGGAGCAGAAACCGCACGCCTATTCGCCAACGAAGGAGCCAAAGTAATCATCTCAGACATTGATGCCGAGAAAGCTTCTACAGTCGCCAACTCCATCAACAGCAATGGAGGCAAGGCACTAGCCGTTGTGGGCGATATGCTAAACGACGCTTACCTCAAAACTCTCGTTGAAAAAGCTGCCGAGTTTGGAGAGGGAAAGATTCATATCATTGTTAACAACGCTGGCTTTACTTGGGATGGAGTGATTCACAAGGTGCGTTTCCTCCTGCCTCTTGCCCCTCCACCCGCTTCTCTGCTGACGAGGATGCCTCAAAAAGACAACAGACAAACAATGGGACACCATAATGTCCCTCCACGTCTCTGCCCCTTTCAAACTCATCCGCAACGCCGCCCCCTACTTCCGTGTCAAAGACAAAGCCCCCAGAAACATCATCAACATCTCCTCAACATCTGGCCTACACGGCAACGCCGGACAAGCAAACTACGCAGCCGCAAAAGCGGCCGTCACCGGCCTAACAAAGACAATTGCAAAAGAGTGGGGTCCAGCCTATGGCGTTCGTTGCAATACCATCGCATACGGATACATTGCTACTCGCCTTACAGCAGCGAAGGAAGAAGGTGCCTTTGTGACTACACCTGATGGTGAGAAAATTGCTTTGGGTATTCCGGAGGCTCAAAAGAAGGGCAGAGAGGAAGGTGCTGGTGCGTTCAAGGATATTCCGCTGGGTAGACCTGGTACTGCCACCGAGGCTGCTGGTGTCATTTTGGGTGTTGTCAGTCCCTATTTCTCGTATGTGACTGGACAGACTATCAGTGTCACCGGTGGACGCAACATATAAGCACAGCCCGCTCTCAATGTCAACAGCTTCTGCACCCAAGCCACGAATGTAAATTGTTGTTCGATCCACAAAAATCTATACTCAAAAGCAAGCTCAGCGTCAACTAAGCACCATTGATACTTGAGCCAACAGAGTTCCCTAAAGCCAGCCACGCGCTTGGCGTGCATGATGGTATCGGTGCACACCAAGGCACATGATCAGAGCGGCAGAGTACATCCTCTGCTTGCCGATCTTAGACCTCGTCGTACATTTTCATTTCTCGTCTCTGAAACCTTTTATGAATTCCTGATGATCCGCCGGCGACTAATCGTATGCTGCGACGGCACCCAAAACGACGGCATCAACACTCTCAAACCACTAACCAATGTCGCCAGAATAGCACGTTGCGTCCACGACGAGGACGAGCGAGTCACAGCCGACAGAAACGATATCAGAGTCCCTATACAGCAAATCGTATACTACAAAGCTGGAGTTGGCACCGGCACGAGCAAGCTCACAAATCTAGCCGATTCTGTTACCGGGACGGGTATGTCTGCCACAGGTCCTTCTTGATCTTCTGCGAAGAGTCATGTCATTGATAGCGATGAACAGGTATTGAGAATAACATACGCGAGGCGTACAACTTTCTTTGCCTCAACTATAGAAACGAGAAGGATGAGATCATTCTCACCGGCTTCTCAAGAGGGGCTTTTACTGTACGAGCCCTGGCTTTCTTGATCAATGAAGTTGGGTTACTCAAGAAAGAAGGGTTGCGCTTTCTGCATGATGTATTCGAAGCGTGGTCAGCACAGTCCCACAAGAACAATCAACTCGAAAAGGTTATGGAGAAAGTCAGATGGCTGAAGCTGCAGCACTATCCGGTCAAGATACAGGCTTGTGCAGTATGGGATACCGTAGCTGCACTGGGATATGGTCGATTGAGATTCGTCGACGAAACCATACCGGCCTGTGTTGAACAAGCCATACACGCCCTCGCACTGAACGAGGAAAGAAGCCAGTTCGAACCTCTGCTGTTTCATCGAGGCGAGGGCCAAGTTCTCAAGCAGTGTTGGTTCTTGGGATCTCATTCGGACGTAGGAGGAGGCAACAAAAAGCTAGGACTCGCCAATATCAGTCTAGCATGGATGATGGCTCAACTCAAGGACCTGGTTTACTTCGACCCATCGATTGTGAAGAGCATGACATCTCAGCAGCATCACGGGCGGCCCAGTGAAGCTCTCAAGGCCGAAATCCTGGACATATCTGCCGATGGCCAGCCGGAGGCATACAAGCTCGAGGTCGCGATACCTATCCAAGAATTCCAAGCCAAAAGCGATGTTCAAGTAGGTACTTTTGCGATAGTGCAAAGAATCGCTGGCTGGAGATATCGCGAGCCGTTCAGCTCCACGCGCCAGACAGAAGAGACGCTCCACTGGACTGTACCTATACTGCTCGAGAAGGAATGCGTGAGTACATGCGTACCTTTGCAGAGATTCGGTTTCGTCATGCAGAACACCCATACGCCAGAAGGCGTCACCAACCCGAACAAACCTATGATTGCACACTCTACCCTGTTTGAGAGGAGTGTGCTTGCCAACTGGATCATCGACGAGAGCCTGCAAGCAGTTTATAAAGCTTCGAGCCCTAGCGAGGAACTAGAGAAGACCAAGATCGACGCTCTTGACAAGATACCCATCTATGCCGTGCTCTGGCAGCCTGAACTCTGCTAATCTCGGAAGGCGAATCCACATTGGCCTCAAGCACGGGGGCCAAATGAGATTCCGGACTCCAACGCACAACATGACAGCCGATAGATGGGAGCAAACGGTAGAGAAACACAGAAGTTGGGGCGTGAATATGAAACTCGGATCAGGTTTGATTGTGCCTTCACTGCCCTGGACGGAACTAGGGAGATCATCATCAGGTTTCGATATCCTGTCATCGTCACCTTGGGCGGAAACAACGATGTTCGATGTTGAAGATAAAGGAGGTTTGAGTATCCACTTTGGCCCCAGCGGCTTCAACTTCAAGTGTCCAAGTACATGCAAGGTTCTCACCGGCAGAATCACGGTTCCGATCGCTGATACCGTTATGTCACTGGACGAGTCGCATCCAGGCAACAACACACACGCAGAGAGTCCCTTACAGGCTTCTGATTCTTTGGCTGCCGAAATGGTGGCCACATCGGACCGAATATACTCTACCACGAGACGAGAAGACGATGTATGAGTTGGACAAATTGGTGGTATCGAAATTACAATCCCAGCCAATAAGTTTTGGTAATAGAGGGTTCCAGCAGGCGTTGTGTCTCGTTGATCTTGCTTTCTTTCTTTGGCTTGGATGATATGGAGATGACAAGACTGCTTGATTCTATGAAATAGCTGAGGAGGTATTTGCCTACTCGAGTATATACATCTGTTTGCTTGCTACGAAGATTCCAGCTCTGTGGACAACTAGACAAACGAACGTGAAAATAAAGACCTGCCATAGACCTGTCAGTCAATTCCATTTTTTCCACTGACTGTCGGTAGTCTTCTTCGATGTTGTCCGTAACGTTGTTGTGATGGTTATCTAGAGTCAACAGGACTGGTTTTGTACTTGCGAGCTAATCGAAGGACGTCTTCGAAGAACTCGCATAATAGTACCTTATTGGAGATATCGGTAAAGTTCGCCTTGGATTGAACGTATATTGTACTAATCTGTCCATTAAGGTTATTGTTTCTGAGGTGATAGAATTTGATCATAATGTGCTTTTCCGAATCGGAATACTTAGGATTCCGAGAGAGTTTAGAGGCGAGTTCTTTATCGATGTTTAGGTATGCACCTCGAATAGTAACATTAGAAAAACCAAAGGCTGCTGACATTGCGTCGTCGAGGTTGAATTCACATAAGCTTCTGGGCAGCTTTGTATCCTACAATGTACTCTGCTTCTCAGGTGGATTGCATCACGATGCTTTGTCCCCCTGATGGTAAAGCAGATTAGAAAGGGGCGTTATGTTCAGTTGATGTTCTGTTTTTTGGTTCAACCGTAATTTATTCCTGTTTACGAGAATGCTTCTTCAGTGTAATGCACGAAGAACAAAGGAGGCATAAAGGAGAAAGAAGAAGAAAAACACCTCCCAATAGTTTGCCATATAGCCACGTAAGAAAAACAGATGCCCAAATACCAACTCTCTTTCTTCCACTCCCGGCATTCTCTAGGTTTGCCAGCTTGCAGGAACCTCTTGGCCCTCTGCTTTATTTACACCCTGATTCCAGCAACTCTGCTTAGATTTGGTAGTTAGGGTTGGCTGCCTTGGCTCTGGCAGGGTCAAACTCCCAGACACCGTTCGTCTTGTCAGCCTCGAGACTGCCACCAGGGACCTGGTGAATCATGGCATCGAAACGTGGGCTGTTGGGCACACGGTTGAAGAATCTACGCTGCCACTCAGAGTTGGTCTCCTTTTCTCTCTTGCGCAACTCGCGCTGGTTGTTCTCGATGAGCGACTTCTCAGACGAAGTGGTGTCCATATCACCACGGTTGATGGCCTCGGCGACCTTGTACCAGGCGCGGCGCGACTCGAGAGGGTCTTGCTGCTCGATAGGGGCAACGGTAAGAGGGGTCTTCTGCATCTTTGAGGCGTCGTAGGACTCGACGACCTTCTTGTGGGTGTCCTTGATGACAAAGTTGCCGCTCCATTGGCCCTCGGCGTTGTAGATGACGTCCTTCTCGCGGCCGTTGGGGTACATTGTGGCGGTGAAGGAGTTCTTCTTGCCGCTAACCCATCCCTTGCCGCTGTAGTCGATCTTGCAGGTGTATCCAGTTGAAGAAACAATGTGGGTGCTCTTCTCGAGCTCAACGTAGGGCGATCCGGTGATGAGACCCTCGATGTGGAGAGCGGGGAGAGTGATCAGGTAGTCCTCGTCGTACTGGTCGATGTGGAGAACGGCGTGACCAATCTGCTTGACGTTGATGGTTCTACCGAAAGAGGCCTTCTGAGCGTTGTAACCCTGGAGACGGACACCGTGTTGCTTGTTCCAGATGCTGTATGCGGTGACTGGGGGGTGGTGGCTAGACTCGTGATTAGAAGAGACGGGGCTCGAGTGCTAGAGTTGTACACACCTGACTTGCTCACTGACGAGCTCAGTGGTACCGGCCTGGTCAACCCACTTGCCCAAGAACAACTCGCCCAAGAAAGGGTTGAGGGGCTTCTTCTCGCTACCAAGCTTCTCGTTACGCGAGGTGTATTGTTGCTTAAGGGTGCTCAGGAACCACTTCAAGACGAGCATGCAGCGCTTCTGCTTGTCGGCCTCGGAAGCGGGAGCGACCAAGACTGAGGGCATCTCAGCCCAGTATGCCGAGAACTCGGTGAGCGAAGTTGTCGACAGAATGAAGGCGGGAGCGGTAAGAGACGAAAGGTCGCCATTGAAAGAGGCTATCGACTGTATCCGCGTGTCAGTGGATCAAGTCGAGAAAGATGCGCAATAAACGTCTCTGTAGTACCTTGAGGAAAGAACCCCATGAGCCCTTGCTGGCGGTGGGAACAGCTGAACCTTCGGCCATGATGTAATGTGGGTTGGGTGAGGGTTGTGATGTGGGTTGTTTGGAGAGATTGGATTAATGAGACACGACGACGCGGATGGTGGATGAGGGGTGATTGCGATGGCCAAATTACGGAGTTGGCGTCACGTCGATGAAGCTTTGGGGACCGTTCGCAGGGATGTTTTCTACGCGCTGCAACAAGATGACACTGTATGACGGCTGTCAAGATAAGAGTAAATGCCAGCAAGTGATTTGGTAGAGAAGACAAATGATGCAGCAATGGTTCGATTGCGACTGCCCTTTGCACCACCTTTGCCTCTCTCATTTCCATCCAACATCTGCCCCCCTGTCGTCATGCTTGGCGTCTCAGCCACGAGCCTCACACTTATCCGAGGTGCCTATTCCCGTCAACCTACCAACTATTTGCTATCTCAACCCAACGCGTCACCATCAACAACAAGTCACTGAGAACCAATACATTAGAGCTTTATTCTGTTATTTGAACTGAATCTGGCATTTCAATCATTGTCATTCATCGTAGTTTGTTCCATCTAAACCACTCTTCTCATCTTCTCTGTTTTGTTTGAAAATAAAACGAGCGCCTACTCCCCCCCTTGGTCCGCCATCTAATGCTCTTTTTTGCAATTCAAATAATCCCCCCAAAGCCAAGAAATATGACTATCGCTCCGTTCGTTTGTTGATCGATTGTGCTCCCCCAATATTATACACAGAAAAGATAGAATATAAAGAGAGAAAAAAGCTTGTGAAGAGCGAGCGCCATGAGCAATGCGTGTGTCGATGTGGATATCGTGTCGTTATGCTGACCCAAGATCATGTCAAGTCGTTCGGACCTGCTTTCCCCAAAGCAGATCCGTAGATCCATGTCTGTGCCAAACTTTGCTGTACTTTAGTTTGCTTGTCCAATGTTCAGGCCGTGTTGATCAGATTTCCCCCGAAATTTAGGTCAGAGCACGTGGACTCTGTGACATTCCTGAGCTGTGTGCAACGTTCAGCATCATTCTCTCAACTTCAGGTGCTGCTTTCATCCAGCCAAGTTCCCAGATGTTGTACGAGTTGTTCTTGACAAGTTCCAGAACTGTGACAAGCAATCCCCAGGGGTGAGGTCTGGAGCTCATGACTCGCTCAACCAAGACTCTGGCGACCTGCTGCTGAAGGTCTTCGGAGCTGACTGTGAAGGTGTGAAGTAGTGCAGTCGAGAAATAGTGGGTGTGAGCGTTAGGGTAGCGAATCTGATTGGTCATTGCGCTGAGCAGCTGGTATCGCACTTCGTGGCGCGATTCGTGCAGCAGACGCTCGATCGCCCTACTAGGAGTGGCTGAGGGTGAGAAGACTGAAGATCCTGCTGTTGCAGTGTTGCCAATCTGCAGAATCAATGCATTGGTAATGAGAGCGTCAGGCTTGCCCTCATGATCAATACCATCCAGGACAGCCTTGATGTCATCGTCCTTGATGTCCTTGCCATTGAGCAGATTCTCGACGGCAGTGTCAATGCCTGCGTCAGACAAGACGTCCTCAAGCCCGCCACGAAGTTCTGGCAACTGGCGAACTTGCTCTAGGCGGTTCATCTTGAGGCCTGGTGTGAAGGGGTCAGGCAGCTCCTGGAAGGAAGAAGGGTATGCGCAGTTGATGACGTTCTGCAACTGAAGCAAGCCAGCAGGCACGCTGCTGTTGAGACGCATGTGGTTCTCAGTAAGGAACTCTGGGAAATCATGTTGCAAAATCAGGAGGACACGCAAGACGCCGCGGTAGAACTCTGCCGCATGAATCGAGATATCTTGTGTGCTGACCAAGTCGCCAAGGAAGCTGAACAAGACTTGAAGAATCTGAAGGTAGACATCCCAACCCTTTCTGTCCACAGATCTCATAACCTCAGGCACGAACATACGGTGACTGATGAGAGCCAACCAAGAGAAGGTGAACACCGGGAAGAATCTGGGTTGCAATGCCAGGAAGGCTTTGCCGAAGACAAGGATAAGGTCCTGGTAGTCATCATCGAGATGTTCTCTGAACGACGAGAGTTCGCACAAGATACTAGACATAAGTCTGAAGAAGATCCTGTCGTTAAAGCGACCGACTGTACTAGATTCCTGGTGGAGAGACATGACCAGAACAAGCAGACCAAGAATTGCCTTGAGATAGTCGGTCTTGCTGCTTGCAAGGGTGCCTTCACCTTCACTCTGGTATGCGACAAGTGATGCGATCAACTTGGCGAGAGCGTCAACGTGGATATAGGCATGATCGAGACTACCGTATGTAAGTTCCTCACGTTCGAAGGAGTCGAGTGACATTTCGATGCAGACACGAAGGAATGCAGAGAATTCTTCCTGGTTGCTGAGCAGACTACGCGTTTGCAGCTGCTGAATGAACGCCACCATGTAGCGCTCAGGGACCTCAGGTCTCTGTAGGCGTACCCATTCTTCAAACACGTATTCGAGTTGATCCTGCTTGTCAGAAGCAGGAGGGCTCGGTGGAGGTGCACCGTTGGACACATCCTGGAGCTTCTTGATGATGTCTTTACCCAGATCCACGCTGGGATCCTCGGAAAGCCACTGACCAAGTGCACCAAAGGAGAGGACAAAGTCTGCACGAAGAGCTGCTGGGTGCTCGCTAAGGAGCAGCTCATCGATGAGAGCACCAAGGAACTCAACAGCGACTGTCTTCTTCTGCATGATCGCCTGCGAAGTTTGCAGATCGACGTGATGAATATCAAGCAGACCCGTCTTGAGCAAGCACACAGTGACAGGGCCATTGTAGACCTTGTCATCGTTGATAGAGGTCAGATAAATGGTCAAGTTACGAGCAGTAGTGACAGAGATCAAACAAAGGTGGTTCAGGACTTCAACAAAGACTTCGATCTCGAGACGAGTTTCGCTCTTGGTGTAGGCGAACGCTGTTGCTCTCTGAACAGTGAGCAGGGCAATGTGCTCCTTATCAGGAGAGCTTTCAATCATGCGCATCAGCTGTGCGTATGCCTCACGAACAGGCGAGCTAGGCCCGATCTCGCCAATGTGTTCTTCAGATGCTTCATGGGCGACACGCTGGAGCTCAGTCAGAGCTTCGAAGACATGTGCTATGACAACGTTCGTGTTCATGTATCCATTGGTCTGGTCTTGAGCGGTTGCAACGCGAGCCTGCTGCTGTCCCTGTCGAGGTATGGCTGGAGCTTCAGCTGGGGTGGGCAGGTTTGTCAAGTAGTTGTCCGTAAGCTCTTGCAGTTGGCGGGTGTTATCCTGGGACACTGCGCTGGCATGGGGAGCAGCAGGTAGACGCATTTGACGGCCGAACTCCTCGTAGATGGCCAATTGTTGTGGGTTCAGGCCACCCGGCTCCTGTCTGTACGGGTCGGGAATAAAGAATGCCCATCGGCTGACTGCAGGGAAGTTGAATGGCTCACTTGGGCGCTGTTCGTTGTGTCTCTTGCGACGCTCCATAGATTCTTGGATTTGTGCATCAATCTCTGCCATGGACTGAGATTCAGCGGCATCTTCGACAAGCTTGCAAACTGTGTCGAGGTTGTCGTTGACGAACATGAGAATGGAACCTTCCGGAAGAGGCTCACGCAAGTTCTGAGCCGCCAGTATGCGGATGTTGTTCGAGATACTCATACGTAGAGGCTCCTTGCAGGTGACGAGCGCAAGGCTTCCTGAAAGTGCCTTGACCACATTGTGAGCGCTTGTAGAAAGACGGTCTGGATCTGATTCCATGGCGAAGTCTTTCTCGACGAGCTGCGATGTCGAGATGGCAGCAATAGTGACCGATCGTTCCACCACCGGAGCAATGATCTCGGTGATGGCGCGCTGGGCAGCTTCGAGGAAGATGTTTTTGAGCTGGGCATGGGAGATACTGCCAGAGGATGGAGGGTAGTTCAACATAGCACCAAGATCGGGAAGGGACTTGAGGACATCTTGGGAAGAGAAACGTTCGCTGGGAGCTCTCTTTGATAATGACATGAGGTGCATGTCACCAAACCCGTCCATAGTATCAGTGGGATATTGTTGTAGAAGCTCGCCTTCCAGGTGAAGAGGTAGAGTTCGGATAATCGAAGCCGGCTCAACTACTTTGTGGTCAAGACCCAAGTCCTTGCACAAAACCTCAATCTCGAACTTGAGGTTCAGCTTGAGTTCAGCAAAGTCGTAGAGCTCGACCAGGAAACTGATTAGTTCCATCAACCACGGCTGCGGAGGTCTGAACACTTTCGAGTCTTTGGCCTGAGACAGGACCTTACAGGTGAAAGGAATAGCGATTATCAAACGCTGGGTCTGGTGCGCCTCGATAAGAAGATCCTTGAAGGAGAGGTTGCGGTGAAGAATAGGTTGGTCGCGAGCCAGAGTAAGCATACCCAACCAAGTGGCAAGGTTCTTCAGGTTGGTACGGTCTTGAGAACTATTCATGGTTGCTTCTGCGTTCAAGATTCTGGACAAACTGCTGTATGTTTCCCGCAACACTTCTGCATACAGAATCTTCTCGTCGAACATTGTCAGGATCTGCAGGTAAAGACTCTGGAAGTTAGGTTGCGCTTTGGCGAGGTCCTCAACAAGGTAGTTGGCGAACCATTGGTGATGACGTTCCTCGAGAGCAGATTCCAGATCCTTGAACTTCTCCTCGATGTTGTGCTTGGAAACGTTGTTGAGAACAAACATGACCTTGTCTGATGTTTCCTCGTCGGGCTCTTCATAGAGTTCAGGTCTGAGTGGTGCTTCAGCATGAATACTGCGGAAAGCAGGGTACTGTGACTCAAGGACGAAGTCCTCCAGGTTGCCATTTGGAAGCGAGAGCTCAGGCTGCAGATCACCACTGCTGCGTAGATCAAGGCCAGGCTGGCGGCGCACAACCTCTTCAGCCTTGGTCCACACGTCCGTTCCGCGCAGATGAGGGATTGCGATCAGGCGGTTACAGAAGCTGGGCCATTCTTCGAGGCGGTTGATGAAGTGAAGCAGAGCTTGGAGACCGAACTTGTACATGGAATCCTCAGGGGCATATTCAGCAACAGCATCCAAGACCATGAACAAAGCAACACCAAGGGTGACGCGAGAAGAAAGGACGCCGAAGTTGATTATACCTCCGAACAGCACAGCAGTTGTCGCCAAGGCTTCCAGCGGGTACTCTCCAAAGCAGTTATACTCATCAAAGAGGCCGTGAATCATGCAAGCGAACAGGTCCTGGTCGGCGGGGTCTTCGGATTCCTTGAGATGTTGGAGGCGCTCGATCATACCCCTGGGATCCACTTCGTTACTGTACATCATCTTGTATTGCTCCTGCATCTTAGCATCAGCGTCCTCGGACAGAGAATTGCCGTTTTCACCGTTTGCGTCAATCACATTGTCGAATTTGTAGCCGTAGTTGATCAGACGAGGGTAAACTTGGAGACAAACGCGTTGGATGGCGCCGATCTCCTCGTCGCTAAGGTGTCCATGGATGACATTGAGCAGAGCATAGACGGTCTTGACCTTCAAAGGCACGACCTGATGCGGATGGTCGCGTTGAACTGACTGTTCATCTTCGGCTTTTATCCTCAGAAAAGTGACGACGGCTCCAGCAAGTTGTTGAGGCGAAATCTCAAGATGACCTTGTGCCCAAACTTCCAGATCAACTTCTCCTTGTCCGTGTCCGTATGCAGCAAGATCCAATCCGAACTCGTTGGTGATAAGAAGCAGAGTGTCTGTCCAGCCATGTTGACGAGCATGCTCGAAGATAACAGCCAGTAAGGTCGGGTCAGCGTTATAGGCCTCGACCAGTTTGCTAGCCAACCAGGATTTATCGTGCTTCCAAAGCGCATGCAAAACAAAGTCATAGTTTGGGAGCGATTTGTGGAAGAAGGGACGGAAGAGCTGATTAAGGGCCATTTCCTGTAGGGCTGCCCACGGTTTCTCACAAGCAGATGCAGCACATACGAAGATATCCGTGTTGGCGTTGATGACGATCTCGGGGATTCCAAGGTTTTGCGCCTGATTGTATGCATCCTGAGATTGGAAGATGACGTGGAATAGGAACTTTGTAGCTTCCAAGGACACCATTGGGTGGCTGACGGCCTTTTGTGCGTAAGCCTTGACTTCGTCGGAAGCATCTGCGAACTCGTCCATGGAGAATGCGGCACGCAGACGGGGGATCTGGGAAGCATCGAGTTCCTGAGGCGAGCAAGACAGGAAGGCGGTGACAAATGACAGCTGAGCGTTGGTCGAGATCCATGAACCGCCCCACAAACACTGGATGTCGAATGTATCGGTCTCGCGAGCAATAGGAAGCAAGGCGTTGTAGAGAGCCAGGAACTGGGACTTGGTGATGCGCATGGGAGCCATATCAAACGCCTTCACAACGGCATACCAATCAATGTGTTGGGCCTGGGGATGCTGGCGGACGGCGGAAACGAAAGCGCCGATATCGTAGGACTCGTCGGAGAGGAGCATGTACGCCAGTGCCACAGCGATCAGCTGCGGCGAGATTTGGTCGACCCTGGCCAGAACTTCTTTGCAACTGTCGACCGAGGATGTAGCCCTGGGCCCCTCTCTCTGTATGGGGCGGACGAGGGCGGTGTTGGTAGGAATCAGATCCATGAAGGCGATGAAAGCGCTTACTTCGCTCGAGGGGTATGTGCGAAGCTTTACGAAGCGTTCATTCAAGCTGCCAAGCAGGTGCTCCTGAGCATCCTTGTTCCATTGCCGTGGGGGATCGAGAATGAGACGGAAGAGAATGCTGGAGAGGAAAGACGAGCTGATGTCGTCGGCGGGGTTCGCGATGGCTTCCAGAAAGGGCGAGTAGTTGTTGCTCAGTATGGCATCAGCTGAGAAGAGTGTTAGCGGCGAAGCTTCTCGGCGGAGATGGGTCAAACGGAATACCCTTTGTCTTGATGTCTTGCTTCGAGACGACCTTGCAGGCCAGCGCTAGAGTGACCTTTGCGGTGGGATCTAGTCTGAAGTGGTCCATGAAGGTCGACAGGTCGAAGTCTTTGAAGAGGTCACCGTCGGTGTTGGTGTCGAGAGCATCAGCAATCTTTGCGGCTTGCGAAGGCAGGCGCGTCAATTTCTGCATCTCGTTGGCGAGCAGCGGGTAGCTCCCGCTATCTGTTGCTGAGCGCTGCACATTTTGGCTTGATGAGAAGATCAGAGGAGCATTGCTCTGCAACAGCCTCCTGAAATATGTTGTCGACACGTCCATTCCGTGCGCATCCACCAACTGCTGTCGTGTCAGTCGTCATGTACAAAGCAATCTCATCCAATGTAGCACTTACCTTCTGAATCTTTTCGGCCTGTGTCTCCCACTTCTTGTCGTCCTTCTTGAGGGTACTCAGCAGAATGTTCAGCTGGGTAACGACCAAGCTGGTCAGCTGTCCAGAGGGCGCGCCCGACGATTGAGCCGAGATTGGAGAGGCCGAAGCGGACTGCGGCTGCTGGTTGGGTCTCGCGAATCTCCTACCAGCTGATTGGGGAACTGGCGGGAGTGTTGCTGATGTGGGTGTAGAGGTGACCCCACTCGAGAAGGAGCGCTGTTGCTGCTGCTGGGTGGGCGACAGCACAGTCGGCGTCGACGAAGCGGACGAGTCGCGACTAAGAATATGGCGCGTTACAGGCGAGTTGGCGGCAGACGAATGCTGAGTCGAGATGGGAGGAAGGCCGCGGCGTGCTTGCCTCGAGGCGCGTGAGGTCGACTGCTGGGCTTGCGAAGACTGAGTGTCGGGGAGATGTTGCGTGTGCTTGGACGAGGGGAAGCTCATTAGTGACGACTACCCGTCCATTAGTCTCTGCTACTCGCTGTCGAAGGGAGGGTGATTGAAGATGGTTGATTGGGTCGTGGAACTGTGAACTATGTGTCGCCAGAGTCAAGCATGCTATGGCCTTGGCGACATCGCGCTTTCGCCAAGCCCGCTTCTGAAGTCTGCCGTATCACCCTGACCACAAGTTTTCCATTCTCTTCACTTCCAACACATGCGCTCTACACCTTCTGGGTGCGTCAGGTATCTTCTGCAATCGGGTGAAGACACGGTTGTGCCTCTAGGTGGGCTGTGTTGGAAGTCACGGTACGCTTTTGGGCACTGTTTTGGATATATGGCCAAATTATCAATTTTTGTCTTCAAACACACCCAATCAACCATATACTCGTGTAGTGATCACGACCAACAACAGGAAAGAAAAAACAAAAACGTATAACGTCATCGAACAAATCTCTCCATCAGAAAGGGTATAAAGAAAAGCAACGAGTGTAGAAATCGAACCACAAATGAAAAATCATCAAGCAGCAACCAGATAGTTGCTGGGAACAAGTCCTCTTCTGCTATCTTTGCCGGCCACCTCGGCCTCCCACCATCCATCATCTTGCAATCTCAGGACTGCCAGGATGTCTCCCTTTGCGAACGTCAATTCTTCCGGAATGGCTGCCTGGTACATATACATTGCTCGAGCTATCATCATACGTTAGCCGCAGGTCAAGTTGATAGTCTTTGATGTAAACTTACAGAACTGGAGAATAGGTCTTCCATCCTTGGTGAATTGTCTCTGTCCAGCAGAGCTCTGGCTGCGTGCACGAGTACTCAACTGCTGCTGCTGTTGTGGAGGCGCTTGCTGTTGTTGCTGTTGAGGGGCTCCTCCACGAGGCGAAGATGCCGCCGCCCAACCGCCCTCTGCTCCGTAGTATGTGCTGGTGGGTCTCAGAGGTCCACCGGGTGCTCCACGAGAGGATGGAGGATATCCTTGGTCGCCTGCTGGGGCCAACTGCATTGCCATAGCTGCAGGATCACCACGGCTACTCGTGGGTCTGCTGCCCTGTCCGGCCGAGCCGCGGAATTGTGGGTTGGGGCTGGCAGATCGCGGCATGCTCGATACTGGAGAGTTGCCATGAGATACGTAAGCTGCGTTGTAGCCAGGACCTTGCTGTTTCATGGGGCTGGACGATTGTGCACGTGGTCTGCCTGCTGACATACTACCAGGAGGAGCTCCACCATATGGATTTGGCGATGTTGAACGGTAGCCTTGTCCTTGAGGCATTGGCTGAGACCTACGATCATATCCTGTACTGGGACGAGGACTTATGGCACGCGGAGGTGCAGGTGAACTTGTGCGCAAAGGTGCCGGTGAGGCCGAGCGCATCATCTCGCCCGAGCCTCTGGAGTCTCCGCCTCTGCTAGCGGGACGAGAGCCCATCTGGGAGGGTGTGTTGCGTGGAGGAGCATTGAACATATCTCTCTTCTGAGTCATGTAGCTGGCTGTCGTCTGCTGCATCTGCTTGCTGGTGAATGCCGGCTGTGGTGCACCAAGTCGCCTCATAGGTTGGTCGTATGAGGGTGGTGGAGTGCCGCGTTGACCGGCGCGAGCGTCAGAGTTGGCGATGAGAGGTGATGGAGATGCTCTGCCAGCACCAGGAACGGGCGTGGGGATACCTGCATAGCGATCTGCAGACACACGAGTTGAGGCTTGCTTCCTGACACCCTTTAGCTCGGCGAGAGCTTGGGCGATAGGATCAAGCTCTCCAGAAGGCTCCTCTGCAGCGACTGATCTCTTTCTGGCATCGGGCGTTGCAACATCAAAGACATTGTTTCCGATGTTCAGTTGGAAGTTGGCACGGGGATCCACAGGCTCCGGGTCGGGACTAGGCATGGGGTCATTGCCAAAGCCAACATTCTTTGTTGCTTCACGTCCGAATGGAGGACGAACTGGAGAAGTCGCAGTCTGGGGTCTGGCAGCGGGAGCCCAGGTGTTTCGCTGAGCCGGACCGCTCGAGATGGAAGCAGGAGCCACGTTCTCGTGCTTGCTCTTGCGACGTCCGAATGGGCTGTGGTTTTGGAAGAAGCCGCTTCGTCTCTTCTGTAGCGTCTTGTCATCTTGCTGACTGTTGGTAGAGACCGTAGATCCGTTGAGCTGCTTCATAGGCGAAGTCGGAGGCTCAATGCTTGAGAACGAGTTTGCATTGGAAATCTCACTATGCGAGTCATCCTCAGGGCGTGTGGGACTGGGGATGGAGCTGCGATCAGATGGAGGACCGAGTCTGCAGAATTGAGTCATGCCATCCATGGGATACTCATTATGAGGCACCTTGGGGAATTCTTGGTAGGCATTGGTAGGTACGGTTTGCTGGCTGGAACGGCGTGGTAGTGGTTGGGCAGCGCTGCCAGATCGGTGTGATCTTTGCGATACCTGAGACCTTTCCGAATTCACCGACGAACCAAGAGTCATCTCCTGGGCCAGGGTAGATGCAGGATCGTGGTGAGATGAGTAGGTCGAGGGTTGCGGCGAAGATGAACGGAACGCAGGATTCATGGTCCTTTGGAACTGAGCGACCGAGTAATTTGCATCATCCGAGACATCGGAAGCATTGTCATTGATATCACCACGACAGAAGTTGATGTACTTGGGCGGATCGGGGATCTCCTGTCCGGTACCACTGTCCTTGATGAAAGCAGCAATATCCTTCTCGACATCGCAGTCCTCGAGAGACAGGCGGATCTTCTCGCACGAGGCGTCATCACTGACGCAGACGGTGGAGGAGATGTTAGCAAAGCTCCATAGACTACTCTTTGTGAAGTCAAGGCGTTCTTCCTCGAGGTCCTGGAACTTGTCGCAAGCAGCCTTCCATTCGCGGTTCCAGCGGGCGGTTGTTTCTTCGAGAACCTTGACAGCTTGCTCATATTCGCTGCTGGTTGCTGACATCTGGATTTGCGTCTTTTCCAGCTTGGCCTTGTTCTTGCGCTCTTCCTGGCCCATGACCATGTGTCCTTGGGCGAGATAGCCCTTGATCTTCAGGCAGTCTTGTTCGTAGCGATCGCGAGCCTTGTTGACCGTGTGTGTTTGTTGTGTCTTGGTCTTGAGTAGCTTCTCAATGCCGTTCTGGATGATCTTGCGACGCTCCTTGATACCGCCAGAGAATGTTGAGAGTGGTTCTTCGAGTTCGCCCTTCATCTGTTGTGCGATGTGTTGGTGTGACTTGCCCATAGCCTCCAGTTCTCCACGGAGGACATCCATAGACATGCGCAGGGTACCGGCTTCGGAGGAACCCAGTGGTTTCCGGGCGAGGTTGAGGATCTTGCGGGAGTACTCTTCTTCGATAGCAGCTCGTTGGGTGTAGAAAGACTTGAGTTCGTCGCTGGTGATTTTGGCATTGTGCATGCGTTCGAGCAACGGGTCGACGCCTGCGTCTTCCTTGCCCCAGAAGTTGTTTGCGACTATTCTTGTTGTCAGTGTTGATCTGTGTCTATCTTTCCTGATGTCTACTTACAAGAGAGCGACACACTAGGTGCCATCTCGGAAGCTGGTGTCGCCGGCATGGCGCCTGTGTATGATGGCCGAGATGATCAACGACTGTGATGAGTGACGTGCAGAAGCAGTCTTTTGTCTTGGAAGCACGCGATGTTCTGGCTACAAGTCTGTATGGCAGCGAGGTATAGATGGATGGAATCCAGGTCAGAGAAACGTGGGTGCATATGGCTAGTTACGATTGTTGTCACCCAACACCTGCACCCCGTCGACACAGCAACCAAATCGTCATTTTCTTAGCGAACGCTGCCTTGCGCCGAACTCTTTTCCTGCAAACCAGCAACCAAACCGTTTTACTCCCAACTGTCCTCCTTTACGCGATCGATTACGGTCATGGGCAATCTCGTATCAGGTCCGAATGACGAGGCAGAGATGCTCTTGTCTCTGGTGTTTCTGCCCCAGCATCGATCTCACCTGTCTCCACTCTGTCGGCAACGGATCAAGGTCGTTCTCTATCGAAATCTGGGGCTCGGCTGGCCTGTGCTTGCCTGCCGATCTGCCGCCGGCATTCCCTTGGTCTGGACGACCTTCCAACTTCCAACACTTTATTTTGGATGCCTGTCAGGCCGACATTGTCTCTCTGAGAGCGCAAATTGAAGGATCTGCCACTCAGCTAATCTCTTCTTCTGCCTTCGTCCTTCTTCGAAGTATGTATGGTCCAAAGATCTGTGTCTCTCAGAGTCTCTGCCACGCTCTGCTGGTTCGTGATTCACCAGCCTGGAGCTATATAAGCTTTGTTCTTACTCTACACCTTGAGCAAGAATGCTCTACTATCCCCGGCTGATTCTTGGCTTGTGCGAGATTCAACATTCTCTATCATAGCTATGCCCAGACTATCCATCAACACAATGTCGTACAAGGTCTTATAGCAATCTACCAAGCATCTCAAGCCCAGTTCACAACACCTTGAAACATCGTCTGCGTATATGGGTCAACGTCACTCTCGAACAAAAGCTCCTTACAGGGACATCCCTGTGGCTTCTGTGGCCAGGTGCGATGCTAGGCTCATGCACCTTAGCCGCCCACGAGGAGAAGCCTCGACCAGATCCAAGTGGTGGAGCATCCGTAAATCCAAGTTGTCCTCCGAATCACAGCCTGCGTCTGCTCCATGTACGATTCCCGATCAACCTACACCGGTTACCCAGTCGCAGACCATACCAGATCTGGCCATCTCGTCCAGCGACTGCCCGAAGTACAGGATAGACTCGCTTGGACCACTCAAAATATCAGACAGTCCCACCAAGGACAGTGATCCGTCCCAACAAGTCCAAGGAAGCCCAATCGCTCCGCATATCCAGAATCTGGAACCGTTATCTGCCCTGTCTCCTGCCACTTCGCGTGTTGATGAGACGTTCCAAGCAGCTGTCGTACCCAATGATGTACCCGTCAGTTCCAAGCCTCAAGCCGCTTCTTCGTCGACCCGTCACGACCCTGAAATATCGATTGGCAGACTGTTTCCTCTCTTCACGCCCTGCAGTCAGCCATTATACGAAGTCGCGACAGAACTTCACGAAGACCATCTGGCGATCTTGCAAATCCCCACAAACTTGGAAGCAGAAGAGGACGAAGGAAACGACACGCAAGCAGCACGCGATTATGTTATGGCTGTTTCCTTGCAGGAAGAAGAGGATCGTAGACATGCCGCAGAGATGCAACCCCCATCTAGAGACTGTACAGTGTGCTGTGAGTCTTTACATCCACTGCAATTTCCAGCTAAGCCTCCCTCGAGGGAATGCGCTCACGTTGCAGAAGTATGTTTTCCATGTCTGCAACAGTGGGTCGCTACAAGGGTTGATGCCAACGCGCGAGCAGCGATCGATTGTCCACAGTGTACCACACCTTTGAGCCATGATGATGTTCGGCGCGCCTGCAACTACGAGACTTTCGCAAAATACGATAGGTTCTCCACGCTGACGGTTGTTGACGGCTTGCAGGACTTTCACTGGTGTCTACGCCCAGGCTGTGCGTCGGGACAGGAACATATTGACGGCGAATTAGAGTATATGAAATGCTACGCTTGTGACTACGAACAGTGTCTACGACATAAAATGGAATGGCACCGTGGTGAAAGCTGCAAGCAGTACGATGCACGCGTCAAAGACCAAGCAGAGAAGAAGATTCGCGAGCAAGAGGAATGAGAAACCACAAAGTTCATGGACGAGCAGCAGATCAAGGTTAGACTAAGGCAATGTCCGGACGCGAGATGCAGGAATATCATCCCAGAGGGTGAGGAAGTCCCAGAGAGGTGTCCAAAACGTGGTTGCTTGACCTCACTCGAACGTGAGCCGGTCTGGAAGAAATGCCCATCTTGCCGGACTTTGATTGAGAAGACCTATGGATGCGATCAAATGAAGTGCAGGGTAAGCGCCGTGATTCAATCGTCTGTCGGGATTACATTCAAGCTAATAGTGGATGCGCCTAGGCGACGAACTGTAAACAGAAATTCTGCTGGGAGTGCCTGGCGAAATGGGAAGACATGCTGAAGCTCAAAGAGAAAGCGTAAGTCAGCCTGATGGCGTAGATCAATGGTCATCCCATACCTTATGACTGCTGTATCCTTGAGGACTATGCTGACTATGCTCACCTCCAGACATGCTGTTCATTGCAAGTACAGACTCGACAAGAGATATCCATATAGCTATCGCTGAGCAATGGATTCCTGCGGCTCGAGGTCTTTAGAGTCTCACAGTCTTCTGAATGATCGCGCACATGAGTTACGTTGCTACACTGCCTGCAGGCTTCAAGGTTCACAGTGATCAATATACAGCTACAATAAATCGATTTATCATGAAGAACTCGTGTCGATTAAATTAGCCAGCAGCTCTCGCTCGTGACCACATGCTTGCTGTGACGATACAATAGCCGGAGGGCAAGTTTAGGCGAGGCGACGTAGCTGTCCCCGGACTTTGGCCCCCTCGGCCACGCACGAGCAGCTCTCCCCAAGACATCGACAATAGGCAGACACTTTAGGAGCCAGCGATTCAGTAGAAGAAGACGGCGAGCAAATGTCTTCATGACCATCGCTCTCTCACAGTCTCAAACATGTTTCTGAACCCATTCAGAGTCCTCGGCGACGTCAGCCATACCGTCAGCAAGTGCATCCTGATATGGTCTATCCACACAAACAAGAGTGCTGAGGGTGAGTTCTGTCTTGTCGCCGCTACCTAATAACGTCTCTGACCATTACGATCAGGTGTATCCCTCATCACGCAAGCGCTGTATTGTGTCGTCTTCATCGTCCGATATCTAGACCTATTCAGCAACCTACATGGCTTCCTCGGTTTCTGGAACTTCAGTCTCAAGGTCTTCTACATCTCGTCATCGCTGTACATCGTGTTTCTTATGACGCGAGTCTATGCCCGAACAAGAGAACGTGAAAAGGCATGGAAGATAGGGCTTTGGAGCGTGGTGGGCTCAATCGTGAGCGCACCTGTCGTGGCTGCCATCTTCGTGGGCAAGGACGCCTTCAGATGGAAATACTTGTTCGATGTCAGTTTTGCTGTGCATTTTGTGTCAGAACAGTCATGCTGACACCCTTTACAGATCCCTTACACCTTCACGCTCATCCTCGAATCGCTCTGCATTCTTCCGCAGTTACTCCTCCTCCGCCAAACGTCAGTCCCGACCGTCATCGACAGCTTCTACCTCGTTACTCTCGGCTCTTACCGCGCCTTCTATATCCTCAATTGGATCCTTCGCAGCTTTACCGAAGAACGATACGACAATATTTTCCCTATCAGCTTTACCTTCGGCGTGATTCAGACTCTTTTCTACTTTGACTTTGCTTGGGTATACTGGACAAGACAGCGCGTCAAGCTGCGATATGGCGGTGTGGTGGATGGAGAGGACATCAGCAGAGGCTGGTTGATCAGCAAGATTATTGGACAAAAGGGAAACACCGAGCATGACGACGATGACGATGCTGGTCTGGCTGGTCAAGAGGAGGGCATCATCCGGCCCAACGGTAGCAACCACCGCGCCTGGGGTCCAAGAGGTATCTCGGTGTCTGCAGATGATGGAACCCATGAAGCTGAGCACACTCGTCTCGCCGACCCGGCCGCTTTCGAGGACGACTACGACTACGGCGACGATGCAGTTGTGGTCAGCCCTGCTGCATCAGAAGTAGATCGAGCATCCATCAAGGCCAGAGAAGTAGAAGAAAACACAGCACAGCAGGCTGGTGTCAGTGATGGCGTCGAGTGGCGCGATGATCACCATAGCTAAGTATCACAACGTAAAAATTCACGCTTATCACAAGTTATGCAAAAATAGTGAAATCACCGTCCCTGAATCGAACCCAGGACTGTTGATGATCAAAACGAAACCAACCATCAGTCGAGGTGGTCGTTAACTACGCCATGTTACCACGACGTGCCGGCGAGCCAGTGACTTCTGGTTGGTTCCGTCAAGATAGCGGCTGACTTTGTGGTATATATGCCACGATTCTGTAACTGTGAAGAGTGTTTCTACCTGCTTCTTTCCTGACCTTTGGTATAGCGATTCTACTCAACGAAGCTTCTCGACTTGTCGCCATCTATCTCGTCCATCGATACATATCTCTTTGAACATTATCCAAGGAAGGAGCCTGCCTCTCGTAGCAACAACTCAATCATTCTTCACGTTTCTACATCTCTTCGAAAAACACATATCATCACATCACACTCCCCCTCCTCTCATCAACACAGATTACACATCACCTTATCCTCACCTTTTCCATCGAAGTCAACCCACCTACCTGCTATCATTGCTTCATCCAACTCTGGATTGCCCTTCACAAGAGGTCCGATCTCATCTCACTTTCTCGACTCACTCGCCTCTCGAGATTCCTTCACCGAGAATTCACTCTTCTTGTCACTGTCTTCTCACTGGGTCTTCTCTCTCCAACTATAACTTCCGTTCGACTCCATCTCGGCCTTTCTCTTTCTTCTTCCACCATCAAGTCGCCAAGTCTTGATACAACACGACTTCCTCTCTCCTCCTTCAACTATCTGCGCTCTCAAAGGTTCGTCACCTTTCTTCTGGGACAAGGACTTTTACTGTTTCTTGCGGTTTACCTTTGCGAGATACAATACTATATATCTACGACTGCTGCTCTACGATCTTATCTTCAATCTCACACGTATATACGAGCTTTGACACCTACGGCCCTCCAGTCTACGACGCCTTGTTGAGCCTACGATCTCGTCTACGATCCCACACATATACCTCTTCTGCCATCTACGATCTCCAAGCTTACGATCTCAAACTTTACCCACGACCTCACACGCACGACTTCGCACACCCGACCTCGCACATTCGAATCAATACCTACGATCTCGTATCTATAGCCTCACTTCAACGAGATCCCAAGCCTACGATCTCTCGAGCCTACGATCTTCCAAGCCTACGGCCTTGCATCATATATCTCACATCACCGACCTCATATATACTTCTGTAACATCAGTATACAGCATCGAAAGCTCCACGAAATGGCAAATGGAAAGAGAAAATCCAGGGCTGAAGATGTCAAAGAGGACGCCAAAAAGACCATCAAGAAGCCTCGCATTGATTGGGACTTCTTTCACGACAAACCTGAGTAAGTCCAGAGTATGTTACCTTCTCACTCCTACTAATAAAATGCAGAGCAGCCAAGAGAGATGCCCCAACAGTACTCATCTGCAGGGGCAACGCATACTACGTGTTTCCACAGATCCTCGAGATCTGCTCGCCAGCATTCTCGCGACGCTGGAGACACGTCCTGCGGGACAACCGTACTTACGCAAACTTGGACACTCTGGCCATACGAGGTGTCCAAGTCTACGCCAATTGGGCAATGGACCACGAGAAGCCTGCCCTCATCTCCATCAATGATGACGAAGGTGACATCCTCGATGATGTGATTACATGCTACCTCACAGCTCGCGCACTACGAGCATACTTGCTCTGTGATTTGCTCCTCTACGAAGCCTGCAGAATCGGCAGTGCCGCCAACACCAGATTGGTGGTACGCAAAGACCACATCAACAAGGTATACACCGACGTACAAAGAACCGGTGATGCTCTACGTAGCTTTCTCGCTGCTCTGGTCGCCTATCAACGCCGCAATGGACTGGCAAACCTGATCTCGGGTACAGACGACCGTACCGATAAGCAACGAATACGATTTGAAGCTTTGCCTCAAGACTTCCAGTTCGATCTGATGGATGAGTTGTCTAACGATAATGCAACTCAGAACCCCTGCCAGAGACCAAAGAGGTTCTTGAGAGTTGTGACTTACCACATGGAGAAGAAAGAAGAGAAGAGAGCAGCTGCGATGCAAGCTCGATTGGAAGAACAGGAAGGAAGAGGGACTGAGGAGTCGCCTCTGTTCGTCGATGCTGAGGATTGAACGATGCGATCGTTAGGTCCGCTGGACAGTCAGAGGACAAAACGTCCACATCATACACAGAACTTCCAGCAGTCTTACTTGCACAATCATGACATCCCTCCTTCTTACGACTTGACGAATTTCACGAATTCTGCTTCATATAAGTCACCAGCAAACATTGGATTCCGGCGATTTGATACCGAGAGGGCACGGGAAGAGATGACCAGAATGATGGCCATTGATTTTGGAATATAAAGCGCCTCGAGACACTAGCCCTAACATCTATAACAAGAAAACTCTTCGGAGAATCATGTGCTCCCAGCGTTGTCCAGAGTTGTTACGGCAGAAGTGTTTTGTATATACCAAGGGCACGACATATGCTCAATTAACGAACCACCGGCGACCAAAAGGTAGCCAAGAGAGCAATATGTGTTGTTTCCTGCCCGTGTATACTGCGACCTATGGGCAGATGTTTGTAGCACTTGTGTGAGGAGATATATGAGCCCCTGAGGGCTTCTTCTTAAAATGTATCACCGTCATCATACAGAAGAAGCGGTCGAGCAATTCCCAGGCAAATGCACTGTTCTCGGCGGAAGAGACTTGCGTAGAGGAAAATGGTCGGAAGCTCGTACATGTTAGCTCCTGATGTTGGGCCGTGTCCGTGGTTGGGGTATGAGGTCGGGTCTGTTTCTACGATTTGCGGTCTCCAAGATACCCAGAACTCCGCGAAAATCCACATCTTTATATGGAACACCCATGCGATGACCAAGTCCTGTTCTATACGCCAGATGATTGTCGCGTGACGGTTGGTCATGGCAGAATTTTCCAGAACGTTTGGAAGATCCGACCGCAATCTACTTTCAGCCAGTCGGGGATATTGAGTAGCGTATCTGGGAGATTGCGCATATATCAGATGGGCGAAGCAAGGACCTTCTCTTGCGATTCTTCCCTGGCACCAAAGAGGCGTGTCCGAACGAACTCGACATAACCGACTCGGCGGCCTCTAGCAACACTGAGTGCATCCTGCAGAAGACCAAAAGCAAGACCAAACTTCAGACCGATAGTGGCAGTTCTCGCAGCAGTCTGGATAGGGAAACGATTCCAAGCGCTGAAACCGCCGGCAGTGCCCATAGCAGCAATGACGGAGCTCAAGAAATCCCTTTGCACCCAGACACCGCGTTCATTGTGCAAGTGCTCCAGACCTAGAGCTTGCTCGGCCGGCGTCTCGTAAATCAGACCTCCGGACAGCCTCTTTTGTCGCTCTTCTCTCCTTCGCTCTTTAAAGCCAACCAGATTCCTCAGGACAGCACCTCTGAATCTGTCGACAGCCTCCTCGAAGACGAAGAAAATGGCAGTCCAGAAAGACAAGCGAGCACCCATGCGGAAGCCTTCCTTGATGCCGCCCAGCATGATATTATAGTTTTTTGACTTGTGGTATAGGTACCAGCCTACTTGGGAAGTGGGCAGACGGTGGGCATTTTCGGCACGGAAACGGAGACCAGATAGTTGACCGCCATGAGTGAGACCCAGGCCAAAGCCGGCGAAAGATGCGAGGAGTGTGGTGAGTGGTAGTCTGTAGTTGAAGGCTATGCTTAGGCGGTCATTGGGCGGTGGACGGGTTGACGCTGGTGCTGCTGTCGTTGGCTCATCGACGACGGTGGGAGTTGGAGTCGGGACGGCCGTGTTGAGAGCAGCCTCCTTTTCCGCTGACATGATTACCGGAACGTGAATTGCGTGTCTTGTGTCTGGAAGAGGAACAGGAAGCAGCTCTCGGAGGTGAATTGAAGACTCGCCTAAACTTGCCCAGCCTGTCCAAACGCGAGCTCTCGAATGCGCCTTCCTCTTGTTACTCTTTCATTCCTTCCTACTCTCATCTCACTCTTCGTGCCTTTTTGCCTCTACCCAACACACTCGAATACATCGCCACTTCTTCAACTGTACTGCGAGAATCTGCCACTACAATCGACTGTCACAATCTGCACAAACCCAACCCAGAATGCCCGTATACGATCCCACGCCCGATGTCTGGACCATCAAGTTCAAGAATGCTCGCACAACCGTCGTTCTTTACGTCTACCAACTCCAATCGCTCGAGAGCATCAAAGTCGAACTCCTGCACGCCCTCAAGATCACAAACCCCTCTGGCCAACTGAACGGCGCAACTCTGCCCGACTCAGCAGACGACATTGAATTCGCCAAACCTCGCGATCCCTCCAATCCTGGCGCTTCAGGCTGGCAAAGCATTGGATCAGACGCTCAAGTAGACGACTTCGATGCTGATCTGTTTGGAGGCGACAATGTCACATCAAAAGCCAAAGGAAAGGGAAAAGCAAAGGCAAATTCTGGGAGCCACAAGGACAGTCTGTTGGGTGCTGGTCTGAAGGATAATGCTATCGTGGCTTTCAGATTCAAGGGTCAGAAGACTGTGTCTAGACCTGTGGGTGACGATATTGATGAAGGCCTTGGTCTGGAGGACGATGCCCCTGATGCCGATGGCTGGAATGTCGAGTTGCCCAAATTTGAGGACGTCTACGGCTTGAACGATTTGGTGCCTGATGACCAGCTTCTCACACCCAAGGCTGACAAGTTCACTTGGGCCGCTTGAAGCGGCGATACTGGACGATGAAACACAACTCAACACTCTATCGCAACTATATCCGACAAAGCTTGCCACCTGCTCTACGGCAAAGCAACTCTGCCTCGACAGCGCTGCCTCAACCTGGGAGAAGGTCTGTTCTTGGCATGATAGCCGTTCATCACCAGCCATCTCAGCATAAGCAGACTGTCGCTGCCTGGCACAGCTGTCCACTCCACGAAATTGAACACTGCAGCTAGAATGGACCGCGAGCAAGCGCCTTCGACGAGGCTTCTTACACCTTTGTCAGTCGAGAGTATATCGTATTCCAATGTCGAATACGTATGGGAACAAATGAGCTAGAATGACCGGATGAATATAGCTAGCTAACGAGACAATGAATGACCAGAATGGACCCTTTCCGATATATGACTAGATGCTTAAAATGGCAACACATCCGAACTCGCGTTTTTGATCTTTGCCTTGTGCTCATTGTCAAAGCCTTTAACGTCAACTTCCATTCAATATCGCTATATATGTACAATCGCATGCGGCTCAAAAGTGACATCGAAGTTTAATGTTGCCGCCTTGAACCGAAGACCCCTCCATGACGTAGCAATATAGATAATCTCGTATCTCCGGCTGCTGTTCCAACGACTTTCAACACCATCGAAGTCAGACCATGTTTACAAGCGCAAAACAAAGAACCTTCCAAGTCCTAAACCACTTTACCAACTCATCAAGAACCTTCACCTCATCAACATCCATTATGGCAAAGCTAAACATTAATTCGACCGTTCGTATGAACTCAGGATACGAGATTCCTCTTCTCGGTTTCGGAGTCTACCAAACACCTATGGATGTTGCTGAAGAAGTCACCGCTCATGCAGTCAAAAGTGGTTACCGTCACGCTGATTCCGCAGCTGCATACCGCAATGAAGCGCCCACGGCAGCTGGTCTACTTAGCACCAATCTGTCTCGCTCAGAACTCTTCTTTACCTCCAAAGTCCCTCCTAAAGCTATCAACTATGATGCTGCCAAAGCTGTCATTGACGAATCTCTGAAACTGACTGGACTTGATTATATTGATTTGTACCTCTTGCATGCACCATATGGAGGCAAGGAGAATAGATTAGGTGCTTGGAAAGCTTTGGTCGAAGCTGTGGAGGAAGGCAAAGTGAGGAGTATCGGTGTGAGCAACTATGGTGTGCATCATCTTGAAGAACTCGAGGAGTGGATCAAGCAGACTGAAGAGAAGGAGGGAAAAGGTAAAGGTGGTGTGTTGAGTGTTAATCAGGTGGAATTGCATCCTTGGTTGGCTAGGGATGATATCGTGAGCTGGTGTGAGAAGCGAAGTGTCGTTTTGGAGGTATGTTTCTTTTACCATCGCGAGTTTGAGATATATTACTGATACTTACAGGCATACTGTCCTCTGGTTCGTGCAACCAAGATTGACGATCCTCTTCTCACACCCCTGGCAAAGAAGTACAACAAGACCACATCTCAGATCTTACTCCGCTGGGGTCTACAGAAGGTATGCATATCCCTGAAGTGGTATGTCTCATGCCATCATCTAGCTAACGAGACATTGACAGAACTTTGTTATCCTGCCAAAATCGGTTACACTTGCTCGTATCGAGGAGAACAAAGATCTTTACGATTTCGAACTCGACGAAGAGGATATGAAGACTCTAAGCACAGGAAAGTATGAGCCTTGTGCTTGGGATCCTACTGTGAGTAATGATTAGACATATTCGAGGGAACCGTCCTGTGTTTCTATCTCAACTTCATAGCTGTATGATCATACCGAAGATTCAGAGGACTAATGCGAAAACTTTATGTTGCGCAATTATATGCTTCGGCTACGAACCGATTTCGCTACTCCGAGTATACCTTCGCTTCCACAGGTTCGCGACAGTAACAACGGTCGGTTCTTAACATGAAGGGTGAAGCTTTGCGAGGAAGTTCATAGGCGACGTCGGCAAGTTAACATGCCGGATTTCCGCAAGGTTATATGCTTCGAATACCATACTGCTGTCCTATGCTTTCGCTTCCATGATATCGCGTCAGTGACAACAGCCAGTCCCAGCAGGAAAGGTGAAGCTTTGCGAGAAATCGGTTCAAGTACGCTCAGTGACCACTCATCCGCAAATTGCTAGACTGTGGATTTGTTTGTGCAGAGTGAGACAAGACAGACGTTTTCTTCCGGCACTCTTTGCCCAATCGGCACTCTCAAGATCTGAACTCCACCTTCAGCTGCCAAACGACAGACACCAGCTCGTTCTTTACCTTCTAGCTAGATATGAGACCTTCTGGAAGGCCACTGAGTGCCTGGCAGCTGAAAAAGGGTGAGATGAATTGTCTCGGAGAGGACGAACGAAAGTACAAATCAGGGTCCAGATTTCGGGAATGCCGGCGGGAAACGAGGAGGAATGTCAACGTCGCTCTTCGCAACACCTCGCTGCTCAAAATTCATCCTTCATCATCTCCCTGTCAGTGACAATAAACAATCCTTTTGCGACGTGTCTCACTTTGGATTGTCTACTTCTGGCATGGCTTCCAGGGCCGAATGTACGAATCCAGGATGGATGACCGCTTCAGCATCGACGCCACGCGAAAGCAGTTGCGAACGGCGATAACGGTTGCCTATCGATATTCTATCCACTGCTGTCCAAGGTTCGGACGGCAATCTATGTTTGCATGCGTCGTCTCGAGTCGAGGGTATGACTTCTCGTATACTGGCATTCTCGTTGCCATGAACTGTGCGAGGGTAACATTTGGACTATATCATCCATTGGACGAAGTTTGAGTCGGTCGTAGCTGCCTCTACACCTCTGTCGGTGGAAGGTTGTCTAGAAGCCCCACATCCTAACGTTACTTCAACTCTCGATCACAAGTTGGGACATGCCGCATCCCATCAACAATATCGACATCGTCATAAACTCAGGAGATAATGCCGCTCGGTCATAGCATCGAAGATTGCATACCTGGAAGACTCGACTGTGGACATGATTAATCACTGCTCTTGGGTTATAATACCACATCTTATTGCGGTTCGCTCTCACTATCTAGCGACCGATAGAAAAAGGCTTGTCAACCGTCGTGGAGACCGACCGAGCGCCACCATAGGCCCAAGACAAATGTACATCACACCTCTCTCAGAAGCTTCAGCTACCTGCTCCGGCTCATCTGAAACAATTGATGTAAAATGGTAGCGCCCAGACGGTGAGGTGGGGACAACAGAAGAAGACCGTTGACATCTTCGTTTGTCTGCTTTCATACTTGTACTGTTGATCCTCTCCACTTGGTGATTTTCTGGTGATTTTTTGATTTCAACTCTTGATCAACTCTGTCTGGAGAGCACGATACAATCTTTACTGTAGCATAACAGACTATCAGGTGCACTCATCTATATCTGGGTCTAACACTGGACATACACTATCACGTTTGCCACACTACTCAAAATCACATTCAACAACCAGCATATTTCTGGCCTCCATACTCATCGGTGGAGTCACACGCAAAGCTGATCACCCCAAGGGGACTACGACCTAAGGTCAACAAATCATAATGCCGGCGATACACTCAGCGCCGCTGTCCCGAAGGAATCTCATGCACGAGATGGCCTCACAAGACAACAACGCCTGGTCAATACTTGCCATCACAGGGACATGGTGTTTCCTGGCGGTCATCATCGTAATACTGAGAGTTTACGTACGATTAACGACAATCCGATATCTGGGCTGGGATGACTTCTTCGCTGTGCTCACAATGGTCTTCGGTGTGGTGATCTGGGGCTGCTTCATCGGAGAGTCACACTCAGCACTTGGAAAGCATTGGCAAGCAATCACTCCGGAGATGATGGTCATGTACAGCAAGTGGCAATTCGCACACGGCATGCTCATGGTATGGGCATTGCACGGAATGAAGATTGCCTTTGCAATTTTCTTGCTCAGACTTAGCAATGGCAAGATCTTCAGAAGAGCGCTTTTTGCTGTCATGTGTAAGTTTTTAGCTGGCCAGAATTTCATCGAAGCCCGAGTTTGCTGACTGTAACCAGGCTTCATGACCCTTTATACGACCGCCTCTTGGTTCACCATTCTTTTTGGCTGTGCTCCTATTTCGGAATCCTGGAATGGCAGACATGGAAAGTGCATCTCTCTGGTGACCTTCAAGGGTCTAGGCGTGACTTATAGCAGTGAGTGCGCTTCAACTGATCTGCACTGCTCAAGCTAACACAAAACAGTTCTCGGCATGCTCACAGACGCCTTCCTGGCCTTTATACCCGTTCCGATTATATCACGCATGCAGCTCAACATCCGTACCAAGATCTGCCTATACCTTGCCTTCGGAATGGGGCTTGCTACTGTAACCTGCGGTGCTATCAAAAGTTACCACCTCTGGAGTTACTTTGAAGATCGCGATCGTCTTTACAACAACAGCTATTTCGTCTGGGGAGCACTCGAACTCTACGTCGGCACCATTGCAGCATGTCTTGTCAGCTTGAAGCCTCTCATCTCTTCGTTCCTTGAGAAGGCCAAATCGACACTGGTTACTTCCGCAGCGCTCGCAAAGTCACTGCACCATCACGGATCACCTATGCCTCATTCACCCCACATACACTCTCCAAAGTTCGACGAGAAAACCGAACAGCAGTTTAACACCTTCAACACTCAAAACTTCCCTCGAATTCAAATTTGCAGTGTCAGCGATTACGAAATGCCTGACATGCCAGTAATGGTTGAGCAGCCAAAGATATTCAGAGTGGAGGTGGATAGCAATGATCTACCAGCTCCTACTCCCTCATACCCACGCTTCACCATGCCTCAAAAGCCAAAGAGAAAACACAGACCGGCACCTCTGGACACAGCAGCCTTGAGTCGAAGAACATCCTTGGAACTGCCTCGTCTAGGAGGCGTCCTCACTTCGCCTTCGCCAACCCATCTACCATCAGCCATTGATCTTGGCTTCCTCGATCTGGTCAAAGGAAGAGACCCCGAAACACTATCTCGAAACCCCAGCGTCGAAAAGCTGTCTAACAGCAGATTCTCCAATTCGACCACCAGCACCAATTCGCCTGCTGCAATGACCACAGCAAGTACTTTCCGTAGCTCCCTCTCTGTTCCCAACATCTGCGGCCTTCTCACATCACCATCTCCAACCTTCCTCGATTCAGCCACAGGCAATGACTTCGACTTCTTCAGTTTGATCCGCTGCCGCGATCCTGAAGTCCTCGCCGCCAGCAAAGTGCCCTCCTCCCGCCGTGGTACCGTAGTCTCGATCCCGGACTCGATCCTTGAAGACCATATCAGCTACCCGGTCTCTCGCCGCGCAACCCTCGCACATACACGCTATCACTCTGTAGAAATCAGCGAAGCCAGCACTGCATCAGTACAAACCGTACAACGTGTCAACGCCGGCGAAGTACGCAGAAGACCCAGTATGGCTCCCTCAGCTGCTTCAACAACGTCTGCCTTCCTCTGTCCACCCATCTATGTGGAAGACTCTCAGAGCAGCTCAATGTACTTCCACGTCATGACCTCTGGACAGTTCAGAAGCACTGCCGAGACTGCTGCAAAATCCTTGGAGGTTGAAGAGACGCCTCTGAGCCCCATGTCTTCCGGACCAGCACCGAAATTGGTGTCAAGGGAACAGCATGAGTATTTTGGCTTCAGTCCTGTTTTCAATGGTGGGTTTGAGGATATGGCTGCGAGGGAAAGGATTGATTCTTCTCAAGCGGCTTTGAAGAAGGATGAGTAAGATTATCTTCTTCTCTGGTTGCGTTTCTTTTGTGTTTTGCATAGCCATGGCGTCTCCCTTCCCATCATAGCATTGCGGATTTTGCATCTAGCATGTCGACGAGACTTTTGTTTCTTTCTTTTCTTTCTCTTCGTCAAGCTATAGGCTTTCCATTCATATACCGCAGACCAGGTTATCATGGGCGCTTTAGACAATTCATAATTCATATTCTACTACATCCACAGACAACTTCAGATTGCTTACCTTGTTGCGTTGTACGTTGACAGGGATACTATCAATATCAGTAGGACATGAGTCTGTTGAAGCTTGGCTTGAGTAAGCTCGAGGCGATAGGTCACCGTGCTTTGTTCTGTCAAGGAAAACTACGCTCATCTCACGAAGTAGTATGCAAGATGATCGCTGGCCTCAATCTGGCTTGTCTGTAGAAACGCTGGGAGAAAAAGTCGACACGGACATGGACGACGCCTGAATTGAGAAGACCTGGCGTATTGATCAGATACCATCAACACGGTACTGAAGAATCCGTAGAGCTCAAAGACAAGTCGGTGGATTTCTGATCAACGAATATGCACAGTGGTGTCAACCTAGGGCTGATATCTCCGTGTCGGTATCGACATCTCCTTGTCAAACTTACGGGACGTGGCATGTCTAGAACGTTACCCAACTCTCGAGAATAGCCATCACTTGTGCGATCGCAAGGCAATAAGCTCTAGGGAGATTGCATATCTGTATCACATGGATCGACAGAGAAAGTGACAGATACCCTGACCAGTCAGTTCTCTCCACGGAGTCCATGTAACGTACGGAGTACCGGGTTGATAATAGTGGGCAATACGAGATGGATATGCATCCACCAGGGTTGTAGCATATAGATGGCGGGGAGGCACGAGTGCCACCAGTCATGCATTGAAAAGCAATAACATTGCTTGCAGGATGTACCTCTGATGATTAGGGCAGACTAGTACGTGTGCGAGAATGAGACAATGATGTGATGAGAAGAATAGTACTCGATAGACGTGAAGCAGAAAAACGATGATCTGCAATGTCAGATATGATGAAGTTCCAAGATAGTGAAAAGGTACGGCAAGAGAGGACGAAAATTGGAATGATTGCGATAGCTCGAGTAGAAACAAGGCAACGTGCGTGTGTGGCTGGGGCGGGTAAGTAAATTGGTTTGTAGCATTTCCCGGCATTGTTGGACTTGTTGGGAGAGAATGTTGAAGATGTGTGTTGCATTGCAGCGAGCGAGTAGAAGTGGAGTGACGGTTCACATGGATTTGATGGAGGGGTTGACGAATACTACTGCAAGCCACGCCGAGTGGTGGAGTATTGATTATCAAGAGCACCTTCCTAGAAACGTGCAAATCGTGTATCATCGAGCATTGAGGACAGTCGCAATTGCAGAAGGAGCAGAAGAATCATTCGTCGGGGAAGCGGTGGCTGTCATGTTCCTAGCTCGTAGGTGCCTCGGTGCGGGAAGGCGCCCGCCTTCCCGCACAAATTTTGGATGGTGCGTGCATGACGATTCGGACAATTGTGCTGTGCTCTATCGCGACTTTTCCCATTCACTCTCACCGCCGCGTGTATATTCGTCCTTTTTAACTGCACCTATCCCCCGTCGCCCACCATGTCAGCAAAGCCCGTCTCCTTCGACTCACACCCGCCTCACGGCCACCCTGAAAACCAGGGCCCCAGCACCCAGAACGTCGACCGCGCATCCACTGCCTCGCACCCTCCTTCAGTCAAGCCCGACCCCACCACCGGCGCACCTCACTCCAAGCTGAACCCCAATGGCGCCAAAGGAGTCCAGTCCACCTCCTCTTCCTCCGGTCCCGCCGAACTCTCCGATCTTAAAGTAAGACTGAGAAATGCTCTGCGACAATACCCCGACTTCCCCTCCAAGGGCATTCTTTTCGAGGACATTATGCCCATCTTCTCTTCGCCAAAGCTCCACGCAGATCTCATCAAGGCTCTCGAGCTTGAGGTTCGCGCAAAGTTCGACAAGGTTCCCGACGTCATTGTTGGTCTTGAGTCGCGTGGTTTCCTGTTCGGTCCCTCGCTCGCTCTCCGTCTCGGTGCTGGCTTCGTTCCCGTCAGAAAGCAGGGCAAGCTTCCCGGCAAGCTCGAGACTGAGGGCTACGAGAAGGAATACGGTACCGACTTCTTCCAGATCCAGAGCGATGCCATCGCCAAGGGTCAGACCGTTCTCGTTGTCGACGACATCATGGCCACTGGTACGTTCTTTCAACTATATCTTGCTTGTCTTGTTTCCAGACTAACACACTCTCAGGTGGCTCCGCAGTTGCTGGTGGAAACCTCGTCAAGAAGATCGGTGGCGAGATCATGGGCTACCTCTTCCTCATGGAGCTCGAGTTCTTGCACGGAAGAGATAAGCTCGATGCCCCTGTCGTTACTCTGCTCAGCGGCCAGGACGCCGAGAGCCGCGAGAAGGAGATGCCTTTTGGACAGACCAAGGAGTCTGCTGAAGATGTCAAGAGCGTACAGGACGCCGGTGGTGCTGCCGCCAGCACTCGCCCATAGAGGAAGATGGAGAGTCATAAAATAAACGTTCATATCTTTTCATTTCGAGTCTGGAAATTCACCTAGGTAGGTAAAGTGCTGTCGGGCTGGCCAGGTCGCGCATTGTAGAAAAATCCTCAATACCCATATATACTGGAGTCGTACATTAGGTCAATGTCGCATATACATACTTTTGATCTCCTTCCATGAAGTTCATCTGACACCAATTGCTCTCTTGTGATTTGTAGCAATTCATCTGTTATCATATCTTTTGAGCATGCCCGAGATCGGGCAGGTTGCCCCACCAAAGACCCCTCCTCAGCAGCGGAGCTCAGACCCAAAACCGTACATACAGACCGATGCCACGACTTTCCAACGCCATGCTTCTTCTACGTCGTTCTCTTTTGACATCCTCCAAGTCAATTCCTCTTTCTCTTGCATCAACTCCACTGCTAAAGATCTCGTCTCTTAAATCCTTTCACACATCAACCATCAACATGTCGGACATGAAGAAGATCTTTACCTCCAACTCTATGGCTCGTGAGTAGAAACAGATGACAGTTTGCTTGTTTTGAGACCGATTGACTGACGAGTTTCACAGCTGTTGGCCCTTACGTATGTACATTCTCTTGGATACCGCTCTTCTTCTTAGTCTGTCTGGTCGCTGGGCTGCACACGTCTATCGACATCGACAGCTTTTAGACCACGAGCAGGGCCCAACGCATCAATCCATGACCAAGAGAGCATCTTCAGGACACTCTGACTAACACTATCACAGAGCCAAGCAGTCCAAGTCGGCCAGCACATCTTCGTCTCCGGCCAAATCCCCGCCGACAAGAACGGCAACTTGGTCGAGGGCAGCATCGCCGACAAGACAAAGGCATCATGTGAAGGCATGAAGGCCATCCTCGAAGAGGCCGGAAGCAGCATGAGCAAAGTCATCAAGGTAAGTTTCTTTCTCCCAACCCGAGTCTATGATTCTGTATATACTGATGATGCATGTCTTACAGACCACTGTTTTCCTTACCGACATGAAGGACTTTGCTGAGATGAACGGCATGTACGAGCAGTACTTCTCTCACAAGCCTGCTCGCAGTTGCGTTGCTGTCAAGGAGCTTCCCAAGGGTGTTCCTGTCGAGATCGAGGCTATTGCTCTCTCGTAATCGGTGGTTGTGTCATGTTCTTCGGCTGTGTATACCCAAATAGGAAGTCGAATACATTTTTTTCCAACTGAATATTTCCGTTTCTTGTCAACTCTAGAGATCTTGCCCGTGTTTTTTGTTTGGTTGTTCTGGTATCGTCTGTGTGGTTATGAGTTGTCACGTAATAAGATACAGTTTGAAGGGTGAGGAATATATTGATTTGATAGAGTGTAACCCAGTGCCCAAATACACTTTCGAATCGACCATCAAGGTCTCCAAATCTTCCCCTCCCAATCAGATCCTCTGGAGTCTGAGATCAACCAGTTGCTTCAAAGACTGCCATCCCAAAGACCTAAGTATCAAACTGCCACTTCTGCAGACCACCCTCATGTCCCTCCTTGGGCGCCGAGCTCCTCACTGCGGGCTTGAACACTGCAGTCTTTGAGTACTCCTGAGCCAACTTTGCACACTCCTTTTTGTGAACCTTGTAGTGTGCTTTTGTGCACTCTCGCGAGCAGTAGTGAACAGATTTGCAGGTTGAGCAGGCTTTGAGAGGTTTGTTTTCTGGGTCTTCTTCTGGCTTGTTGCACTGAGCGCAGGTTTTTACTGCGGGTGCTTCTGATGAGTTGTGAGTTAGAGGATTGTGCTGATGAGAAGGGCGTGCATGTGGTTCTGGGAATATTGGAAGATTTTGGATTTCGTACCTTGTGCGGGTTGCGCGCTTGAGGAGCTGCTTGCCTCGGGTTGATCTTGTGGTTGTGATGAAGACATCTTGATGGGATATCTCGCAGAGTGCTGAGGGTATTGATATAGCGACTTGATATGTGGTGGTAAAATGGATGGTTTGTAAGAAAATGTGAAATTGATATCGATAGAGAACAGTGAGATGTTTGTGCAGAACGGCAAGTCTTGATCCTTCTCACATCCCTCGATCGTTCGCAACAGTTCTGGTACACTTTCACTCACTGCCTTCGAGACTGTTTGCTCAAGAAACTGACTGTTGCATATCGCTTCTGCACTTCAGGTATGCACTCGATCCAGTGGATTGCCCGTCTCGGGGTCTGAGGATGTGTTCTTTGATGTCTGAAGCCTTACATTCGAATATCATTGTCTGCAGCAGATCGAGAATCTCGAGGTTCTCTAGCTTTACCAGCTGTGCTATTTTCTCGCTGAATCCACATCTCATTCGACCATCCAATCATGCAGAGGCACATCATTTCTGTAGTGAAGAACGGCTTGATATTGTCAGAAGTGATGGTGATAGTGATAGTGTATTGACTTTCGGGTCGGCTTTAGTATTGATTACAGACGTTCCAGACTTGGCATTGCGACGCTAGCGTAAGCGTGGAGAAGTCACACGATTGGAGGTAATTGGCGCGCCGAATGACTCTCTTTCGTCTTTCTTTACGGTCGAATACAGTACATATCGTGTAATCAAGCGACTGGTCGCCAGTTGCATAAGCTTGACCATCATGGTAGAATTATCCACGATCGCGACACGCAACTACTTGACATCTCTAACATCGCGAATAGGGCAGAATCGCTAATGCGATCATCCAGAGAGCTTTCGTCGAGTTCCAAGAAGATGACAATCCCACAAAGGTAGCGTGCCGCTGCCATCAAGGCGCGTCGCTGGCCGATGGCTGACGCGATGCTGTATAGTGCAACAAGGTCCGCTGCACCTACTGCGGTTCTGTCCGCGCAAAGAACACGACTCGCCAGGTTGAGCATCTGCAGGAGTGTCAAGCATACCTCACCTCCCCGGACTACGTCGAGTCGCTGAACGACGCCGACAACTCCCAGCTGGACGAGGGAAATACCAGCCTCATGTCCGGAATCGCCAATTCACCACTCCAGGCCACGCCCACCTCGGCCCAGAGAAACCAAAACCAGTTCCTGATGGGCAACAGACCCAACCCAGGTCTTCAGGTCAACCGTCGCGGGCCCAATAAGCGTACTCGCGATGGTCAGGTCAAGCCTGGTCAACGTGCCATGCCTCCTCCTATCGCTCCCAACCCGCCTGCTCAGACTCCGAGTCTTGCCGCCTACCTTTTGACTCAGAACGCCGCTCCTTTCACAGCTGCGACTCAGACGTCATTCCTCTCCCACGCTGGCTGTGGCACTCTGAGTGCTGGCGCAATGGGACAATGGCTGGCACAAGACTCACACATCTCGCGCGGTTACATTGCCTTTGTCGGACAGCTCATTGGCAAGATCCGCCTGCCCATCGTCGCGAACTCACAATCACATCCTCTCTATCGAGCCATGGACTTGCTAATCAGCGCGTTGAACAACGTTCGCAGAGAGATGAGCTTCTTCGAAATCACCGCTACAAAGTACAACCTGCAAGTTCCTAAAGAAGAGCCTAATCCAATCACAAGAAGCTTCCTCGACTTGTTCGTGTCCGCGAGTTCGCCTGCTGCAAGTTTGCTTGAGGGCGCTGTTGTGCTCTGGGCCATCGAACATTGTTACCGTGCATCTTGGTCATACGCTGCTAGTTTCTCGTCGGGTCTTCACCAACCCATCTTGCCATACTCCTCCAATGGTGACTCTCACAATGCTGCTCTTCATCAGTCACTGATTCCCAACTGGACATCGGCTGCATTCGCAAAGTTCGTTGACGCATGTAAGGCTGTCGTTGATGAGCTTGCCAATGCCGAGACTTCTCCCAACGGTCGTGAACAGATGTCCAGGTGCCTCAGTGCATTCAATCAAGTTCTCTGGCTTTGGGAACGTACTTGGCCCTCGGTCGATGGCATGGGCGAGGAGAACGAAAGCGCCAGTGCAGAGCGTTTTAACAGCAATGGCATGAGACCTCGTAGCTCAACCGGTGGTCAGGCAGACGGTCTACAAGACCAAGATGGTCAAAACGGTGACGATGACGATGTTGTCGAGATCAGAAGAGAGAGTATGGGTGGCGCTGCTTCGTATGTTAGTCCCTACGGCGCTGATGGCCTCCGAGCGGTCGAGGCTGCCAATAATGCTTGAGCTGGGTGCTACACATTAACGTCAGCCGGTTTCGGCTCAGGGTTTCTGGGTTCTTTGGCGTTTGGGCTGCTTTGGTGTAATCACTATTTAGCATGGTGCTAGGGCGAATGAGATGGGGACAAAAAGATATCCTTTATAGCAGCAAATGTATTTCAATATGCCTTATCGAAGATGCGTCTAAGACTGCCCCGAAAGCTTGTGTCCTCAACTGTGTCTCTCAACACGCCCAGTCCTAGTATCGTCCATGATGCGCCCTGTATGCTTCCTCTTTCTGTTTGACCCAGAACGCCAACGCTATGCATAACCCAGATTATCCCGTTCTGCTCAGCTTCCTCGAGCACAAATCGTTCACTTTTTCTTGTTGCCGCCGTTGAAAGCCTTGTTCTTGGCCTTCTCGAGTCTGTCCTTCTTGCCTCCCTTGAGCATCTCAAGATGGCCAGCCTTCTCGGCGAGAGAGCGTTCGGTCAAGGTGATCAGACCAGCGGAATGCTTCTGTCCGGGTGTCAGTCGATGTTCGCGTTCCGTATTATCCTTGGTCTTCGCGCACCTTCTTCAGGTTCTCCTGCTTCAGCATAGCAGCCCTCTTGGGCTTGATGACTCTGTTGCCGGTCTGAGGACCGGTGGGCCTTGCGCCCCTACAAGAAAGAGTCAGTCTTGCGGTCTGGAGTGGCGGAAGAGGTTTTCGCAGACACATACTTCTTAGGCTCGGTCTTGACCTTTTGCTTGACGGTACCTTGAGCCATGGCTTTTTTGTGAGAGGAGGAAGTTTTTTGGATAAAGTCGCTCGCCGCTTCTTGAGGTTCTCTAAACCTTGCTGCAAGTTTTTGTCACCCGCGTTTCTTTCCCCGCATCAATTTCTCCGTCTGGGGAAGGAGCCTGGTCTTGGCTCTTTTTGCATCTCCTCCGAAGGGACATTCTCTTCGTCGTCTTCTTACCCTGCGTTCATCGACCATCTGCAGCTGATGATCGGAGAGCACTATATGACAGTCTCAAGCAAACTTGATCAGTCGCGAGACCTCCAGAACGACGTAATCGTGGTGAGCGATCATGCGCTGTTCCTATCGGTGTTCGTCGGCCTTTGATGTCGACCTCGCTTCATCTTTTACCCGGCCCTGCCACCTTTATTTTTTGCTCCACATCCGGCAACCGCAGGTCCGCAGCCAAGATCTAGCTCGGTTCCGAGTCTTGGTTCCTGTCTATCACCACTTGCATGTTGATCTCATGCCTAAACCGTGCCATGTCAGTCCGTAGATCATAAACTTGTTCACTTTAACCAGAATATCCGGTACATCCATCGTCTATCCATGCCAACCCAGATCGATACGAGAGTATGGCACTGCCTGAATACTGTCATGAGGGGTTTGCAAATCATGACTGCCAGTATAAGTAGGTGACGATGACCACATGGCAGCTAAGTTGATCACTTCAGTATATCTTTGTTGAATGACGGAGTGAACATGATACCGCTACGACCATTACTATCATTACTGTCCCTTGCCAGCACGGCGCTGGCGATCGGCCAGAATGCAACCATCGCCTTCAACGCCTCGATTGGCTCATATGAGTTGGCTTCGGGTGGCTCCTCGGTTCAAATCATGGCTGACACCAAGGATTGGCCTGCTGTGCTGAAGGCTGCTAATGACTTGTCGCAAGACTTTGGCAGAGTCACTGGATCCAATGGATCCGTTATTCTCTCAAACGCATCCGATACCTCTGGCGAACCTGCCTACAATGCCGGCTCCTACTTTAGTGGCAACCCAAACAATGCCTCGATGATCTTCAACATCACCGGCTTGACCACGTTCAGCACTACTGGTTCTGGAGCAAAAGGAGGAGTTATCATTGCAGGAACAATCGGAAATTCTTCGTTGATCGACGCATTGATCAAGAGCGGCAAGATTGATGTCTCTGCAATCAACGGAACTTGGGAAGCATTCACCTCCACTGTGGTTTCGAACCCTATGGACGGTGTGCATGAGGCTTTGGTTATTGCTGGCAGCGACAGACGAGGAACTGTATACGGTCTGTACGACGTATCAGAACAGATTGGTGTTTCGCCATGGTACTTCTGGGCCGATTCACCTCCTCAAAAGCACGATTCCATCTACGCCATGAACATCACCAAAGTTCAGCCTTCTCCGTCCGTCAAGTACAGAGGTTTCTTCCTCAATGACGAAGCACCCGCTTTGACCGGATATGTCAACGAGAAATTCGGCTTCAACCAGTACGGTTCGAACTACGGAGCTGACTTCTACCACACTGTCTTTGAGCTTCTGCTTCGTCTCAGAGCGAACTACCTGTGGCCTGCTCAGTGGAACTCTATGTTCAACGTTGACGACCCAAGAAGTCAGAATATGGCGGATGCTTATGGTATTGTTATGGGTACTTCGCACACTGAGCCCATGATGAGATCCACCAAGGAGTGGAATGTGTTCGGAAACGGAACATGGAGTTGGTCAACGTGCGTTAATCCTTCTTACCAATTGAATTTGTGAAGTCATGCTAATCTTGCCTCTATTCTAGAAACAATGCTTCTATTTATCCCTTCTTCAAGGAAGGTGCTGAAAGACTTCGTCCTTACGAAGGCGTTATCACCATGGGCATGCGCGGTTCTGGTGATACTGCTCTTTCCGCCGGTATTGAGACCCAACTTCTGGAGAATGTTGTCTCTTCTCAGCGCGACATCCTTGCTCAGGTCTTCGGCAATGCCAGTGTCATGGACCCCAACGCTGTGCCCCAGCTGTGGTGTTTGGTATGTTTATTCTTACTACCTGACTTGTTGATCGTGCTAATCGTGTCGTCATTCAGTACAAAGAAGTTCAAGGTTACTACGAGGCCGGCATGACTGTTCCTGAGGACATCAGTCTGCTATGGACTGACGATAACTATGGTAATATTCGCAGACTGCCTGTCGGTAATGAGACTTCGAGGAGCGGAGGTGCTGGTGTTTACTACCACTTCGACTACGTTGGTGACCCGAGAGACTACAAGGTACGTGGATCTGCGATATTCGGAATTGACCAAGCTGACACCGCTGCTCAGTGGATCAACACTGTACTCATTCAGAAGACCTGGGAGCAGATGCATCTTGCCTACGAGAGACAAGCGAGACAGATCTGGGTCGTCAACGTCGGAGATCTCAAGCCTCTTGAGATACCCATCTCTCACTTCTTCGATCTTGCATACGACATCAACCGCTGGGACAAGGACAGCGCTCCTGAATGGCTCACACTCTGGGCATCTCGTGAATTTGGTCCCGAAGTCGCTGCGCAGACTGGAGCCATCATGAACACCTACTCCATCCTTGCCGGACGTAGAAAGTTCGAATTGGTCGACCCGACCACTTACAGTCTGATCAACTACGATGAGGCTAACAAGGTTCTGGCTGAGTGGACTGCGATCCAGAAGACGGCTCAAAGCATTCTTGACGGACTACCAACTGCTACACAGCCCGCCTTCTTCGAGATGGTCTACCACCCTGTCACAGCTGCTCGTACTTACTACGACATCATGATCTCGGCTGCCAGAAACAACGTCTACGCTCAGCAGGGACGTACTTCCACCAACGCTATCGCGCAACACGTGCAGAACCAGTTCTCGTATGATCACCAACTCTCCAAATCTTACAATGGTTTGCTTGGTGGAAAGTGGAACCACATGATGGATCAGACACATATTGGATATACTTACTGGCAGCAACCTATGAGACAAGCTTTGCCTCCTCTCCAATATGTCCAGATGGCTGAACGAGCCTTGATCGGCGATCTGGGCATCGCCGTTGAGGGATCCAATGCTACTGTCCCCGGTGATGACAGATTCCACTCGCTGTCATCCATGACCTTGTATCTCCCAACCCTTGATCCTTACGGTCCTGCTCGCTGGATCGATGTCTTCCACACCGGTACTCAAAAGATCACTTGGAACGTCCAGTCCAAGGTACCTTACCTGAACTTCACCCAGAAGACCGGCACCCTGTCTCCCAACGGCACCACAGACACTCGTATCTGGGTCTCTGTCGACTGGTCCAAGGTCACTCCTGGCGCAATCAACACGACCACCATCAACATCACTAGCTCTGCTGATTACGGCACTCAGTACAGCGTTCCCCAGGTTGTAATCTCTTATAACAACACTGCTGTTCCCTCAAACTTCACCAACGGTCATGTTGAGTCTGACCGTACTGTCTCAATCGAAGCAGAGCACTACTCATCCATCTCTGGCGGCAACTCGTCGGTATCTTACGAGGTCATCCCTGGCCTGTCGCGCACACTTTCAGGAGTCACTTTGTTCCCTGTCACCGCAGGCTCAATGACCCCAGCAACTGCTCCTGCCCTCGAGTACGACTTCTACACCTTCACCAACCTGAGCTCTGGAGTTATTATGGACCAGAACATGGGCACCAGCTCCAAGTACACTCCCAACACCGTCAATATCACACTGTTCCTCGGTACCTCCCTCAACACCGATCCCAACCGTCCCCTCCGCTACGCCGTGCAACTCGACAATCAAGAGCCACAGATCCGCAAATACATCAATGATCAACCTGGAGGTGCCAACCCAACTAACTGGTTAACTGCTGTTGCAGATGTGATCTGGTATAACACAACTACTTGGCAATACTCAGGTCCAGGAGCCCACAAGTTGAAGATTTGGGAGCTTGAGCCTGGTGTCGTGTTGCAGAAGGCAGTCATTGATCTTGGTGGTGTGAGAAAGAGTTACTTGGGTCCTCCTGAGAGTTACAGAGTTTGAGAGATGATTGCCATGATAATGTTGATATAATGCCAGCATAATGATAAAATGTTCTTGATCAATTGCTTTAGGGGCTGTTGTCTTGATTCATGAACTACGTTGACTCTCATCAAAAACTTTTTCTGAGATGTAATGTGCCCATCAAACATTAATGGTTGCCCTCCCTGTTTCTCTGAATTACGCGATGAGTAGGGGCGACCCTGACGAGCAGTTTCCGATTTGTGAGCAGGAGAGCTTCCAGAACTCCTTGCTTTCTTCCGCATCAGCTGTTGTCTCACCCGTCTCTTTAACTTCCTTTGTTTTCCATCTCGGCGATGCCGAATTTTATGTCATGCATGAACGCGAGAATTGTTTAGCGACACGTCTCGATGAACATCGTCGAGAATATCATGGATCCTCTCGACGCAGAAACTCATATCAACTCTCATGCACTCCGCGAGACAGTCGGCACTTTATGATGAGAGCCCATCAGGACGATGCAAATTATTTACCGGAACGACTCGCGATGGGAATGTGTATGGTAGACTGCTGTACAGCCCTGAGCCATGAGTCGTCGGCGGTTCTGTGCGCTCGGCTCGAAGAGGCTTCAGCTGAGAAATGGGCCTCTGAGGACGCCACAGCTGGTCGACCACTCTCCACATGTCCACTTACAGGTCGATACCAAGATTCGGGTTAATCACCACTTTCTGGAAGGGGAGATGGTCTCGTGTAGTACAGGGCTTTGATACGCTCTGGCAGTGCTCACCGACAAGCTACAATGGTCCGTTATGGCGGCTGCGCTTGCGGACCAAGAGGATGAAGGAACACAAGACGGTCATATCCGATGCTTTTATGCTGGGCAAACCTATAGATCTCGAGGTAGGTGGTATAAAGGTATGTTGATGGCCTGCTAGATGCTGGCTACATCTCAGCCTCATAATCCCTTCAGAATGCGTTCCTTCTTCACGCTACCCGTCCTAGCTGCGGTCGTTGCAGCTGCTCCTCGTCCCCAAGACATCAACTTCGACCAGGTTGAGCAGGCTGCAGACCCTGTCATTATCACTCCTGCTGTCGATGTTGCTACTCAGGTAGCTACAGTAGCAGCCGTCACTGAGCAAGCTGCTGCAGCATCAGCGGCTGTCTCAGCAGAGCCCGCCATCAACAGTGCTTTGCCCGTCTCCGAGCGTAGTGTTGTCGAAAGAGCTTCTACCTGCACGAAGCAAAAGGCCGGCAAGGGACCTATCGCAAGCCCTGATACCCCAGAGGCTTTCTTGGCTCTTGATGAGTTGTCAGTGAGTTATGATCATTCTTTGTATATTCGACTGGACAACACTGACTCCAGGGTAGACTCTGAGTTCAACGGTGGCTACACCTTACGGCTACTCTCAAGTCTTTTCCAACCAGAAGGCTTCGCTCAGTGCTAGTGTGTACATGGGTCTGCACACCCTGACCAGCTACGATGTTCCCGGATGCCAGTCCATCTGCGATCAAAATTCTGGATGTGTTGCTTTCAACATGTATGCGGAACGTGATCCCACATTGGACCCGAACTCTACCGACTGTCCCAATCCGGCCAGCACCACCAACTACAAGGTACGTAGCCTCACGTCTACAATCATGAAATTGACTAACGTATTCCAGTGCACTATATGGGGAGCTCCCGTGGCCAAGGAACAGGCGAATAACTTTGGACAATGGCGTGCTTCGTTCCACGTCGTCATTGCAGCATCAAATGCTTACAACAAAGATGCCCCACCACCTTCCGTTGCTGGTTTCACCGATCCTATTGGTTTGGGCGGCACCATCAACGCCCCTCTGGATGTTAACAAGAAAGACACATTTATGGGAAGCAAGTTCTTCCCTTTTTCCCAAGACCAGGGCTTCACTCTTGAGTCTTGTACGAGCGCTTGCACAGCACAGACAGCTTACAACAAGGCTCATCCCAACAAAGATGGAAGCTTCAAGACCTGCGCTTTCGTGAACGGATACGTCTTGGCCAGAGCTGGTGTTCCTCAGGGCCTCTACTGCTCTATGTACAGCCAGACCTGGGCCGCTTCCTACGCCACCAACTACGTAAGTCTAGCGACGGAAATTCTGATGAAAGTGCCTTGTACTGATTATCCGTAGGGCCAATACAGAGGAACCGTGAGATACACTGTTAGCAACAGCTACGCATACTCGGTCGTCACACGTCCTGAGATTCCGGCCGGAGAGTATTGTCCCCAAGGCAGATCAGAAGCCCATAAATCTTGTGGAAGATACTCTCTAGTTGCTGCATCCGCAGCCGCGATCAACTCTCTCTTTGTATCATCCGGTGATATCTCGACTTGTGGATTGGATTGTTTGGCCAACCCTGCATGCCTCTCGTGGTCGACGTCCGATAACAAGTTGTCGTGGCAGCCTAATGAGGACACCCCGATCAAGCATGGTCGTTGTCAGTTCTACACACAGCGTGTAGCTGATATTGTTGACGAGTACGAGCACGAGCAGTGGTTGTGGTCGAACGATGACTCGTTCGCTACGTTGTTTGACTATGATTGCTTTGATCAAAATGGCAATGTCTGCGGTGAGGGTATGCAGAGGTAGATTATAGAAACAAAGGCAAAGCACATATCGGGATATTTCTCATAGGTATAACAATAAGTAATGTAATGGACAATCATAAGCATGATGTAAAATCCTGGCCTTATGCTCGGTCAAGCAGTCCAGATACGACCGAAGCGATAGATCTGGGAAGGAATCTCTCCAGCTACTAGACTATCAACACTAGAGAATGGGATATAACTTACAGTATCCACTCTAAGATTAGCCTTGGCAGAGCCTCAACGGTCGTGGCTTGATGGACTGAGCTAAAGCAAAAAGCACTGATACCTTTTATATGTCTTTCTAGTTCCAGCGTGCCAAACATTCCATAAGATCCATCCAAAGAGGCACCTTTAAGGGTCGCAACTTCAGACCTACAATTACAGCACTTTTCTCCCTTTTTTTTTTGTTCAAGAAAGTCGTGATCAAGACAAGATGTTGCTAGACATTGTCGTTCTACTACAATTGTTTTGTGCAGTGGTATTGGCAGATCAACACACCGATCGTGCAGCTGTACAACCTCAAGAACGTGAGTTGGCAAAGAAATGGGGTCGGCCTGTAAGTACCCTCACACCCGTATCTCTTGTGACTTGGTTGAGTGTCGGATTGCTGACGACAAATGGCATATTTCAGGCACAGTTTGCAGGTCTGGTCACCTTTGCTCATCTGCCGTATACACAATGCCTCAATAGTCTGCGGCATACTTACGATATAGCCATCATAGGCGCGCCTTACGATACCGGAACCACATATCGCAGCGGTGAGTGATGACTACACCAACTACACACATACACTAATCGCCTAAAAGGCGCAAGGTTCGGTCCTAGAGCCATCAGACAAGCTTCCATGAGACAGACAGCGTATCGGGGCTTCAACGCTCGAGCGAGCATCAATCCATACAGATCTTGGGCTAGGGTTCTCGATTGCGGAGATATTCCTGTTACGCCGCTGGACAATACAGTGGCGTTGAGGCAGTTGTCAGAGGCATACGTTGAGCTGGGTTCTCGGGTGCCTGCTTATGGTGCTGGCAAAGCATGTCACGAGATCGATGCAGAGTATGTCAAGTTTCCTAAGTTGGTCACCTTGGGCGGTGACCATTCTGTTGCGTTGCCGGCGTTGAGGGCGCTATATAAGATGTATCAGACGCCGATCGCTGTTGTACATTTCGATGCTCATCTCGATGTAAGTGTTCCTACTCAAATTTTGTGATGAGTTCAAGCGCTAATAATGAGGTTCTGGTAGACTTGGCCAGGTCTGAAGCAAGAGGATGACGAGTATTGGTTCAGCGAGCAAGCCAATTACAACCATGCCTCGGTCTTTTGGAACGCAGCTCAAGAAGAACTGCTAGCAAATGGTTCTTGCATTCATGCTGGACTCAGGAGCCGCTTGACAGGAACCAGTTTCGAAGACTATGAAAATGATGTGCAGCAAGGATTCATGCAGATCGAGATCGACGATATCGATCGATGGGGTGTCGAAGGTATTGTCGAAAGGATCATGGCTAGGGTAGGTACAGAGATACCGGTATATCTCAGCATCGATATTGATGTTCTTGACGTGGCGTTTGCACCGGCGACTGGCACGCCTGAGGCAGGTGGCTGGTCCACTAGAGAGCTGATCAGAATACTCAGAGGTATCGAAGGGCTGAATGTTGTTGGTGCGGACATTGTCGAGGTCGCTCCTGCTTATGATGGTGTTGGAGAACCTACGTCAATTGCGGCTGCGCAAATCGTGTATGAGGTTGTGACGAGTATGGTACAGAGGGGACTAGCGATAGGCAGTGGTACAGCAAGAGACAAGCATGTCATCAAGGACGAGCTTTGATCTGTCTGGACATAGATGAAGGGATTGCGACTGGAATCGAGTGTTCTACCCATGTTAGAACCCTTGTTGTGGCATGTTGGCCGTGGTGACTTCAATGTGTAGACCAGTCTTGCATTGTCACCGTAGAAATGCATAAAGCTTCCCAAAAGGAAGCTGTTCCCACTGTAGAGCGTTATCTCATGGCGTTCCGAGGGCCAATCCGCCTCAGATCCAATCTTTGCATGTCAACATCACTACTGTGTTATCGTGAAAGCTCGATCGTAAGATTGTGACATCTTCAGGACCCGGGAAGGTAAGAAAAACATAATTGTTGAGAGTCCGGTTGCATGGCTGCTGTACCTGTCATCAACCATCAAAGAGAGGTACTGTGATAGCTCACTTGAGAGTAGAATTCTCATAGGCCTTCTGCGTCTTACAGGAATGTGGCTGCGGGTGGGTACTTTAGCACGCTGAGGTGCTTCAATAGTCGAGGTCAACATGAAAACTAGTATGCGGGGTCCGTTGACAAGTTGAGGGTGTGACGGCTTATTATGGACGATTCCTTGCAACAAGCATGCAAAGGGCTGTCAGCATCTGTGGGAAGCCGTGAAGGCTCTTTAGACAGGTATCACATTAGGTTGACGTCGGTCCAACAGGAATCGTCAGGCAGGAGTACCGGTAGGTAGATTGACGAGGTGCTGCAGAGGGCATGGTGGTACGGCGGTGAGGATTGCAGCAAGAATGATCAAGACCTGTCAGCATTGGAAGTCGCAGACAGTAGGGCAAACGCAGAGGAGTATGCGAAGGTAGAGGGATGAGCCGTCACAGCGTCAATGAAGAGTGATTGGACCAGAGGTAACCACAGGCATTCCGGATGTTTGGTATGACTTGAGTGTGGTGGTTGCCGACGCGCGCGGAAGTGGGAAATGGCCTGATTGACAGCCACAAGCGCGTTGCGATGCGGAGAGTGTGCATGGAAGCTGCAGCCCCGACATGTCGAGACTCGTGACGAGAATGCAAGATGCACAATGTATTATTGCTTCATCTACGATTAGTCGACGTTGAACATGGAAAGACGACGATGAACATGTCCCGAGTCCCAAGTTTACAAATCAATCAAGGACGCGTCAAACAGAGGCAGGCAAGGGCAGGCACAGCTATGGCTTCACAGCCCTAATCAGTGGAGAATCTGGCAGCAGGCGAAGATTAGAGTTTGAGAATCAGGGAGTGGTATGCAGCGCGTGTTTGGGCAAACAAGCTGAAGAGCTGTTTAGCAGCGGGTGAAAAAAGGAATTGATCGCGTGCAGTTGATCATGGGAATAGATTAATCGGCTAGAATAGGTCATCTGCGCCCATAAACCAGGTCCGAAAGCGTTGCGGTAGAGCAGGCACTGGCGAGAGATTGGCTTGGCTTGGAGCCGGGTGGTTGCATCCGGATCGATCATCGCCACAGCGGCGCCATAGCCCGTCGGCCATCGCGTTGGCTCTCTGGAGTGCATGGCGTACCTGAAGTCCTCTTGCTGCGACCACTACAAACGCGGGCCTGCAATAGACGGCAGTAGAGGATGCTGACTACCCTCGAGCGGTGGCAATTGTGATATTCGATTCTCGTCCCTTTGCTTTTCATCAAGTCTTTTATTTTTCCACCCTCGTTCCGCCCCTTCGAAACCCCTCACCGAGGGCTTTGCATCCCGCCCGCGATCACATCATGGATCCAACACCGCTGCATAATGCCACGGCGACAGTCTACATGAAACACCACCGTCACGGCCATTGGGTCGCCGAACACAAAGCCCAGCGCCTTCTTTCAATTATACACTTCGCGTACCCCATTGTACTGCTCGTCTACTTCCTCACCACCTTTACAATTCGCAGCATTCTATCTGCTGCCAGTCCTGATAGCGATGACAAGGCCTCTGAACCACAACTAGGCCCTGGCGGCAAGCCTCTACCGAAAAAGAAGGCTCCGGCAGGGGACAAGAAGACATTCCTTGATTTCAGCAGACCGCGCAAGTTGCTGTTTGAGTGGTTGGCTCTAGCAGCCACCCTCACTCTCGCCGGCAATGCCGTCACTGTAGTAGTCCACGCTCTGTATGCCCGCAAGGAAGAGTGGTGGTGTGGACAAGCCACTGTTGTAAGCCAGATCGTCCCAAGCCGACATTCTACACCAGTACTAAGTATGCACAATCTATAGGTTTACATTGTCGGTGCCTTCATGGTCTACACCCTGATCCTCATCTCCATCTTCGACACACAACCCTCGCCTACCTGGGTCCATGCCTCCTCATGGGCTCTCGCCGCCGTCATGGAGATCGTCCTGCTCGCTTCCTCCTTCGCCCTATATACCCATGCACACCACGAGCCCAAGGCCGGCAATCCATCAGGTGGTCACCTGGAAAGAGAAATGACTGAATGGGAAATCACCGGTGTCACATTGGATCTGGTTCGCATTATTCTGCTGCTTGCTCTTGTAGCATTCTACATTCTTTTCGTCACCCTGCACGCCAGAAGTCAGAGAAAGCAAGATGCTGACCATGCTTCTGCAAGCGAAACCACTGGACTGCTTGCTGAAGATCGTGCTGAGGCTGGTGCTGCAAATGGCTCAGCCAACGGATCTGCTAATGGAGCCAACGGATACGGTGCAACCCAACCAAACGGACAAAACAAACCCAAGAAGCCTGCAGATGCTCCTGCCGGTTGGGAAAAGCCAACGACAACACCTTCTAGAAGTTGGTGGGAATACATCAGGGGTTACTCTATGTTCTTCCCCTATCTCTGGCCCTCCAAGGACCGCAAACTACAAGTCGTTGTTGTCATCTGTTTCTGTATTATGCTTGTTCAACGCGGTATCCAAGTCCTGGTGCCACTCCAAGCCGGCAGAATCACTGATGAGCTGGCTGATGAAACCAAATCCGGTATGCCCTGGAAAGCCATCTGTCTGTATGTCCTCTACCGTCTTCTCCAAGGAAACAATGGCCTGCTTGGCGCTACTCGCTCCATCATCTGGCTGCCTGTCAGTCAATATTCTTTCCGCGAGCTTTCTATCGCTTCCTTCGAACACGTTCATAGTCTGAGTCTGGATTTCCACCTGGGTAAAAAGACTGGCGAGGTCCTTTCTGCTCTAGGAAAGGGCAACGCCATCAACAACTTCCTTGAATCTGTCACCTTCCAAGTCATCCCTATGTTGGTCGACTTGTTCATCGCGATCGGATACTTCCTTATTGAATTCGATGTCTACTACGCACTGATCGTCGCTGTGGTCACCTTCTGGTATATCTACCTAACGATTCGCATGGCCCAGTGGCGTGCCGAGATCCGCAGACAGATGGTCAACTCGGACAGAGAGGTCGATGCTGTAAAGAACGATTCTATGGTCTCGTACGAGACTGTCAAGTACTTCAACGCCGAAGCCTACGAATTCAACAGATACCGTGAGGCAGTTGAAAAGTACCAAAAGGCGGAGTATTCGGTCGTCATCTCACTCAACTTCATGAACGTCACACAAAATATGGTCTTCATGGTTGGTTTGATGATTGCCTGTTTCGTTGCTGCTTACCAGGTTACCACTGGTCAACGCACTGTCGGTAAATTTGTTGTCCTGCTGACCTATATGGCTCAGTTGCAAGGTCCTTTGAACTTTTTCGGCACTTTCTATCGCATGATCCAAAGTGCCATGATCAACTCTGAGCGTATGCTTGAGCTGTTCAAGGAAGAGCCAACTGTCGTTGATGCTCCAGGGGTTACAACTCTGCCCAGCTGTGAAGGCGACATCCGCTTCAACGATGTACACTTTGCTTATGACGCCCGCAAGCCTGCGTTGAAAGGACTCGACTTCCGCTGCAAGCCTGGTACAACGACAGCTTTGGTTGGTGAATCTGGCGGCGGCAAGTCGACTGTCTTCCGTCTGCTCTTCCGCTTCTACAACACCGAGTCCGGCACGATCCAGGTAGATGGACATGATGTTGCCGACGTATCAATCGACAGCGTGCGCAGACATATCGGTGTTGTACCTCAAGACACTGTTCTTTTCAACGAATCATTGATGTATAACCTGAAGTACGCCAATCCTTCGGTAAGCGACGAGGTCGTATACGAAGCTTGCAAAGCTGCGTCGATCCACGACAAAATTCTCTCATTCCCCGACGGCTACAACACGAAGGTCGGTGAGCGCGGTCTTCGTCTCTCCGGTGGCGAGAAGCAGCGTGTCGCAATCGCTCGTACCATCATCAAGGACCCTCGCATCATTCTTCTCGATGAGGCTACTGCTGCTCTGGACACCGAGACTGAGGAACACATTCAGGAGGCTCTCACTACACTTGCACAAGGAAGAACCATGCTCGTTATTGCGCATCGTCTATCTACCATCACTATGGCTGATCAGATCTGCGTTCTTCACGAAGGCCGTGTTGCTGAACGCGGTACACACCAGGAACTGCTTGACCTTAAGGGCAAGTACTACTCGATGTGGCGCAAGCAAGTTCGTGCTCAAAGAGCAGCTGAAGAGGCTAAGGTTCTGAAGGACAAGGCCGAAAGACTGCGAAGAGAGAGCCGCAGTGGTGAAGTGCCACATGAGGGCGACACTTCGGCTGGCAGCAGCGAAGACGAAAAGGAGAGACAGCGAAGTGCGCAGAAGTCTCAAAATCTGCAGGCTCCTGTCGATGCTGGCGAGGCTCCTACAGAGATCGCACGTCAGGCAGAAAGGACCATGCCACACGGGCATCCTTGAGTATAACGTTTCTTTCCTTCGTTCTTTTCTCTTCTAGTTGCATGGACGGATAATAATATGGTACATCCGGATCGATGTTTTGCTTAGCTTCCTCTTTCACACTCCTTCGAATGGTTGCATACTCATGGCGTTTTCTCTTTTGAAGAGTCGTTCTTGCTTAGCCTACTAACCTTTTCTTCCTTCCTTTTGTTCTACTCTTTGGCGGATAAAAACTGCATGGCAAAACACACGGATTTTCGGAAACGGAAAAGAAAAAAGGGTATTTCCTATTCTCTGCATAGAAAATATGTTCGTCGTCGCCGACACTTTTAAGCTGGAAATCGCACACACTCTGAAATGATATGTTTTTCCCAAACATGTTGCAGGTGGAGGGTTGTGCGGAGTTCGTTCCGTTAACACCGAGACTGATTTCAACCTCGGCTCAGGAAAGCCCCTCGACCTGTGATATCATTTGACCTTGATTCCTTCAACACAGTCAAACATGAAAACACATCAACCTAGACAGTCATGGCAGCATTGTCGCAAGCATCAACGGTAACTACACATGCTCTTGTCTACTCTTCAACACCATGTACTAACCATCGCAACCACACAGGCCGCCCTAGCCCGCCTTCGTGCCTTCAAAACACCACCAACCTCATATACCAAACTTCCCCTCTCACGCCGCGCTGCCGTCCTCATCCTCCTCTTCGCCGACCGTCGCGGTGACCTACGCGTCATCCTTACCATTCGCTCTGCCAAACTCCGCAACTACGCCGGCCAAGCCGCTCTACCTGGAGGAAAAGCCGATACCGACAATGAGACCGCATGGCAAACCGCCCGCCGTGAAGCAGAGGAGGAAATAGGACTTCCCTCTCGCGATGCAGGATTACCTAAAGGATACACAGTAGAAGCATTGACAGAACTGCCTTTAAACCTCGCGATGACGGAGTTGGGAGTCAGACCTTGCGTAGCATGGCTCAAAAGCTCAAACCCCAGTTCTGACATAGCGAAAGACTTACTTCCGAAACTCGACGCTAGGGAAGTAGCTGCAGTATTTACAGCGCCTTTTGAGCAGTTCCTCAAAGAAAGAGATGATGATACTGCAGAGGGAGAATGGTATAGAGGAGCCTGGCACTCTTGGTACCATGAACCTTGGCGTATGCATATGTTTCATGTGCCTGTGACGCAAAAGACGGTATTCAGGAGTTGCGAAACTGAGAATGCAAAGTTGGATGCTGCGACTGCGCCGTGTTCGCCTGCGTCAAAGGCACCGGTGTTGCTTGCTGATCGAGCGGCTCAAGCTTATGGAACCACCAAACCTGACTCAGAAAATAACCAGCAAGAGGCAAAGAGTAGTGTAAAGCACAAGGATGCTTTGGATATGCCTCGCTATAGGGTTTTCGGTATGACGGCTAGGATTTTGGTGGATGCAGCCAGAGTTGCCTATGGCAGAGAACCAGAGTTTGAACACAACAGCCATTTTGGAGATGAGGATATGATTGTGAGGTTAATGAAGATGGGAAGACTGCAGCCGAAAAAGGAAAGGGGGGAAATTTTGACGAGGGATGTCATGCAAGCTGCTGCTGAGGTGGACTTGGATGGAGGGGAGAAGGGGAAGTTGTAGAATGAGATGGAGACTATTTCGCCACCTAGTCCGGTTCGAGGTTACGGGTCCAGAGTGCTGTATGCCAATCCAGCTGACTCCTGGGGTTAGATGTAACGTGTATAGGATGCCGTGTCAATGGCAGAGTCGTCATGATCGTCACCTCGGGACCCTGACATTCTCACAGCTAGCGTCGAGATATGCTTGGTAAGGGAAGGTGATTTTCGGACCTGTGGCATTATTCACGATAGAGTGATCTGTTGTGAGTAGAGTGTAAGATCAGTTGAAGTTTGTGGCGTTGCACGTTCATGTGACAACTTCTTGTGAGTCTAGTAGGAGGAGATATCGTTCATTCTTGGTTATGGCGACCTACTTAATGGCAATGAAAAGTTGTCGATGAGGGCCGCTACCAACTCATTCGCTCGATCTGACATTCTGTCTTTGTTCTGATTTCTATATCGATTGTACTATCTGACTCTTCCACCAGTGTTGGTGCTTGAGAACTGAGGCTCATACCGATAGTAAGGAGTGAACGAAACGTCTCGGAGGATCCTGGCTCCTGCTGCTTCAAAAGCAGAATGTTGAAAATGGTCTGGATAGCCTCCACTGATCTAAGTGAGCTAAGTTGTGTTTGTTCTGCAAGAATATACAGAGCAGTCATCTGCCAATACCTAGAGCTTAGCGTCGTCTCTCTGTTGGTGGCAAAGATAGATAAGAAGAGAGCTATCTGAACAAGATTGGGTATCTCTGCGCGAGACAGTTGTGCATACATCCTCTGTTGGCCACTCTTGAGCGTGGGCGCGTGACAGAAATGATTCAATGTTTTGAGCTTCGTGAGATAGAGTCCAAGCAGAATGCGCGCATGTTCGTGATCTGGAAGGCACACACAACGAATCCTTGCGGTGTCACGCAACTTGGATGCGATGGCCTTATCTACAAGTTCGACTTGTGATTGTGACTGAGATTCTTTGGATTGCGTTGCTGCACCGGCATCATGTCTGGACATGTGATCATCCTGAACTGGTCTGTCCTGGATACGAGAAGAGAGTTTGATGACAAGAAGGTGCTCGAGGCGTTCGATAACATGGATCCTCCGAGCGAGCGTATCGGATGAGTTGTCGCTCAAGAGACTGCTTAGATCGAAGGTCAGCAAGGATATCTTGTAACAACTTGTTATGGCCATACACGTTTTCTCTGCGAGGAGTACGATTGACCATCAGACAATTGCGACATGGAAACGAATACGGAGGACCTGGCTTATTCGTATGACAGAGAACGAAGCAGACAAGACCCGGGAGGAAGACGCCACGATCGCATTGGCTAGTGTCATTGTCGGCCACCTGAGATGTCATGCCGAAACGATCTATATGTCAACTCGAGCGACGGTCTGTGATCATATTGTCCCTTGCAGGTAGTGGTTCGGGATATTCATGAATTTCCCGAGACCGTTGATTGTTACACCGGAGGCACGGCCCGCCGGCGGGATATTGTGGGGATTCGAGGTCTGGCGACGATATGAGTGGTTAGAAGGTCGCGCTAATCCGGACGTAAGAGTTTAGTGTCGGGATATAGTCGACCTGTCTCGATATATGGGATGCAAGAATGGCAGGTGTTGCTCTGACATCTGTCATCGTACCTGCCACCGCAACGCTCCTTGTCTCGACTCTTCTGACAGTCTTCAAGGTTCGTTATTGCAGACTCGTTCATACCATCTCTTTACACTCAATGGCATCGACTATGAGTCGCACAGGGTTGACCCTTGGATCCAGGAGGCGTAAGTGATTCCCGTGCATTTGTTGAGGAGCCTCTTGAACCCACACATCCTACCTTGATCCGCGTATACTGTTCCTCATCTTCTGTGGTTCCGGCTTACCTAACACTTAAGCAGTGATCCCTCTTGTACCGTTGCACAATACAGCAATGGCCGCAAGGAAGCCTATATTTCCTAGGCCTGCTCTTAGTGCTGTTTCCAGGCAATCGAGATTCCAGAGCGACCGGATGAAGATCCACGTACTCTCGACCAAAGAAGGTCAACAACTGCTAGCCGACCGCCGTCTAGACCGACCTATCTCTCCTCATCTTGGCATCTACAAATGGCAGATGGGCTCGGTCATGTCGTCCATGATGCGTATCACAGGCGTAGCGTACTCGGGTTCGTTGTACCTGTTCGGCATCGCTTATCTTGTCTCGCCTTATCTCGGCTGGGACCTGTCTTCTGCTACCATCGCAGCTGCTTTTGGATCCTTGCCATGGGCTGCGAGGTCGCTCATCAAGTTCGCTGTCGCTTGGCCAGTCGTCTTGCACTGTGTCAATGGTCTCCGTCATTTGACATGGGATAGGGCGAAAGGATTCAACAACAGCTTCATCATGAAGACTGGTTGGGCGGCAGTTAGTGCCACCACTTTGAGTGTGGCTTACATGGTGTTCTTCATGTCATGAATGCTTTGCTCTTACGTCCTAAGAATCGAGCGGTCCAGTCGGAAGAGATATAGTGGAAGGCCAGCCCTTTTTCTGCTGCCGTTGCCGCTCAGAAGCGTGTCGAGTGCGAATTTGATCCTCGATGGACTGTGAGCCGATATGGATGGTGACCTGTAGACACGTTATGTATAACGATGTTCACATCATCAGATGGAGCAGCGTGATCGAGATCTGAAAGTCCAAGGAACTCTCTTGTCTGATTCGTGATCTGTGCAGATGTTCCTTCTCACTTCCCAGAGCAATCAAGAACACGGGTGCTCGCCAGCAGGAAGGTCAGAATGACGCGGCTCATGAGACTCGTTCCTTCCTTGAGAAAATCTGGAAGCCTGCCGGCTTCATTGGTGTGCCAAAGCCAAACAGCGTTCGAACATGTACCAATGATCCTAAATGTCAGGTTTGGTGAGCCGCTCGATGCTCTATGGGTCTGGTTGCCGAATATCTTCGATTCATTGATGCATGTTGGCCGCGTTCGATGCGCGCGATGTGCCGCCCGTTCTCATCAAAGCTACTCCTTTTCGCCCTGACAAATCGAAAGGCCAGCGAGCACTCTGGCGAGTTCCACTAGTAAAGTGGTTCGCTCGAACTTTTCGCCGCGTTGCTTGGTGAGGTAGGAAGGTACAGAATCATGTGTGAAGATGTGATCTGGCTGCACAGCCGTTCGGAGCCTGCCGTATTTGTCCTCCAGCAGATACATACCTACTACTTTCACGACACAACACCATTTGCACTTAACATATCATGCTTTAGCAACATGAATAATCCCGTTCGCAAACGACGACGGCCAGCTGTGGCCTGTACAGAGTGTCGGCGCCGAAAGGTCAAATGCGACCGATCACTACCATGCGCATCATGCGTTCTGGGCACCCTAGCCTGTGCATACAACTCTCCGGATGTACCACCGCAGGATCTAAGGCCCTTAGCAAACTCCGCCATAGATGCAGATTTCAATTGGAACTTGCTGCCGTCTGTCATGACACCCAATGGAAACCTGCAAAGACTTTATGGACATGACATCCAGAGCTCGGACACTCCGATCTTGGGCGTTCATGACACAAACTACCATGTGCCGAATACCTCTTCAACCATCAGGCATCGAGCCGATATCATCGATTCATCAGAGGAAAGATTGCATCCAATCCCGAGACCTCTCGAAGCAGCCATCACATCTCCATCAAGTCCAAACATTCAAGATGTGCCAACATCTACAAAATCGAGCTTGTCCAGAGGGACACATCTCACTCCAAACCACTGGAAGAGTGTTTTCAAAGAGGTAGGTCAAGGCTGCTACTACTACTTTGCCAGTCCTACAAGACTGACACTGAGGAGTCGCTTCAAACGAATAAGGGGACTGAATCGTTAGACAACAACCCGTTGTTGTTGCCCCTCTTAGACAAGTGTAAACGTCTTTCAGAGACGGTCAGAGTTCAACGTGCGACTCAAAGAAGAGTTCCGCCCTCTTTGATCAACGTGACCCTCGATATGCCCGCTAAGAGTATCTGCGACAAGCTAGTGGAGCTTTACTTCCGCACATTTGATACCGTGTTCAGGGTGCTTCATGTCCCAACATTTCAAAAGGAATATCAAGCCTATTGGAGTGACAGTCTGGTCTCGAGAGAGACTTTCCACCAGAAGTTGCTACTTGTCATGGCCATTAGCACTTGTTTTTATCATGATGATGAAGAGCAAGAGTGCAAGCTCCGTCCACTCGCATCGAGATGGATATTCCAGGTCCAATACTGGCTGGTTAATATCTTCGAGACAGGCGAACCGAACATGGACGTGATTCAGGTATCAGCGCTTCTTCTAATTGCTCGACAGATAGATCGAGTAGGGACGAATCTGATCTGGATCTCTGCAGATTTCCCATTGAGGATCGCGATCAGTGAGGGATATCATAAAGAACCTAGTGTTCATTTTCCCGATATTCAGCCATTCGAAGCTGAGATGCGTAGAAGAGTATGGGCTACGATTCTGGAGTTATCGCTTCAATCAAGTCTCGACGCGGGCATGCCACCTCCGATTTCGTATGATGGTTTTGACTGCTACCCGCCGGCAAATGTTGATGACACTGCGCTCGATCCGACAATGGGACTAAACAACACTATAACAACATTAGAGAACTTCACACAGAGCACCGCTCAGCTCATGCTGGTGCACACCGTGCGACTTAGGCTCAGGATCTTACAATCTTTAACGACGTTCGAGAATCCCTTGTCATACCAGGAGACCTTGAAGTTGGGTTTGGAAGTCGAAGCCATATGTCGGCCACACTTGACACTGATACAATCTCGTCTCTCGATGTCCTCTCCAGCAGGCACTGTGCCGACACGATTCCAAGTCAAGCTTTTGGACAACCTCACACGCCGGTTTATTCTGGCGCTACATGGGCCTTTCGCTTCCCTTGCGAAAATGGACCTATCATACTACTACTCAAAGAAAGTCGTTGTTGATTCTGCATACCGAATCTTGTCTTACCCGCCTCCACCATTTCAACAGCTCAACATACCCTCAGAGAGTGACGACTATAGTCGTCTCCAAATATTTGGTGGAGGAATCTTCAAGCACACTGTCTGGCATGCGCTTGCTTCCCTCATCACACAACTCTTCGATGATGTCGATCAGAGTTCATTCATGACCTCGATACAGTCTTCACAAGCCTATCTTCTTGCGGCTATTGATAAGCATATCAACACCTTGCGTCGCCAAAAGAAAGCAGGAGATTTGGATACGGAAGCATTTATGTTGTTCACGTGCGCAGCTGCACAGATCACTGCTCAGCTTGGAGGCACCTCCGCGGCTGGAACGATCATTCAGACTGCGAAAAGCAGTCTCGTGTTCTGCTGTAGTGTGTTGGAAGCAGAAGTAGGAGTGCACAGCTCTAGAGACTCAACGGAAATGATATAGAAAATTGAAAGGATGGTAGCTATATTGTGCTGTCTTCAATTCATATATGTCTATCATACGTATAGCTCTATAGTGCCATGTCTATACATCTAAGCCTTCGAGCCGTGGATGAAGAGTCTCTCCTCGATAGGTGTCTGTTGCTTTCCACCCTTGTCAACAGCCTCACGAGCACCCTCTGCATACCCACCGAAGACAAGCTGGGCCTGGAGCTCCCACTCTTGAGGGATGTTCCAGTGACCTTGTGCCTTTTGGTCAATCTGTGATGAGTTTATGATTAGCATATCGTCTCTGAAGCCCGAGATGTCGGACAAACTCACAATAGGGTTGTAGTGCTGCAAGTTGCAGCCACAGCCTTCAGCCTCAAGAGCAGTCCACATATGGTATTGAGACATGGCATTCGACTGAGTAGCCCAACCAGGGAAGTGCTGAGCATACAGAGCAAACTGCGACTGAAGCTTCTTGACAGGGTTAGGATCAGTGAGGAACAGAATCTGCATCATTCAAATCAGCAAACGCCACTCAAAAGTAATCTTTCATCATCGAAAAACATACAGTACCATGACCAGCCTTGAACCCATCAAGCTTATCAACAGTCTTAGGGAATTGGTCCTCAGGAACCTGAGGCTTCAACACCTCCTTGACAAACTCCCAGAACTGCTTGTGTTCGTCGTTGAGCAGTACAACGAGACGAGTGGATTGGGCGTTGAAACTGTGAGGAACATGCTGGATGTTGTGTCTAGCGATTTCCTCGACACGAGCGTCAGAGATGGGGATCTTGTCGGTCAATTGGTAGATAGATCTGCGGTTCTCGCAAGCGGCGAGGAAGTCCATGGGAGATGCCATTGTTGCTGTGGGGGATGTGGTGTGGAAGTGTTTTGCTGGAGAGGAATGGAAGGATGAAAGTGGTTTAAGAGATGGAAAGCGAGCGAACGAAGTCAAACAGGGAGAACGCGTAGTTAAAGTGGTATACGATTGTGGGGTACGTCTGGTCAAGGCTCTCAGAAACGTCGACGTGGAGGCCATGATGTGATTCAGTTGCTACAGTTGCGTCTTTTTTTGGTGTTGGAGGCTTTTGTTCTGGACCTCGTTACAAACATTTAGTGGCCTTTTGACGGGATGGACGACACATCCCGTTTCGGCTTCGGTCGCTGTTTCTTGCCGGCTTACGAGTCACTGGAAGTCAATTGTGATAAAGCTGCTGTTTTGGAGAGCAAACTGTCCCTTGGTGCCCCGCATATAACCATATATAATGATGATTTATTATTGTTAAGGGCTGGATTCGACGTGCGCTTTGTCAGGCTCGCGCTCCGAATTGGCGGTATCCCGTAAGCTGAAACGGTCTGGCGGGGTTTCCTATTGCGTTCGGATCCGTTGCCATGGCATCTCTGTGAGCCGCTGGGTCTTCGGGCGCGGCGTGGAATAGAACTGTGACTCGCGGCATGCCCTAACGTGGCACCGCGGGGTCTTCTTGGACCGGCTGAATATTCAAGTGTCATGATTGAGCCCTGTTGGACCAACTGAACAAGGAGGAATGATGACCTGGTCTCGAAAAAAGGGTTGAATCAACGATTCCCCAATGCGTCGAAGGATATGAGAGTGCTTGAGTAAAATTTATGCTAAATCGCCTCAATGGTCTAGTGGTATGATTCCTGCTTTGGGTTTCTCTGAGTTGCAGGAGGTCCCCGATTCGATCTCGGGTTGAGGCCTTTTTCTTTTGCTCATCTGAGAAACTCTCTTTTGTGCCCCTTGCTTATAACGAAAGACATCAAGGCGGGACATTCGCGCTATTGCTGGCTGTGCCAAAACATTTGCCGTCGACCAATTTTCGCGTTTTGTCACTGACGAGTCGCAGCATTTGAGCCTTACACTCAACGCTTTGGATTTGAAAATGTTGTGAATTGTAGCTATTGATATATTCTCTTCTTTTCTGAGCCATTTTGACACCGCTCTACTTATAATGCCATGATGAAGAAATAGAGATTATTCCCCTGGGGTAATTGAAGAACAAGGTCCTACCTTGGCGTATCATCTCCAGCGCCTCCTTCGTCTTCTCTCCTTCTTCTAGCGATGGCTTTGAAGTATTGTGCCATCTGGTCAAACTTGGTAACGAAGAACATGCCTCTTGCATCGTTCTGCCATGTCAAGACTCCGATGGTGTCGGCGTGTTGCACTGCTTTGAGATACTCTTCTTGTGTTCCCACGTCTCTGATGAGGTATCCTGGTGTGGCTTTCATGCGCTCGTTTTCTAACTGCCACAACCGGATTTGATCCACCACTGTTGGTGGCAGGATCGGCGTTGATTTGCGAAGAATAGGATGGGCATGAGTTGTGAGATATGTGATGATCTGATCGGCAGTGATGCCTGCAGCGATGGCCTGCTGGATGGAAGACTTTGTAAGGGTTGCGGTCAACATGTTTGGGAAGCGAGTTTTGAGGTTGGCGAAGAGTGATAGGATAGATATGTTAAGTGGTGAGGATGTGTAGGCGTAAATGCGGTAGTTTGTCTCGACAATGATGTAGCCCTTTTCTGTTTCTTGGGGAGCAATCATGTTTCCGCCAGTTGGTGTGACTCCAAGAGAGGCGGCTGCCATGGAAGTGTTCAGCAGAGCAGGCGAGTCAGATGTCAAGGTGGTGGCTAGCCGTGTGGGATAGTAGCGTGTCGTGTCAGATGCGCGACGGTAGATGACACCAAAGTCGGACAGATCTTCCAGCATGTGCGCTTGTGTCGGAGTCAGGTTCTCGGTCGTGTATGAGACGCCCAATTCGAGCGAACCCAGAGTGAAGAGGAAACTCAAGACATCGACGGCATCCATCTGAAGCTTCTCTGACAGTTTAAGGTATTCGATGAGTAGTGTCCAGATCTGAGCGTTTGTCTCCTGTAGCAAGAAAGAAAAGCCGTCACGGGTAATGTATGCGTTTCTGCCCTTGCTCATAACGAAGCCTCCACTCTCCAGCAACTCTTTTGTTCCAGCTGTGATGTTGACGGCGCTTCCCAGACCTTGGCCTGCACTGCCGACGACGTAGTATAAGATGCTTTCCCATTGCTGGCGAGCGTAGGTGTCGAGGAAGTCGATGGTCACTTCGTTCTTATCCGGAGTGCTTGACGGAACACCGAAAGAGCGGTGGTCTCCTCCGCCCGTGAGAGCCAGTCGCAGAGACTTTTGGAAAGCTTTGTTTAGTTGATATGCGGGTCTGTTCTGGTCGTTGCGGGTCTCTTCGAGGACCTTTAATCGCGTAAGGATGTTGATTGAGAAACCACTTGCGCGCACGCTGTCGGTGTCTGGCTTGACCCAGGATTCAAAGTCGGATACGGCGAACGGCGTGGGCATGAAGAGCATAGCCATAACCAGATGCTTGGCTGGGTTCTGTCAGTAAGAGGGAGGAGTGCTGCCTCGTGCACAACTCACCCAAGTGCGGCAACATGCGACGGAAGATGGCCAAGGCAGTCGAGGGCTGCTTGTATAGCCTGTTGAAGATGATACCGGGCTGCCCCTCGAGGTATTCGAGCGCCCGCTTGGACGCGACCGACATGATGGCTAGCCTGCGTCGTAGAGCATTGTGAGCTGCGTGCACAAGAGAGAAGCAAATCATATGGAGTCTTTCCCCACAGTCAGACACAAACGCTCTCAATCGACGTCACCTTCACCTCTCCCGATGTTCTTCCATACCATCTCAGGCACTCAAAGATCGTCACTCACCTCTTCGCCCTCTCCTTCTCTTTCTCTTCTGGTATCATCCAGCGGAGACCCCATAAGTCTTCTTCTGCCCTGTGATCATCTTCAAGAAATTCAGGTAATCCCGTAGTCTCGAGCTTCATCAATGCTTTCTGTGAACTGCTTCACGACCAAATTCGGCTGTGCCTTCCGAAAAGCTAAGCTGCTGCCTGCTTCTTTTTATCAACGTCTTCCACATCCCTTCGCTTTCCATTGTTTGATATCTACCATCTCCCTTGCTTCCCTTCTCTCAACTCAACAAACATGGTCCGCATCGTCAACTTGGGAAGTTCTTTCTCCGCCGGTCCCGGCATTCCTCCACAGGTCAATCTTGCAGCCGGACGGTCCGGCGTCAACTTCGCAAACTTGCTCGCAAAAGAACTCAGTGCCGACCTCACAGACTTGAGCGTATCTGGTGCCACTCTACTTAACATCACGGAAACACCGCAGGTCGCCAACGGTCAAACATTTCCACCTCAAATCGAAGGCGTCCCCGAAGATGCCGATATTGTCCTTGTGCTCGGCGGCGGCAATGACATGTCGTATGTTGGAAGTCTGTTCATGGAACATACTTGGATGATGACTGCCTTCTCTGTTCTGAATCGTCTTAAGGGTGTCTCGATGCCCGCCATGCCACCTGCTGCTGATGAAGACGAAGTCATCAGACGCTTTGGCAAAGTCCTCGATGCTGTTCATGCCAAAGCACCAAAAGCACGAGTCATCGTTGTCGAGTACCTGACTTTACTTGGACCTGATACAAAGCCTGTGGTTGATGTTCCCTTCAACGCTGAGAGATTGGAGCACCATCAAGCAGTCGCATCAAAGCTCCAGAGCGCTACTCGCAAAGTCGTTGACTCTCGCTCTGAGTGGTGCGAACGGATACCAATCGCCGAGTTAAGTCAAGGACATGGAATCGGCAGTGCAGAGCCATGGGTGTTCGGATGTACCGCCATGGAACAGTTAACAGGCAAGACCTGGTATCATCCGAACGGAGAGGGTATGAAGGCTGTTGCAAAGATCTTGCACGAACACATCAACAAGAATTAAATGATACAGATGATGCAGTTTATTGCTATATACCCTTTTTCGCCTATGAACCCAAAAATGCCCAAACTCCACGCTTATCAGCAATACATGAGGAACTACAAAACATGACTGACCTAGTCACTGTCGCTGTCATCCAAGAACGGCAGCCTCGCTGTTGCTCTTGCTCGCACGGGTCTCGTTTGTACGACATCTTCCTCTTCCTCGTCTTCGTCTGCATCCATGGCAGCTGCAGCACTAGTCTTGAGCGGTGACACAGCGTCCATCGGTGTGTCTTCAGGCGCATCGTCTTCTTCACTGACCACATCACCGACATCGACGTCTCTCATCTCCTCATCCTCATCAACCTCGCTACTCCGATCACTATCATCTTCAATCGTGATAGTCTTCCTCTTCTTCCCCTTGGCACTCTTCTCTTTCGTAGCCTTAGCTTTGCGTTTATTCTTCGGACCCGCATCCTCATCAACCTCATTCAACAATGCATTCCTTATAAGACCACTGATCTTCTTTCTTCTCAGTTCCTCCAACTTGAAAAACTCTGCATCTTTCTCTTCGTCGTCTTCATCATCAGAGTCAGTGATGCGCAATGCAGATTTGATTTTCTGGTTCTTTTCTCTTTCTTTAGCTTCTCTTTGCTGTTGGCGAAGTAACCTTTCCGCTTCCGAGATGTCAGGTGCTTTGCGCTGCAATAACCTCTTTTTCGACTTCGGTTTTTGGTAGTCGGCAGGTCGCGATGAGGGACCACCAGGTTCGAAGACTTCAGCTGCTTGAGCGTCGAGATCAGAGAGCGTGTCGCCTTCGTCATCACTGTTGACTGCACTGGCTACGGCGCTTCTGTCTGCTCTGGCGTGTAGACCTGATGCACTCTTGCTTCTAAGAAGAGATTCGGGAGCTACACCGCCTTCGAAGGTAGGGAGATCGAATTCGAATTTTCTGATCAGAGCGAGGTTGGAGAGAAGGAGGGATGAAGGCATGGAGGAAGGAACGATCCAGGAAGCTTCAGGGTCGTCGTTTTCGCCGAGACGATCGAGAGATAGGAGTTTGAGGAGCAAGCGCAGGAACTTGTCTTTGAAGAGACTGAGTTTGCGGTCGTCGGAGTCGGGTTTGAGTGTGATGAAGGGGGCTTGGGGTTGGGTTTCCTGGTTTGTAGGCTCGACTGATTCAACTGGTGCTTCGGAGTCTTGGTTCTCTACATCTTCTGCACTCTCGCGCTCCTGGGTCGTAGCAGCTTCAATGCTTGCTTGTGCTTCGCGCAAATCTTCCCAAGACTTTCTGTCTTCTGCAGCAGAATTGAGAACATCCTTCACCCAAGCCAGAGCGTCCAGTTTGCCTTGATTGACCAGCACACTGACGGCAACGGCAATCTGCTCCTCGTGGCTCAATCCAGGCTTCACCATCAACTCGGCCGGTGGTCTGGGCCTGGATTTTGTGATTTCCATGTCGTATCCGTTCTCCAGGTAGAATATCGTGTTCGGGATCTTTGTGAAGAGCATTTCGACCATGAGTTCTCTGCGCTGTTCCAGGTTCTTCAAACAACGTCTGAAAACTTGCTTGACCAACTCTTCCCATTCTTTGAACAAGGGCATCTCCTTAGGCAGACCTTCCGGTCCCTTGATCAGGCGATTAAATAGGTGCAGAATATCAACTCTGTACAAGAAGATCGACCGCTCCATCTTGAAAGCGCAACGATAGAAGAATCGATGGCAGCGCTTCAGCTGCTCAAGATCCAGATCCTTGTAGTAACTCATGAAGGTGACGAACGTGTTGACAGCACTCTCGGTCACGAACTTGCTGGCAAATCTGGTAAAGTCGAATTTGCGTTCGCTCACGGCACGTTGAGCGTCAGCTTGATCCTCAGCTTCTGATGCTGCGCCTTCGTCCTCAGCACCATTCGCTTGAGCCTCAACTCTACGCTTCCTTCGTGCACGTCGTTTTGAGCGGACTTGCATATCGACGTTCTGTTTGCTGTATCGTTCTAGCATGCGTAAAAAGGTGTGCGCCATATCTGTGCATGCGTCTAAGAATGCAAACCCTTGGCCATTGTATCCTCTGAGCACAGCAATAACTTGGTCGTGTGTTGTTTCCTCGTAGAAGATTCTGTTCTGAATGTTCTCTGCAATCTCTTGGTCGTCTTCGGAAGCAGACTCCGCCATAGCACCAACAGTCAAGAGGATCTGGGTGAAGGCTCGCATACAGGCGTGCAAATCAGACCACTCCTTGTCGTCTAAACTCTGCTGAATCTTTCGTCCGAGCAAGATGAAGTTTTCTTGGGTCATGACAGCAGCGATATAGGCAAAAGGAGAATCGTCTACAGCAGCATCATGTACCTTGCCGTTGCGCTTTAGCAAGTCTTGTCTTGCGCGTTCGGCTTGCAAGAACCAGCCCATCATGTAGTAGTACTGGCGAGTGTGGTACTTTTGAGCTCGCTCGGCCTCTGAGGTGAGTGCACGACGAAGACTGTTGAACAGGGGGTTAAAGGAGGAATCCAGGAAGTCTTCGACAAAGCTGCGGACAATCTTTCGAGTGGGCTCGTCCAGATCGACGTTGTTATCAAAGTCGTTGTTCTCGTCCTGGACTTCTGTATTTTTCTTTCTACCCTTTGGCTTATTCCAGAGTTTTGACTTGTCCATTTGATGCATGGTCTTTTGTTCATCGAAGATGACGTTTTGACCGCTGAGGGTCGAGACCTTCTCATCCGGTCGCTTCACCCAGTACATGCCTCCAAAGCGTTGATGGCGACTCGGGGCGTTTCTTGTGTATGAGGCATTCATAGCCTTCTCTTTGTCCAGCAGAGCCTTGAATTCATCATTCCTGGCGTCTTCCAATTGTTTCTCATTCTTGAACAAGTCCTTGGGGTCGATGCCTTTGAGCAGATGAAACATGATGTCGAGAAGGACAATATCATGCATAGGGTACTCATCGGTGACACCCGAAGCGACGGTGAGCAACAGTTGCAACACATTTTGGTGTTGGAAAGCGTGAATTGTTTCTATTCGGTTGATATCGTTGTCGTCGGCTTGACTCGGCAGATCTGAAGGCTGGGAGATGATGGCGACATTGCGGAGGAAGTAGAGAACGACACCGATGATGGATTCATCTCTAGGAGTGCGATCGGACCTGGGGGTTGTAATAGCAGGAACGGCGATGCTGATTGCGGTACGTAGGATGTCGGCGGTCTCCCAGTGCAAGATGGAACGCTTGTATTCAACTTGGGCAAGTCTGATGTAGGGGAGATGTCGGTGGACGTTGATGGTCATGGTCTCTTCCTTTCGCTCGATTGGCCATGTGAGTGTGTTGAGCAGGTCGAGACAGCCGAGAGCGATCTTTGCTGCGAGGGCACTGCGTTCCGTCTTGTCTCCTTGTTGAGCCAGAATAGGTAGTAGATCTCCTCTGATCAAGTTTGCTTCAGCCATACACCTCTTGACATCGTGCCTGTTCATACGGTCGTCGTATGAGCGGATCCATCGTGACAAGTCCTTCAAACAGGCTAGGGCGTCGTCTCCAAGAACATATTGGCCTTGGTTGACAGTACTACTGCCACCAATTGCCGAGATGAGCGAGTAGATGTGCGCTCTGACCTCGGGGTCGACTGTCTGGCTCTTCTCAAACACCTCCATGACGGTTTGTGTTTATGGTATTGCACCCAAATTCACACCCTGATGATAATCTTGAACGGACCCGCGTCGGTCCACGCGTAGCGCGTCAAATTGGTGCAAACACATCAAACACTGCTCCCTGTCTCTGCTCCACACTGACCTCGGCATGTCGGCCCCGGACTGCCGCATGTGATTGACCCATCATATCATCTTTCAATTGTTCTGCTGCTCTTCCATCAACCACCAATCCCAAAAAATGGCTTCTTTGATGTGCCGTACCTGCTTGAAGCAGTTCCCCAAGAATGTCACATCAGTCTCCAAGCGACAATTCAGTGCCACTGTCCGTTCCAATGCCGAGATCAAGAAGCTCGGTGTTATTGGTGCTGGTCAGATGGTGAGATCAAGCCTAAAATCTTATAGGACCATCACTGATCAGAACAGGGTCTCGGAATAGCTCTCGTTGCTGCCCTGAGGGCCAAGGTGCCCGTGACATTGGTCGATAACTCACAGGCTTCTATCGACAAGGGCCTCAAGTTCGCCGACAAGCTATTAGCCAAGGATGTCTCCAAGCAAAGGATCACTCAGGACGATGCAGATGCCGCTAGACAGCGATTGACCACTGCAAGTGACATGGGTGCTTTGTCCGATGTTGATATGGTCATCGAAGCTGTACCCGAAATCATTGACCTCAAGACTTCCATCTTTTCACAATTGGCCAAGCTGGCTCCTTCGCATGCTATTCTGGCTACCAACACTTCCTCCATCAGCATCACTAAGATCGCCGCTACTACAACAACAGACCCTACAGATCTATCCGCTGCTTCCAGAGTCGTTTCGACTCACTTCATGAACCCTGTGCCCATCCAGAAGGGTGTTGAGATCATCACTGGCCTTCAGACTTCGCAAGAAACTCTCACCACCGCTGTTGAGTTCTGCAAACGTATGGGCAAGATCCCCTCCGTCAGTCAAGATAGTCCAGGCTTCCTGGCCAACCGTATTTTGATGCCATACATCAACGAGGCCGTCATCTGTCTCGAGACTGGAGTTGGATCTAAGGAGGATATTGACGCTATTATGAAGAACGGCACAAACGTTCCCATGGGTCCACTGCAACTTGCAGACTTTATTGGTCTTGACACATGTCTGGCAATTATGCGCGTCTTGCACAACGAGCTTGGTGACTCCAAGTATAGACCTTCCGTTCTGTTGACCAAGATGGTTGATGCAGGCTGGCTAGGCAAGAAATCTGGAAAGGGCTTCTATGACTACTGAGCCTCGAGTCAAAGGCGAAAGCGAGATGGCGTCCCATGGAGGCGAGTCTGAATGAACGATGAGATTGGACCGACTTCTCACTTGCATACCCCAATATCTAGCGAAAGCAATTTACACATACCAGTGTTATCAATCCGACACGGTCCTTGTTCAGGTCGTCACTATCGTGCGCCAGTTATAGTGTACTTCACAGGCTTTGTGATGATGCGCACTAAAAGTCGAGAGAATATGAAGAGGGCTGGTCTTGTCGGCGTTAGGTAAACAACCTCGTGGCAACCACGAGAATCCCGCATCGCGCTTACTTCAACATCGCTCGCTCTACAAACAAGCCTAATACCTAGATCTTCACCTTTTCATCACCTCATCGAGCATCACTGTCTTTACCCGTCATCATCACGATCATTCGATTTCAGGAAAGATCTAATCGGCTTTCCTTTAATGGGCAAGATGCCAGCTCGACAACATGCATCCTCCTCTGAGGCCGCTTTGTCGTCTAGTCCGACCTCGCCTACTCCTAGATCTTCCCTACGCCGTCTGAGCTCTTTCGCCAACCTTCATCACATCAACCCTTTCAACTCCATCAACCGAAGACGCTCAAGCCATAGCACTCAAAACTCTGACGATGACCCTTATCTTCTCAACACCTATCAGCAGAGGTCAGAAGACCAGCAACGCCGTGAGACGTACATGGCAGTGTCTGATGAACCATTGCCTGCTTTGCCGAAAAGCCGCACTTTCAGCAATCTGCCCATGACAAGAAGACGCAACAACTCCAAGCCACCTGTATCTATGAAGCCAATTCCATCTATCAAGCCACCATCACGCATTCCGACACCTTCGATGGGCTCGACTGCGAAGACGAGATTGGCCAGCGCAACCAAAAGCATTCTCAAGGTTGGCAATCGACGTGGGCTTGTCCGATCGGACACTGAACCACTGCTGGAATCTCATCGTTCGCATGATATACCAACCTCAGCCGGATCACTCAAAGAGAACGAAGCACTCGGTTCTAGCACATCAATCACAAAGACGATGCCGATTCAGCTACCTGAAGTTCCATTGTATCCACTGGAGACGAGCGCCCGATCTTTCAATCCGATCAAAAGACCGCAGACTCCAGCTGATCAAACACCTAAGCATCCAACCAGGAGAGACTCATTGCAACCACCCACACCCCGGACCCCCGCAACAACAGTAGCCTCGAGCAAGTTTGTGCAGACACCTATCACAGTGGTCGCGAAGCCGAGAAGACGAACAATGCTCCCGGCAGAAGTCATTCCTCTACACACTCTTTGCGACAAGGAGAAGCAGCGTTCTTCATTCAGCTCTGACATCAAATCTCATCACCTCCTCACACCCCGCGCCGCACGCGTACTCTCACCTTCGTCCTGCCCACGTCCGTCGACTACTTACCTTCAACCCGACGACTCTGCTAACAAGATTAACCTCGCAAGTGACATGGTCACGTCGGCCCAGTCAACTGCCTACTGGAGCGGCCGCTTGATGTCACAGTTCGATCATCGACGCAACGAGCAACTCCAAGCACGCGTAGGCAATAGCGAACTTTTGACATATCCAGAAAATGACATCAACGCATGTCTGAGAGAATTGCAGAAAAAATGCGTGACGGAAGCTGCGAAGCTCAGTTTTGCAATGTTCAAGGCTAGAGTGTATGTTAAAGCAGGAACTCTGGGTACAACCACGGGTGTGGGGAAGAGCGAGGCTGGAGACAGAGGTAGAGAGATGGTTGAAGCATAGACTGCTGCTAGACCAGGAATGTCGACTGCAATGGTTGTCGAGGGAAAGATGAATAACGTTCTGAGAACGAGAAGATCGTCTTTTGTGGAGAGACTGAGAGGGAGATACTGAAGAAGCCTGTGCTGCGTCTAAGGACTGGCGACTGTGATAGACGTACTAATGATGCGAACTAGAGGTAGTTGTGTTGTACTGTGGCAGAATAATCGTAATGGCAGATGAAGTATTCGTGATTTTCGCATTTCCGATCTTCTGACTAAATGTCGATCCGATGTTCCAACAATGATCGTTACATCTACGAGAGTGGAGCATAAAATCAGAGTTCATGTCTTGTCAGTGGCTCAACAATATCACATGTTGTATGTCTTCTCTATCCGTCATCGGTACAGCCATAGCCAGGACTAGCACTCTCACAAATCCACCCCTCTACCATTTGACACTCGCGCTTTCTCATTTCTCAGGCTTTGGCGACAATTCCTCGACAATGTTGTTTGGATCTTTCCAAGCAAGAGTAACGTATCTGTTAGGTCACTTTAGCCTGTTTTCCATCGTAGAGAGGGGGGCGCAAGGGGTTTGTGGGCTTACTTTGTGTGGCTTCCCCTTGCAACCAGTTGCTGCTTGTCATTGTGGAAATTTATGGATGTGTATGCGAGGGTTTTGCCGACTGTTGATGTCAGAGGATTTGGTGTTGGTCTTTGCTGTCTTGGTTTGCAGAGAGATAAAGTAGTTGCAACGGGGGGTCTGAAGGCTTCTTACATTTATCGCAGGTGACTTCCTATATGGCGAAAACATATCAGCATATTGTTTTGAAAGAGGAAGAGCGCTTTTGACAAACATGGTAAGGGAAAAGGAAAGCAGATTCAACTTACCGCACGAATCACATCTCCGATTTTACCGCCAGAGTTTAGGTAAGTGACTATGGTTTGCCAGGTTTGTTAGCCCTCAACCTACCATACACTGAGCCCTTGCGTGAGAAGATTGAGATGTACCATTGAGATCAGTGGATACACCTGTAGCGAAGAGACCACGGGAAGCTACGGCTAGAGAACCGCCTAGATCTACCATGCTGGCTATGGTTCCGCCGTGAAGGATGTTGAGACGATTCTTCATCTTGTATTAGCACGATGGCGGTAGTTTAGAACAGGGGAGTTATGGAGGATATACGGTATGGTGTTTCTCAATAGGGAGTTCGAAGTTTACGACTCCAGGGCGTGCTGCTGTTACACGGAGCTGTGTTGGTAGAGAGATGTGTTAGCGAAGAGCTTCATTCCGGATGCCGATTCAGCATAAGTTTCTTTGTTCTTATGTAATAAGTCTGTAGAGGGGAGAAGCTGGGAGAAATGGCTTGACGAGATCGAAGAAGAAGATGATAACAGTGATGACGACCGCTCGCATCAGGACCGCACATATAGCTCTTAAGCTTGCAGTTTAACAGAACGGAGTTTCAGTATATGTTACTTACACCATTGAGAAGTCTTAAACCCAATTCATCAGCCTGATGCATGAACATTGATACCTCATCAACAATATCTCACCTTGGCTCCAAACCAGAATTGGCCTGGAAAGACTCACTAACAATCATCAGATATCAGCCCCAATATCTGTCAAAGAGGCAGCGCAACTTACAAGACACTTTGGACAAACTTCAAACACCTTTGGGATGACATTGTTGTTTCTTTGAATGATGGTCTTGGTATGCAAATGCATTGGGGATGATGTAGATGGGACGAGTTTACCCGAAAGCCGAGGCTTGTGGAAGAATAAAGGAGAAAAAATGAAAAAGAGTTTGAGAGAGGGCGACCCTGTCTGCAAAACTCCTTTGTCATGGCCGACGACCATGATGGTCAGATTCCATCGAGCTGGGTTCCAGCACGCATTGATGGCCCCTTTATTCATACGAGACTTTGAGATATGTTACTGGATCCGATCTTAGATGATATGAGCTTGTTAGTCAATGAAGGGTCTGGCACCATGAAATGATAGTAAGGTCTGACAAAAGATGCTCGTTTTTGGATATCATAAAAAGGTGAAGTGACGAATGGGAACAACACGCCTGAGAGTGATCAACCCTCATCTCTGTCCATGGCATCTCTCTTACCCTTTGCTCTAGGTCCGCCTCTACCACTATTCTTTGCCTTTTCATGCAAATCCTTCATCTCCCTGATGGCTACACGCTGAGCCTCGGACACCTTCTCAGCAAAGACCATGACCTGGTCTCTAGGAGCGTCGTGTTCGGGCAGCTTCTTGGCCAGAGCCTTCTCTATTCTTTGATAAACCTCAACATCGTACTGTGTAACAAAAGAAACAGCTCTTCCTGCCTTGCCGGCACGGGCTGTGCGTCCGACTCTGTGGACGTAGGTCTTGCTGTCCGGGGGAAGATCAAAGTTCAATACCAGATCGACCGAAGGGATATCCAGACCACGGGCGGCGACGTCGGTGGCTACCAGAATGTCACGGCTTCCAGCTCTGAACTTGTTCAAAGCACCTAGACGTGCTGATTGAGAGAGCTGTCCGTGCAGAGGAATAGCACCAAATCCAAGAGCTCGTAGTAGGTATGCCAGTCGTTGTGTCTCGTTGACAGTGCGGGTGAACAAAACAGTGCTCTGGCCGGCAAACTCGTTGAGGACGTAGACGAGGTGAATGTCCTTGAACTTATGGGGGATGAAAATGTAGGATTGGATCAAGGTGCTGACGGTTTGGTAGCTGGACGACGAAATGCTGACTTTCATGGGGTTCGAAAGCGAGGCGCGTTGCAGCGACTCGACCTTGGAGGAAATGGTGGCTGAGAAGAGGTAAGTGCGTCTCTCTTTAGGAATGACCTTCAAAATCTTATCAAGAATGGGACCGAAATCCAGATCAAGCAGTCTGTCGGCTTCGTCCATGACCAAGTACTTCAGTGTGCGCAGGGAGAAGCCTTTTGTGTTTTCAAGATGGTCGAGCAGACGTCCGGGAGTCGCAACAATGATATGCGGCTTCTTTCCTAGAGCGATAGACTGAGATACCATGTCCATACCTCCGACAAGAACGGCACATTTCACACCAATGAGGGAGCCCAAGGCTTCGAACTGTTCACTGATCTGATAGGCGAGTTCTCTTGTCGGGGCCAAGACTAGACCGAAGAGTGACGAAGGGGTCTGGATCAAAGCTTGTAGGATGGGCAAGGCGAATGCAGCCGTCTTTCCTGAACCAGTCTCGGCCAAACCAATAATGTCCCTTCCTTGCAGGGCAAGCGGGATGGACTCTGCCTGGATGGGAGTGGGCTTGGTGTAGCCCAAGGCTTCACATGACTCGGCCAAAGCATCGATGATTCCGAGGTCGCGGAAAGACTTTTGTGTGGTTGTGTCCTCCTCGTCTTCGGCAGGCGCAGAAACGTCTTCAGTCGCTTCTGCTTCTTCCTCTTCTTGTGCTTTGCGCTTTCTGTCTTTCTTGTCCTTCTTTTCCTTGACATCGTCGGTGGCAGCCTTCTTCGCGGCCTTCTTGACCAGATTCTCTTGGGGTTCCTTGGTATCGTCTATGCGGTCCATAGTCTTTTTGGAGGGCTTCGATTGGCGAGGAGCTTCCTCGCTGAAGCTGGAGCGTTCGTGCTGAACCTTTCTCTTTTTGAGGGCCGACATGGTGAAACCAGTATCTCAAAGGTGAGATGATGAGTCTAGCAAGTCGAGTGGATGCTGAGATTGGCTTGGTCAGAGAATGATGGTATGCGAAGGATGGATTGTAAAAAAGTTCCAGGAAGGCGCTCTAGGCCAAATTGGCGATAGCTTCGGCCATCAGAACGTGGGGTAACTCCGAGGCACGGTCCAGGCTCTCGCAGGTTCGCAGCAACTTTAAAGAAATTTTGGCCGTCCTATCACATTCACATATACCATTTCACAACATCTTATATAATGGCCAAGAGAAGAGTTAAGAAGCGCACCCATGCTGGCGCAAAGCCTCCGGCTGCTGGAATGCCCGGCCACCACAGCGCCGCCGCCCTGGCTAGCGAGACAAGGGCTCCCAAGAGCATGGTTATTCGTATCAACGCTGGAGAGGTCGGCCCAAGCATATCACAGCTTGTCAGAGACACCCGTCTGATGATGGAGCCTGGCACTGCAAGTCGTCTGAAGGAGCGCAAGTCAAACAAGTTGCGCGACTTCATCACCATGGCTGGTCCTCTTGGTGTCTCTCATCTCATGCTTTTCTCTCGCTCCGACGCTGGAAACACAAACTTGCGCCTCTGCACCACCCCCAGAGGTCCCACGCTACACTTCCGTGTCGAGAAGTACTCGCTTTGCAAAGATGTCCAGAAAAGCATGCGCCGTCCCAAGGGCCAGAACGGTGCCGAGTACCTGACATCGCCCCTGCTCGTCATGAACAACTTCATGCAATCCGACAAACAAGATGCTGCCAAAGACTCAAAGTCCGACTCGAATCCTATCCCCAAGAACCTCGAGTCCCTGACGACGACAATCTTCCAATCCCTCTTCGCTCCCATTTCTCCTCATACCACCTCCCTCAAGACCATCAAGCGTGTCATGCTGCTCGACCGCAAGCCCAGCAATGACCCCAACGATCCTCATGCCTTTGTTCTACAACTGCGCCACTTCGCCATCAACGCCGTCACTCCCAAATCCGCACTACCGAAAGCCCTGCGCAAACTCGAGCAGGCCGATCACCTCAAGCGCGGCGACAGCTCTCGTCTACCCAACCTCGGTTCCCTAGACGATGTTGCCGACTACCTTCTGGACCCCACCGCTTCCGGCTTCACCACTGCCTCGGATACCGAGGCTGACACTGATGCCGAAATTGAAGTTCTGGCCGTCGAGAACCGCAAGGCCATGTCCAAAGACGAGCGCCAACGCATCCGTGACGCCCAGCGTGCAAAGGTCACTGGAGCCAACGCTGAAGGTGTCAACCCCGAAGGCGCCGCACGCCCGGCTCCCCAACCTCGCAAGTCAAAGACACAAAAGAAGGCCATCAAACTACAAGAGCTGGGTCCTCGCATGACTCTCCGTCTGACAAAGGTCGAGGAGGGTCTTTGTGCCGGCAAGATCCTGTGGCACGAATACATCAGCAAGAGCAAGGAAGAGCAAAAGCAACAAGACAAGGCATGGGAGGTCAAGAACAAGGAGAAGGCCGAGAGAAGACGCATTCAAAAGGAAAACGTCGACAGAAAGAAGAAGGAGAAGAAGGCCAAGGGCGAAGAAGTCGACGACGAAGACGATGAAATGCTCGACGACGAGGACTTTGACGATGATGTTTGGCATGACGATGCTGATGCTGGTGGAGATGATGATGAGGAAGAAGAGGAAGAGTCAGAAGATGATGACGAAGACATGGAGTAGTCCTCTCTCCACTTCTTCAGCATCTTGTTTCATATCCAGCATGCCTGTCTTTGCATCTTTGTTCAAAAGTATGGAGTTTGTGGCGTCCCAAGGAACGTTTGGTTGTGATATCCAATAGCTGATTTTGTAAGCATATTCGAGAAATCTAGATCTCTCGCTCGAAATTCTTCGAAGGAAACAAACCCTTGAACCTACCGTCCACCTTGAAAATACTTGTGACACGAAAAAGTCAGCTAACTCAGCCCATCTGGTAGTCTGCTGACATCGATGAGGGATCCTGTTCAGATATTGTTGCTACCATGACCGTCACTGAAGTCGATGCAATTTGGTATGTGCGTGTCGCGACTCTTCCACCGAGATCCTCCTGAGCACGGTTTCGGAGTCAGAGCCACCCTTCTCAGCTTCCCACAAGCGCGCGAGTTGGTACGATTGAGCTCTTGATCAGGAGAATGGTCGAAATATGGATTTCCTCGGACCAGATTATTACTCGCTCGGGGCGGTAACATGCCGATCTGCAGGGTCGTATATATATACATGACGCGTAGAGTGCCAAGACCGAGGGACGGCAGCGAGATAGGCAGGTACATATTTATACAATACGCTCTTGCTCTCCCAAGCTTATCGGTCTCGCGATTTTGCGACTCTCACATACTGACTTACTCAATCCGTCGTCGTTCTGAAATGGTGGTAAAGAAGCGCGCGATTTTGCTTGCAGCGGGAGCTGCGTCGTTCTCACTCAAGACGTTCGCCCCCGAGCAACTACTACATGGATCCACATGGCAAACAGCAGCAGCGATATCCTTCAGCGTACTAGCTGTTCGCTTTATCTGGTCCTGTCTCATCTATCCTTTCTACTTCAGCCCTTTGCGTCACCTTCCGCAACCCAAACAGACATCACTCTTCTTTGGACAATTTTGGAGAATCATCAAAGAGCCTACTGGTTTGCCTCAGCGGGAATGGATGGAAGAGATTGAGAACGATGGCTTGATTTACTACAGAAGTCTTTTCAATATGGACAGAGTGATGGTTACAACGCCCAAAGCACTCAGCGAAGCAGTAACCTTGAAGAGTTATGACCTGATCAAGCCAAGAGCACTGACAAAGGGTCTTGCACGTATTCTCGGGTATGGCATCCTTCTGACCGAAGGCCAGGAACACAAAGTCCAGCGTAAGAACTTGACACCGGCATTCAGCTATCGTCATGTCAAAGACTTGGTTCCAGTCTTCTGGGAGCAATCTCGCGGCATGATTCTCGGCATCGACAAGGACATCGCAGGCAAGACGGACGAAAAGAAATCAGAGGATGTAAAGGAAGCCAGTAACGAAATCAGTGTTGATGGCTGGACTTCTCGTGCCACTCTCGACATCATTGGTGTGGCAACTATAGGAAAGTCATTCGATGCCATCGAAGATCCCAGCAGCAAGCTATATCAGACTTATCAGACCCTTTTCAAACAAGACTGGCAGACACAACTCGTTGGACTCCTGAACGTCATCTTCCCATTCTGGTTCATTAGAATGTTACCGATACCGCGCAATTTCAAGGTCGAAAAGGCACGCTTGTATCTTAGCAAGATTTGTTTCGAGATGCTCGCAGACAAGAGAGCAAAGATATCTGCTGCGAAAGAGAAGGACGAGTCGAGCGAGACCGCAGGCGGTATCGACATCCTCAGCGTTGCAATGCAGAGTGGAGGTTTTACCGATTCTCAGATCGTTGATCAATTGCTCACCTTCCTCGCTGCCGGCCACGAAACTGTACGTTATTTTGCGTGCCTCTGTGTTTCAATCACTGACTTGCTTCGTCACAGACAGCTACAGCTATGACATGGGCCGTATATGTCCTCGGCAAGTTTCCAGAAGTACAACAGAAGCTGCGCGAAGAGCTCCGTGCTTCAGATCTTCCAGACATTCGCGACACCAATGCACAGGTCACCGCTGAGCAGATCGAACAAGTACCATATCTCCATGCTGTGGCTAACGAAGTCCTGCGATTCTACTGTCCTGTACCGATGACTATCCGTGTCGCGGCCAGAGACGTTGTTCTTTCTGGTCAGTTGATTCCTGAAGGTACCATGGTCCTTACACCTCTCATAGCCGCGAACCACAATTCGAAGATGTGGAGTGAGGACCCAAAGGTATTCAACCCGGACAGATGGATGGGCCCTGGTAGAGCGAACACCGGAGGCGCAGAGAGCAACTATGCGAACATGACATTCTCTCATGGACCCAGAGGATGTATTGGAGCCAGTAAGTTGATTCTAAGACGCAATCATTCATCGCCCTACTAATTTGATCCAGGTTTCGCCAAATCCGAGTTTGCTTGCTTGCTCGCTGCGTGGGTCCTTGGTTTCGAAACCACGCTGGTCGACCCCGACATGAAGACTGATGTGACTGGCGGCATCATCAGAAGAATCAAGGGGGGTGTGCGTGTCAAGGTAGTTCGAGCATAATTTCGAAGATGACCGGAGGTCAGGAAATCTCGGTGGCATGTCTTCGCGACAAAGATCAGACAAAATCTCGAATTCAATGATTGGTCAAAGACCAGACAAACTCTCGAATTCAATGATTGGTTGTACCTCCATTGTGGTGAGGTCTCGACTCCAGGTTGTGAACATGCATGGCGTGATCCCGAGCACTTGGTAAGTTAATGTATATAGCATGGCGGGACATTCTCGGCATGCTGATGCTACACAGCCCGACACTCACACAGTTCCTCGAGCGCAATCAACATCCTACCGTAGCGTGATTTTTTACGTCCGAAGCGCCTCCACTGATATGAAAAGTAGACATCGTTGCCGACATGCGAGGATCCAACAATCCTCCACTGGAAGCGAGACTCAATCAACATCAGTAACATGCCGACAATATACTATAAGGTTCAACATCTTCAGCCGTGTCGATATTCTGGGCAACCCTTAGCACATTTGTAGTTCGTCTCATGGATCCAGCCACTCTGGCTCAAAATTTCGATCAGGTAATAGCAGGTAAGCGAAGTTGTATGGTGTTGCTGTTTCCGATTTTACCGTGGAGGATGGTCAAGCTATGCCTACTGTTCAGTGCTTCCCTCTTGTACACTTTTGATGTTTCTTCGAACGCGCAACTGAAATCACTAAGATGGGATACAATATCTCTGGCGAGGCCGTAATGGTAAGTTTACATCTCATGTAACATCCTCCCGCTTTTCTGACTTTCTATAGGGCATCGAGTGGACACTCTTTGCGTTGGCGTACACCCTTGTGGGACTTCGAATCGGCGTACGAGTTGCTAGGAGGCAGCAGAAGCATGTCATAATCTCAGACTGCCTCTTGATAGTATCTGCGCTGGACTGTCTAGGGTTGATTATATGTGAGTGATCTCTAATACTCTCACAAGTTCATGACTGATGGATGAATAGGTGATACTTGGACATATGCACTAGGCGGCATGCGAGATATACCACAAGGTCAAGGATTATCAGCAGCCGATATAAAGAATTCAGTCACGTTGGACAAGGTCAGTCTGTTGCCGCTTTATACATGACATGTACTGATCCGCGAGTAGATCTCCTTCACCTCCAACTACTTTTACGATACAGGAATGTATTGGCCCAAGGCTGCTTTGATTGCGCTTTACTTCAAGATCATCCCAAACACGATGCCTCGACTACGAACGTCGTTGTACGTTGTCACTGGATTCGTGGCCGCATGTGCTGTTTGCACGTGCTTACTCGATACTCTGTGGTGTGCGCCAAACATTTCTAGCAACTGGTCGATGGAGGAAGGTGCTTGCTCGACGTTCGACTCGCTGCTTGTTTTACAAATTGACTGGGCAATGAACTGTTTCTCTGATGTCGCGAGTAAGCATTTCCGAGATCACGTCAACTGTTCCATGGTAGCGCCGCTAATTATCCTCACTTCAGTCTTCCTCCTTCCGTTCCCTCTCCTACGCCATATCCATCTCAATCGCAACCAAATATACGGCCTCTTGTTGACATTCGCACTTGGCCTCGCCACCATCGCTGTCAACCTCGCTCGCTTCATCACTATTCAGACCGGTAACAACTGGAACGCTGTATTCATATGGTCCATGGCCGAATTGACCGTGGCAATCATGGTTGTCTCTCTTCCCGCGCTCAAAACTCTACTGCGCCGCAAGAACAACAACACTACATCATCGAAATCATTCTCCAATGGCCATCGTTATGTGATCACGGCTTCACAGCGAAAGACTGTATTTGGGAGGGGAGAAATATTGGATGATGGAGGCAGTGAGGTAGAGCTCAACCATTTCGACAAGGATGTTATCTACAAGACAAAGGAAGTCAGTGTTGACTCGAGGCCGATTGAGGATAGCGATGATGGAGGACCACTTGCACTGGCTTGGACGAACAACGGGTATGATGGGAGGGCTGGAAAAATGGTGTTTGATATGCCGTCCAGTGCACAAACCACATTGGCTTGACGGGATCTAGGGCATCGAACCTGCTAAAGAAAGACATGGTTAACGGCTCAGAAGTCGATTGCACTCAGAAACACAGAACGAGTTTCAATGATCTTGCGCTCAATCCGGTCTGGCGACCAGGCCCCATTGATTTCCCACGGCGATCAGCAAATTCTAGATTCTGTCTCAGGAAACCACTACTTTACGTCCAGCCTATCAAAACCAATGGATGAATCTCTCCAAAGGCAGTATGGAGATGCTTCGAGGAACCGAGATATATTACTATATTGACTATTGCTCTCGGTACCGACAGATTGGTACGCCGAGCAGACGGACACCGGGTCCGTGTGTTTCAACTTTACACTTGAATCCTTTGCAGGATGAACGAACTCCGCCTCCGAGCAAACCAATCAAGAAGACACAAATCAGTTCACCAGACCCCTCTCAATATGCCGCGGTAGTTCTTAGTCAGTGATTCGCGTGGTTGAGTATGGACGAGTTATCCGCTCAGGGTTTGATGGGGTGATCTGTTCTGGGCTTTTGCGGCACGCCCAAGCGAAAGTGATGGCCACTTTATGTATAGATGAATAGCCTAAGTTCTATCGCTCAACACATGTCCGCAATGTGAGACAGGTAGGCGGACAAGGAATTGGCATGCGGTGCAGGCGGTACCGATAAAAGGTTTGGCGATTTCATATGTAGCGATGGTTTTCCTTCTCGGATCTGGCGTTTTGCTTCCTTCTCTTCTTTGTACATATTGACGAGAACAAGGGAGTTGATTTGCGTTGGAACTCTGCAGATATGGCCAACTCGATTACTGGAAAAGATTGCATGGTCAGTCTTTTTTGCATTCTTGCTGTTTTTGAAGCCTTGTTGTCTGCACATCTGCTAATACTTCAGCTCGAAATAGATCTCAGAATGGATTTTGCTGCTTGCTGCATTTGTTCTTGTGGGCTTGAGGATATATACCCGTCTGCTTGTGCAGAGGCAAAAGTTGAGGTTGTCTGAATACGTGCTTTTGTTCTCAGCCTTGATTGGTCTTGGACTTATAATTTGCGAGTGAGTGGCTCTGTATACGCCTCTGAGATGGGAAATTGTTGCTGACTTGGCGGATTACAGCACATTGACTTATCGACTTGGAGTCATGGATGATTGGGAGTCATCTGTCACATTGTCAAAGATCTCATTTGCGTCCAACTACTTTTACGATTTCGGCATGGTAAGCCACCCATCGATATTGAATATCAAAATCTTTTTCACTTAGAAGAGATCACTGACATGTTATTACAGGGCTTCCCTAAGTTGAGCATGCTGGCCTTCTACTGGGGCGTGTTTCCCGCCGACAGACCTGGACTACGCAAGGCTCTATATGTGATCACCGCCTATGTGTGCCTTGCTTACACAGCAATCCTCTTCGACGACACTTTCTACTGCGGCACTCCAGTTTCAATCCAATGGAGCCAGGAGGATGGAGCTTGCAGTGTGTTTTACGCAGAGCCGCCATTCTACTTCAACACTGCAGTCAATCTGTCGAGTTACATTTTCAGTAAGTCAATCCGGTTCTCATTTGGAAAAACGACCGCTGATTAGATACAGTCTATGGTCTTCCCCTCTTCTTACTCAAGGGAATGAGCAAGGAGCATAAGACTGCCATTTACTTTACCTTTTCTCTGGGTATCGTACCTGCATTGACGACGTTGATTCGTTTCATTACGTTGAACACCGACTCGAATGAGCCTAACTTGGTCTATGTCTTAAGTATGGTCGAGATGGCCACTGCTATCGCTGCTGTATCGGTGCCTGGATTGAAGCCGTTGCTCGATAGACGTGGCGCGGCTGCTGCTGATGACCAGTCATTCGTCAGCGGAGAGGTTGTTAGAGCAAACAAGCATGATGGAGGGGTCTAATACACTCTCGAAGAGACGTCCAAGTACCATTTTTCGTACTTATACGCCTAAGTTTCAGCATGTAGGAGTGTTTACTCAAAACTTTTAGCGACACCAGAAATTACAATTATCGTTAGTCGTCGTCCTTCAAACTTTTTGAATATGGAAGGCGCGAGCTTTCTTCATAGGTCGACGGAGCGCTAATGCCAGATGAATGTCAGCGACAGGTCAAATCCAGTATACGTACGTGAAAATTTTTCTGTGGTGTGAAGTCGAGGATGGAAGGAAGGTGCGATGGTCCGGCGGTGGAGATTTTGAATGCTTCCGCCCTCCGCACGCACCGTCTTCGCTCATCCTGACCACATCGGCCCAAGATCCTGTTCACACCAGGCAATATCACCAAGCAATTTTTTTTTTCGCAATTGATCTCAAGATAATCGGCTCTTGCACTGCACCATGGAATTTGTCGGATGATGCAGTAGTTTCGGTCGTGGCTGTGAACAAGCCACACTGCATGCACAGCGGCTCAGGATTTGACAAGCCATATCTGTTAGACCAGTGGGCCACTTTCGTTGGGTATATAATATATACAGGGCATTTAGCGCGCGCATCTGCGTGTCTGCATATTCATCCTTATAGAGATGCCTTGACTGGCGTCTTGTTCCTCTTACACCAGCGACAGAACCCCTGAATTGCTACCGTGCTGTCAAAACAACTATACCGCACTCCACTATGCAAGAACATGACCATCACGTTACAGTTCCAAGCGACTTTTCAACACCATCTGGATGGCACAACTTAGCCAAACATGGAGAGCCGAACATGTTATGCAAAATCAGCGACGTAGCCCCATACTACAATAGTGCTAGCATCATCAGAATCTTGTACATCTGGACGGATCAACTTGCTGACTTTTGCTAACTTCAACAAACAGGACTGCAACAGAGCCCAATGAGACTTCCAGATCTAAGGCCAAGTCGTCCATGACAAAGCGCATGCTCGAAGAGGTAGTCCATGACCTCAGTTCGTCACATTTCGATAAGAGTCAAAGGATCAGACACCTGGGTGAGCTGAAGGGCTTCGGTCTATGGCTAGACTTTGACGAAGACGAATTTAAAACTATCCTGCACAGCCGAGCAGGTGGAGCTCATCACAGTCATAACGAACGTGAGGAGGATGATTGGTCTGTGGCTTCCTTTATCTTCGTTTCACCCAACGATGATTGGCCGTATATCTGCTTCATCGCTACCATCTCTCGGTCAACGACAACGTTGATGTTCGCTTCTGACGAACGTGTCGATATCGATGCCACAAGAACTGCCATCGTTCTCCAATACCTCGCCCGGCATATTGCACAAGCCTCAGACAAGCTCGATAGTCTAATCCTAATTGTTGAGGATGTCGAACGAATCGTGCAAGGAGTTACCGATGATACAATATTAGCGAATCCGATCAAGCAACTGCACCTTTGCAATGTCGAGCATGTCAAGCTTCAACGGAGATGGGCCTTCCAAAAACAGCTCATGTTTACGGTCGATGAGATCGTTTCCTCAGGAACCTATACCAGTCTACTAGGTATCACGGACCCTCGCGGTCATATGAAGACGAAACAGCAAATGAGCTATTTGAGGCGGCTCGTAGAAGCAGGTGAAACGGATCTCGGAGTTCTGCCTCGCCGGATCGAAAACCAATTTACAGCGGTATGATAGAGAGACCGTTGATACAGTGAAAGCAACAGAATAATCATCGTCAGCTTTACAACCTGAGCAACCAGAGAGATGCTAGGGCTTCGGTCCAGATCGCGGCTTAATCGACTCGTATAGCACGAGCAACTCTCAACGATAGCTCGTCCATGAAGACGATTGCCGTGATGACCCTTATCTTCCTACCCGCAACATTCGCATGTGTAAGTCGACTCATCTCCCGATGCCAACCAAATCTAACAGTCAGTGTCAGTCATTCTTCAGCATGACGTTCTTCAACTGGCAGACGGCAAATGACCGAACGGTGTCCGAGTCTCTCTGGGTCTACTTTGCAGTAACCATTCCAATCACTGCTGTGGTGCTTGCAGCATGGACGTTTCTCACCAAAAAGAACAGACAAGAGCACTCGGATCGAGTCGGTGTGTATCAAATGCTGAGACGTAGAACGACGGAACGTGGTCATGATCTGGAAAAGAACGACTAGTTGCACTGTGATCGTAGCGTACGGTCAAACGACTTTGCATTTCTATAGATGGCAAAATTAGACGCTCGTGCAATGGAAAATGGCGGCTGTGTATAGAGACAAGCAAGATTCACAGACCCGAGGACAGGAATGAATGAAGAAGAAAAACACATAGAAAATTGCCATGATGGCGAGTCTGTTTATCTACCATCACTCTGCTTGATGCTTCTTGTCATCAAGATTCCCATAGCCATCTGCCTCTCCTCATAATCGCCTTCTTCGCCAGCAACAGGTGTGACAGAAACTCTGTACTCTCCATCAGGCCCCTTGCCAACACCCAATCCCGCCTCTTCATTGCCACCATTTCGATGGCTAGTCTTGTGCTCTAGGTTTGTCAAGCGCACTACGCTCTCAGTGCGATGCAAGCTTCCTGACGCTAGAGAGTCTCGCGTGCTGCGGCGGCCGAGCATACAGGATACAAGGGAACGGGCCCAGCGTGCGTAGTCGCGACGGAAGGGTCCTGTGGAGCCGAAGACGATGAAGATTAGGAGGCCGAGTGTGACTCCTGGGATAAACATGACGAGGGAGATGGTGGCGGATCCTGAGGACAAGTCTAGTTTTGCGGTTTCGGCGCTTTTGGTTGATCCGAGGTAGCGGGCGATTGAGTAGTAGATGAGGTAGATTTGCATGATGCTGTGGAGAATACAGTTAGCCGGGGGGTACATCTACTGTAGAAGGCAGGGTGTGGGAGTTGATCTTACCATAGTAGGACGAAACAGATGCAGAAACGGATCAGAAGCCATTTGTCATATATCGACTCGTTCTTGCGATGTGCAGGTTTTGGTCCGCGGGCAGGAAGTTGCGATGTGGTTGTGTCCTGCATTTGACTGTGCATGCCACTCTGCATCTGGCTTTGGGCCTGACTTTCCATAGCTCTGCTCCTCTGACTCCTTGTCTTTGACGAACTGGGCAAGGAGAACCTGACACGCCATCCCAAGCGTGCCCAAAAGCCTTTGTTCGCAGATGATGTGTCGCTGAGGTACTTTTGAATCGAAACGTATTTATAAAAGACAAGTACCAGGAGAACCAGACCGATTGCAACACTGCTAGCCACTGGATCACAGGTTAGTCGGTCAACATCGATCGGCATGGACTGAAGACTCACACAAAATGTTGCATAGGATCAAGGAGACACCGGGTGTACGGTCAACAGAGTTAGCGTTGGCGATGCCGATCAGTAACGCTGGTACGACGATGGCGGCGACTTTGACGGTGGTGGAGACGAGGTGACCACCTCTATCAAGCAATTCGAAACGAAGACGCCAGACATGACGCCACAGTCCAGCAATCCAGGACAAGAAGAGTAATGACTCGACGTTGTAGCAGTATAGTTGAATCTCGTACAGCACAGTATCCAATGGTGTGTTGGTTCCAGTGAAAGCAGCCTGTCCGGTATAGTTGCCACTGATCTGGTAGTTGTAACTGGCAGTCTGGATATTTTCAAAGCTGGTGAAGAAATGTATCTGCTGAATGAAAGAGGCCATAATGTTGACAATCATGAAGCAAGCACAAAGCGAGACGTCTATGAAGATGAGCATTAGCATATGTGAGGTCTTTGGCTACTACAGAGCAGGGGCCCTTACATCCAAGAGGATCACCATGGCGGCAATGCATCAGCACCACCAGCCCAGCTACCACAGCATTGGCAAGTGTATACAACAAGACAACTATTGCTAGGCCCTGGGCATCCGCCGGAATCATGCCTCCATCAGACATGGCTTCAAGCAATCAATCCTTGACGAATCGATCTGATGATAGAGAACAGAACGAGTACCAAGAGAAAGAAGTGGAAAGCGAAGGCCTCGTTTCAAATAAGGGAGCTGGGTTCCATATGTGTAAGGCGAGGGCAGAATGCAAGAGTGTATCTCTACCACTTGTCATGCATTTAGACTTTTGGTTAAAGCTTCTGGAAAAGTAAGCCCTGGCATAGGGTTGGATGGGGTTAGATCAAACGATGTCAGGAAAAGTCGTGTCAGTTTTGTCCATACACGACTGCCGGCAGTACAGAGCCGATTCTGCTGATTTGAGTGTAGTCGCTAAGGTTCATGGCGGTGCGCTACCCGCCAACGATAGAGCGTGCCCGAGCCAACATTGGCCGAAAGAATACGAGCGAAGCTCTAGCCTCTGAGTCGACTCTGAATCAAGCTCGCAAAAGCATATATTCACGATGAGAGAACGTCTCTGTGCATACATGACAGACGCCGGATAGTCAGTAGAAACTGTTCCTGACGATGCAAGGTGGACAGTAGTGCGAGAAGGACCACCGTCCGGCGTACTGGTGCAACTGCTTGCCGTGGATATCGAACGGCATTTAGATCCAAGTGCATCCTTGGCAAAACGTTCCACAGCTTCTCGAAGGCGAAGCGAAGGTGCTGGTGCGATGGTTTGTTGATGTGGAAGGGAGAAAGCGCTTCTCCAAATTTGGCAGCACTCAATCAGATCTCCCGGCCCGCTTCATCTCGCGTGTTCTTGCAGATCGCTCAGATGCCCTTGCAGATCGCTCGCATGCCCTGCTCTCGGCCTCGGTAGAGCATTCAATCGTTCTTGCGGAGATCCCATGAACCAGTTAACGCAACAACAGACAGGAATCAGAACAACTGGTAGCACACTGAAATGTAACACTGGAGCAAAGCATAAAACTTTGTCAAGGTCTAGCCGTTACAACGGAATCCCTCTGGCTAAAACTCCATAAGCAGGATTTCCACGTGTAGGCGGCTTTCAGCTCCGCATGGCGCATCAAATCTCTCTGGACTCGAATAAGCGAGGAATTTTGCGAGCAGAATCAATATTCTATCCACCTCGCACTCGCGTTCGCTTCAGAGTCAGTATCACTATTGCCATCATCGGAATGATGGAGATATGATCCAGAGCAGCCCAGCGTTCTATTCTCAGTCTTTCGCCATGAGATCCACCGCTGTGTACTGTTGCTGTTACCAATCGTAACAAGCCCCAATAGAGATCGCGTCAGGGCAAATGGAGCGAGCCGCATGCCACCGGGTGTAGAATTAATGTGTTTCCCAGTCGATCGAGCTGGCCAATCATACCGCGTGGAAAGATTTCATCAAACATCACCGCGTTTTTGGTGTAGGTTTGGTTTCATACATAATCACTCGGCCGAATCGCATGCAGTTGACTGAACCCTTTCGGCTCCGGATCTCCAACAAATGGGTTTGCTCACTGGCTTTCTCACTGGTCGAATATCTAGAACCTTGATAAGATGGTTTCTTTGGTGTTGGTTATTGCCACGGGCTAGACTCCGCATGATTCTCCTCCACCGACCCGATGATTGTCTTTTCCTTGTTTGTCCTTGCCGACAACATATTGAGCAAGCTTTCCAAGCGCTTGTTGATCGTTTCCTCTGGTCTAAATGCGCCGCATCGCAACCAACAAGGGTTTCAACTCTATCTTCACCTATGACTGAGCGATTGTGTGAATCATCGAGCATTGGAGAATGATCATGATATCATGAGCTAGGGTCAGGTCCCGTACATTCAGTTGTTAGCTAAGAAGCTTATGCAGTAGCGTTCTCAGCAGGAGTCTCGACAGTGCCGCTCTTCTCCTTTGCTTCCTGGTTCTTCTTGTTGGCAGCCAATTGCCATGCGGGTATAGCAGCACGCCCGTTCATCGAGCGGCCGTAGGGGCTTGAAGTTGAGGATCGATCCGGCACCGAAGATTTGGTCTCGGGAGTAGGTGTTGACGTAGGTTCGGCTGGCGAGGATTCTAGTGCTGCGCTCGCAGCTGCAGGACCACTTGACGTCGTAGGGTTGAAGGTGGGAGCAGAAGGGTTGGGGCTTCGTGGTGCTGGGGCTGGGGCTGACATGCGGTTGTTGATCAGTGTCTTCAGACTCTTCATCTCGGTAGCAAGGTCGGTCAAGCGCTGATCAGCCGACTTCTTCTGTGCTTCCATGGCAGCGGGTATCATGTCTTTCAGACCACGGATTTCATCATTCAGCCTCCTGCCTTCATCGTCACGTCTCCTGCTTGCGTCCTTGAGCTGGCCAATGACCGACTCGACCTCGGAGAGGGCAGTATCGAGCTTCTCTGTACGAGCTTGCTCGGACGACTTGAGGTCTTGTGTGTCTGTCGCAAGTTGATCCAGGAGAGCAAAGGCCTTTTCAAAGGAGGCATCAACGGCAGCCTTGTCTTGCTCAAGTTGAGGTGGTGTAGGGGGAGCGATCAGAGGATAAATGTAGCGCTTTGCGACAGTGTAGGCGCCGAAACCTAGACCTCCTACGACGGTGGCCATGATGAACCAATCGCGCCAGTCACGTCTTGGTAGCTCAGGCGGCGGTGGCGGAGGCTGTTGCCAGTAGGCATTCTGACTGTATTGCTGAGGTGGCGGAGCCTGGTATGATTGTACTTGTGTTTGTGGAGGTGATGAAGTGGGAGGCTCTGAGCCAGCGCGTTGTAAGGCAAGGTCGATCTCTTCCTGGGTCAAGTTCTTGGAGCGGAGGAAAGCGATGCGCTGATCGACTGGGGCTGAAGCAACAGATGGATCCTGGAGGACTAGAACAACTCGTCAGATTGGCTGCCAGGAGATCAAGAAGCTGAGTACATACACGAGACCTGTGAGCAATGATTAGCTTGTCGCTTCTGTTTGGTTTGTTTCGGTTGAGGCTTCACTTACAGCACTGACGATCAGCTGTTCGCGCACCATCTTGACGGTTCAAGAGGTCAGATAGACCAAGATTCAGTGATAGAAGAATCAGACGTGTGGACCAGAAGTGCACAATCAAGATGGTGACGGCAAAGTGTCATAGGCCGAACGAGGCCGAGGCACCAACCGAGGCATTTGTGGGGAAAGTCTTCTCTCCCATGTGCTCGTGCTCCGTGCCTCTCGGCCTTGGCATTGTTGATGCCCGCCCGGTGTGTTTACTTTGACATGTTTCGCGCAACTTTTGTTTGCTGACGACATTTCGCCGCGTGCTATCTCTTCGTTTCCCGCATCTACCTAGTCGCCGCGTGTGCGTGCCATATCCTTCGACAGCATCGTACAACATCCAACATACACTAGGCGGCACCATGTCGCAGGATCAAGGTCCCTTTTCAGTGCGCCGACCGCGCGAGGTCAGTCAAGTCGCAAACTGTTGCTTTCACTCACAAGTCCTCGACTAACATCCACAGACACTCGGTCCAATTACACACAATGTATCTGCGATTCCCATGCCCGCTTCAGCCATGAAGCGTCAAAGTTCTTTCGGCCTCGGTCAAATGCAATCCGCTTCGCATGCCCGCTCGACTTCTGGTTCGCGCATGTCACTGGCTCCAGGTTTCCCAAGGCAGCCCGACTTCCAGCGTGCTTCTTCTGGGACCAACCTCGCCGACTTGGGCCTCTCCACCGTCAAACGTCCCTCGACCCAGAACATGTTCAACAGCACCGGAGGCAGAAAGAGCTATGCGCCCGTCAGCAGCACTCCGGCTCCCGCCCTTCAGCTAGGCGACAGCTCCCAACGCCGTAGCAGCGTATACAGCGCCCGTCCCTCGGCTGCCTTTGGCGGTCCCATCGGTCACCAGTCCTTCTTTGCTACCGCTCCTCCGGCCAATCAGCCTCCTCAGGATCCACGCAGACTGCGCGACCCAGCCACTCGTCATCAAATGGGTACCGATGTTATGGAGTTCCTCACCCAGCGCAACTTCGAGATGGAAATGAAACACACCTTGACGCACAAGACCATGACTTCACCCACCCAAAAGGACTTCAACATGATGTTCCAATTTCTCTATCACTGCATCGACCCCGCCTATCGCTTCCAGAAGAATATCGACCAGGAAGTCCCTCCGCTCCTCAAGCAACTTCGCTATCCATACGAGAGAAACATCACAAAATCACAACTGGCCGCCGTAGGAGGCAACAACTGGTTCACTTTCCTTGGTATGCTCCACTGGATGATGCAACTCGCAAAGATGATGGAACACTTCAGTGTCGGTACCTACGACGATGCCTGTATCGAGTCTGGTCACGACGTTACAGCCGATCGCATCACTTTCGAGTTTCTGAGCGACGCTTACCGCACTTGGTTGTCTGTAGATGATGACGATGGAGACGATGATGAGGAAGCCATCCAGAGGCTGATTCAGCCACATGTTGAGGCTATGGCTGCCAAGTTCGATGCCTCGAACCAACAGAATCTTGAGCAGGTCAAGGCCCTGGAGGCGGAGAGCAAGCAACTACAAGAGCAGATTGACGAACTTGGCAAGACTGCTCCTCGCTTGGCGAAACTTGACGAACAGAACAAGATCCTCGAGGAAGACAGAGTCAAGTTCGAGAACTACAACAACAGCATCGACAAGAAGGTCGAAAAGTATGAAGATCGACTACGCCTGCTGGAGAGTGAGATGCAACGTCTCGATCAAGAGCTCGCAGATGCAGAGCAAGAACGTAACAGCTTGCAAGAAATGGTCGATCGACAAGGCATCACCGTGCAGGATATCGACCGCATGACAGCCGAGCGTAAACGACTCCAGACTGGTGTCGAGAGCACAAATTTGCGACTGGAAGAGACACGGGATACAGTGGCTAAGAAGGAAGCAGAAGCAGCTCAGAGGCTCGAGGAGCTCGAGTCTGTGATTTCTAGGTACAACCGAACAGCCTACGAGATCGGCGTTATCCCTCCGGACGCACCGAATGCACACGGTCAAGAATACGAACTGATCCTCACCACCAACGAGGGACCTGCATTCGGATCATCGCAAATGGGCGAGCAACCACAAGATTCCGATCGCCTACTAGCCGAGACAGGCACTGGATACCAACCACATCACCTACTGAATCTGGATGTTCGAGGCAGTCTCAAGACTAACATGATCAATCTGCGAAAGGAAATCAGCGAACGCAGAAACAACGCTCTTGAAGTGGACATGAACAATCAAGATCTACTCGACAAGATCAAGGAGGCCATTGGAGACAAAAAAGCCGAGACCGAGACTCTGGAGCATCGCGTTCGTGCAGCGGAGGACGAGTTTGAGAAAACGAAAGAGGTCAGTTTTCTTTTAGTGTTGTAGAAATGATCATCATGACTAACGTGCAGCAGATCACAAACTCACAAAAGATGGCATCGGACGCTCAAATCGAGAAGATGGAAAAGGAGCTTGCCAGGATGCGTGCCGGACTTACAGAGTCGGTTCAGTTGATGGAGCAACGCGAGATGAACACCAACCTGGAATACGAACAGATGACAGTAGCATCGTCAGCGCTCCGCGAAGAGCTTCACACGGAGCTCGAACGTATGCTGAACGACATTATCAAGTTCAAGGTGCACATTCAAAGCAGTCTCGAGGGCTACGAAGAGTTTGTGGCTCAAGAAGTTGAAAGAGAATGTGAGGAGCAAGAAAGAGAAGAGATGGGTGCTGACGATGAGAAGTACGGCGAAGATCTTGAAACAAAGGTCGAGGAAATGGATCTCGACGATTGAAGAGATGTTGATAATGGCTTTGATGAATGGGTCGTGTCGGATGGTGGCGTTTGGGCTGATTTGGTTGGGCGGTCTGCTTGATGATACCTCTTCTGTTGTTCCTTGGATTCTGGTGGATATTACGAATGTTCTTAGGATTATGAATGTTGCTGCCTGTTTTCTTCTTGATCCATCTTTGCTGGACAAATGGTCAACAGTACATGTGGCTAACGAATATATGGCCCGTGCTTGTACCGCCACGTAGTGAGGCTGAGCCCTGGAGTTGCTAGTCCAGCGGTTGCCCGCCAACACCTGTTCACATCAACAAACCCCTGCTTTTTGTCGCGACATCTTCAGCAACCTCGTCGCATACGGACTGCGATAGAGCCAGTCAAGATTCAGCCCGATTCGCATCGTCTTCGTCCCATCATGGACAGCCCCGAACCCGATACGCCCTTTGCGGCCGTCAGCGCCCAAACAACAAGAGCTGGAATGGTGAGCATCCTCGCCCCTGTCAATCTCTAGGCACACCTGGACAAGAGATGGAATCTGTGCACGCTGGTGCGCTATGGTTGTGCAGAGGATATATGTCAAGGACACAGGCTAAGAGGGTTCAAATGCAGCTTTACCAATCGTACCTGGACAAGTCAACGCCGTACAAGACATACCGATGGATTGGAACCGGTGTTGTCTTCTTGATGTTCGGTCTACGCATCTTCTTCGCTCAAGGCTGGTATATTGGTATGCACATCTCGCCTGTCACATTCAGGCAAAGCCGACCTAACACTCTCTGCTCGCAGTCGCATACTCTCTTGGCATCTACCTCCTGAATCTCTTCCTCGCCTTCATCTCGCCCAAGTTCGATCCCGGTCTCGAGTCCGCCGAGGACATGGAGGAGGGCTCTAGCGGAGACCTCCCTACAAAGTCGACCGATGAGTTCAAGCCTTTCGTGCGCCGCCTCCCCGAGTTTAAGTTCTGGCACGCCGCCACTCGCGCCATTGTCATTGGTTTCTTGTGTTCATGGAGCGAGATCTTCAACTTGCCCGTCTTCTGGCCTGTTTTGGTCGTCTACTGGTTGATCTTGGTTGTCTTGACTATGCGCCGCCAGATCCAGCACATGCTGAGTAAGGACATCTCCCGGCGTACATCATACTGGAGCCAAAAGCTGACACGAAGCAGAGTACAAATACGTCCCATGGGACTTTGGCAAGAAGAACTACGCCGCTAAGAACAGCAACTGATTTTGACGCGAACACAAACGGAGGAAGAAGACCCCGCCACTAATGTCGCACGAAGCTCGTGCCGATTTGTATCAAAAAGAGATGGAACTCATCAACTCTCTCACGTGTGAAGATGAATGCGAAATGATAGGATGTGGAGGCATTGGTGCAAATGAGTGTAGGCAAGGTCCTTCTCGTATTCTAGCGTACATTGTTCGGTTCTCACTCATTTCAATTTGGATACCATACGAGTATGTGAATGAATCTCTGTCTGTATCTCTTTCCTTTCGGCAGTTGTATGTTGGGTAATGATGAACGGTGTGTGTCCTTTGATGCTCCAGTCCAGAAAATTGACAATGATAAAAACTCCAACAATGAAACAGGCTAGTGACTCGAGCTTCCCCAAGTACATTCATGACAAGCCCATGGTATTCCTTATTCATGTCCATCAAGGTAGCGATCACTAGTAGGTGAGTTTGAGATATATGATGGGTAGCGGACTTGATCAGGGTGTCAGGCTCGGCGAAAAGTTATTGGTATAGACGGAGTTAGGAGATAGGCGCGCCAAACGTCACCCATCTTATAGCAACCTTCGTGTCTTCCATCATAAACCACAAGACATGGCGACGCGACAGAGATCCGAGCAGGGGCATTCCAGGCATCCGTCGAGCGACACTAGGCGCGGTACGCGACTTCCGATCTTACTATCGCGAAACCAATAAGCACTAACACTCGTTTAGTCGCAATGCCGCGGCGTAGCACAAAAGGACCACTGGATGAAGATATGTCGTCAGTTGTATCGTTAGCACTTGTCGATGAATCGCGTTGCTAACGGAAGCGACAGAGCTGTACCGACCTATCAACCACCAACGCCAGCACTACAAACCGCATTACCGCCCTCACCAGGACCCACAAACATGCCAATCCGAACAGCATCACCTGCCTCGTCCCTCCTCTCTCCAGTCCAACCGAACAATGCATCAATACGAACGCGATCCAAGAGTCCAGGAGCACGAACCATGCAACTCGACCTCTCTCTCCTCCTCCGTCCTTCCCTCTACGCCCCAGTACCAACAATCCAAATCGCAGCACCCTTTCTAGATGCATCACACCAACCAGCTCCAGATACAGATCTAGAAGTCTTACTCTCACATCGACGCTTCATCCACGCCGCAGACAAAGCAACCGATATCCTAACCTCTGGCTCTGTATCTCCCTCAGACACACAAAAGATCCTCGACTTGCTATACACGCGTTTCTCCTGCCTAGTCATTTGTAACCAAACCGCTCTAGCTGCAAAAGAAGCAAAACCACTTTCTGATTTACTGGCAAGGGAAAGCAGTACCTACACACGACCGTATCGAGAAATCTTTCTTTCGCAGGTGCCTTGGTCATTGCGACTTTTGCTTCTCAAACTGCAAGGTTTAGGTGCAGATGTGCATCGCAGAACTATTATGGGATTATATGCGTTATCAACCGAATGTCGCACTCTAGCCGCAAAAGCAAAAGCCGAAAAAGACGATACAAGTTTTGCAACCTGGAAATATCGATTACATGACTTGGGCCTCAGAGTCGCTGGCGAATTAATCGAAATGGGGGAATTGGAAACTGCACGACGACATTTGGATACTCTATCTTCTGATACCGATAACGATGCAGAAGAAGCCACAAAAATGCGTATACGCAAAACCCTTCTCCTACTCAGACTCGGCGACACACAAGCAGCAGAACAATGTCTTTCTTTCTCCTCGGCACAAACAGACACAGACCTCGACATCCAAACTCAAGTCCTGAAAGCACTGACATCCCTCTGCTCCTCCGACTTCTCCACCGCTCTATCTACTCTTCAATCTCTAGCCTCCGCCCATCCTTCCAACCCTCTAATCACCCACAATCTTGCCATCGCGCATCTGTACACCAATAACGTAGTCGTTGGCTCAGAAATGCTAGAGGCATTGATTACACAAGATGAAGTCGTGTTCCCAACGCTGTTGTTCAATTTATGCACTATGCATGAATTGAGAACGGAAAAGGCTAGGGATAGAAAATTGGATTTGGTGGATGTGGTCGCTGGGTTGGGAGATCAGAGGGCAGAGGCAAGGGTTGGTGGGTTTGAGAAGGGTATGGCAGAGTTCAAGTTGACTTGATCTTGATACATCTGGGTTGCTTGGGGGGATGAGGGACATACGGTATAGAGATTGATGGTTTGAACGTGGGATGAATTGACTTCCGTAATGCTTATGATTTACTCCTTAAGATCTTGGTTTGCATGATAATGGAAGACAGTAATTTCATATACTCGACATACAGCTGTTATATCTCCGAATCTCGTACAGTATGTGGAAGTTCTCGACAGTCGCAAGCCCCCCCTGCGTCAAATACTCAATCAAGCAGTATAATCCCTTGAACCACTGTACTGTGTATGCTTTCTCCAGCAGTCCTGTAGCCGAAATACCCTTTTCAAACGCCTTGTATACCAAAAGCCCCCCAATGCCGACCAAAAGCGCCGAAACCAATTCGAAATGAGACACTATGCATTGACAGTCTCTTTGATCAAAGCAGCCAATCGTTGGTACTCCTTCAACAACTCTTCCACATCACCAATCCTCAGCTCTTGAGCACTCTTCGCATCGACAAATTTTTGTAGCGGTGGTGTGGCCTTCTTCAACTGTGCCAATGCCTCCATGGAATCCAAATCAGCTTCTGGCTGCACGTTGTTGTTTTGAACAGGAGACTTCTCGGACTCGGGAATATATCCTAACTGCTTGGTCTTCTCAGCCATAGCAGCAGATGAAGCGGCAGGTGTGGTGGGAGTGGAAGAGCCGCTGGCAGATGCAGAGCGGCCGAACTTTCCAAAGCCGCCGAAACGCGACAAAGGGTTGATGGAGTTCATGAGGTTACCCATGGACTCGACGGCCGATTGGGTGGGTAGGGAGGACGAGATGGCGTTGTTGTTAAGAGGAGCGGCGCCATTTGGTTTCTCGGCAAACAGGACACGCTTGCCGCTGCCTGCGCTGCGGCTGCTGTCTACACTGCGTTCGCGCAGACGGCCACCGACTAGGTTGAGCATAGTATTGTCAGCTCGAGGCGCTGAGAGAGGGTCCTGCGTAGGGCTCGAGGAAAGCGAGTCGGCGAAGTTCGGATGACTGTCCATGGGCACTGATGGCGGTGAACTAACAAGCTTTCGGGCATCTTCGAGAGTCCGCGGCATGACAACAGGAGAATCCTGAGTTCCAGCTCCTTGCTCCTTCATACGACCAAACAAGAATTTGAAGCTGTTTTCGAGGGTCGAATTGATGGCGTCGAAAGCCTGATCAGCGGAATTCATAAGTTCATCTCGACTGGCTTCGATACGTTCGGCTTGCGCTTGCATCAGTGACGAGAAACGTCGTTGTGTGAAGCCAGGTCGTGGTGGGTTGCCGAGAGAAGCTTGAGATGGTAAAGGCTTCATGGAAGTGTCTCCTGGGCTGAGATCCGAAGAGATGGCTGACGTTGTTGTCAAACCAGGGGCCAAAAATTTGGGACTAGACGGGCGTGCGAAGTTGGCGGGCTTCTCATGGTGAGACTCGGGATGAAGACCACCTTGCGGAGCTTCATCGGCTCTCAGAGAAGACAGATCGACAGTTTCGAGGAAGGATATGGCAGCTTCTAGGTTGACCAGACAGTAAGCAGCTTCACCATCAACCTTTGCACGAGCACGGAAAAGCTGCACAAAGTGTAGGTTGCTGATGACATTGATGGTCTCTGGAGCTGAAGTCATCAGAGTGTAGATGAGTGTGGGAAGAACTTCGTCGGCAGATGAAGTGGAGGGGAAGATGCGAGATAGTGTTTCCACGATGCTCTTATGAGCTTCGGTCAGCATCTGCAACTTCCCGAGAGGATAGCGATGGTCGTCCATACGCTGAAGATGTTCTCTTGCTGGCGCGAGCAGCTTGAATATCTCGTCATGTAGCTCTTTTTCGTCGGTTGGTAGACCATTCCCCTTGGCTGGCTCGATGTCGACGTGTAGCTCTTTCAAACCGATGCCGACCAGCGACAAAGCAGCAGTCCGCGAACGAAGCTTTGCATCCCTCTCCTCATCATCGGCACTTCTATGTCTGTATATGCGATCGTAGACCTTTTCACAAACCGCTCTTTCAACAGCTTCCTCCAAGGCCAATCTCTTGATCTCCAGATCGCGGCGAGCCTTTCGACGGTCAGCAACCTCGGAGGCTGTCAACATCTGCTGTTCGCCCTGGCCATTCGGAGAGGCGGCCTGTTCAGTGCTTTGCTTTCTAGCCTTGAGTGCACCGCCCAAGGCCTTTGTTGCTGCGGAGCGCGAGGGAGATTTCTCTCTAGATAGGCGAGTGGATAGAGTTGCGATGTGAGTAGAGATGTGGGATTCGGCTTGCTCATAAAAGTCTTGGAATAATTCAGAAATGGTATCGATGTTCAGGGGGTTGGCGTGTGTCTTGACAGAAAGAGACTTGAGGAAGCGCTCGCTCAGGCTTCGAATCTCGATGGGAAGTTGGTCGAATGTGGGAGGGACGTTGACAGCGGGTTCTTCAGGCTTGTCTTCATCGACAGCCTCAAAGACATCGCTGTGGGAGAAGGAGGCTATGTCTTTCGCTTCGGGAATGGTCTGGATGGTGCTCGCTCTAGCACGAGATGGAGAAGGCGGGAGAGAAGCTGGATTCGGTTCCAAGCGAGTGAAGGACCTGGAGACATGGAGAGGGCGTGGCCTGGGGGCGTGTGTTGGTGAAGAGGAATTGGACATGTTGATGATCTGCAGGGTCGGTGGTACTTGTCGAATACCCGCGAGCTTTGAATGGTCACGGCAGACGTCGGGAAGAGGAAAGAGCTGTTTAGTTGTGGTCGAGTAGTAGGGACGGGCTCATGGATACACAGGTCAGACAGGAAATCATGGGGTCTCTTGCAAAATGAGTCGTGTGCCCTCCTGAAACAAGTAGCTGGGCGTAGTCGACTCTTCTGAAGCAAGTGGTCAGTGGTGATTAAGTGGACAAACCCCACCTTTGTCTATCTCCAGCCACACGTAGTTGAACGCGTGGGCAGCAAAAAGGCTAAAGTGTGGCTGGCCCGAAGATCCATGACGGACGCCAAGCACTTCCCCAGATGGTATGCGGTTGCCTTCCCACCAATGTATCCGTCGTCCGCATGACACAAGGCAGTCACAGAGTCACTAACATACACCCTCTCCTACCTACAATGTCATAGTTGCCTCCCATCAACACTTTGAGCTCTTCTTCACTCTGCACACACAATGAGAAGTAGCTACGACTTCCTTGTCCACCTACTCGCCCTCTCTCCGCTCGCCGTCGGGCCCGCCGCAGCAGCTCGCCGCCAGTCTCCCCAAGATGCATTGCTGCTGCCTCCCATCCCCATAGATAACGCCCCAAGGCTATCACAACAACATGACTTTACCCTGAGGCATATCCTCCACAAGGGCTCACATCAGTACCCGAACCTCTTCCGCAAGGTCGACATCACTCCTGGCCTCTCCCTCGAACATATTCAAGATGGCGACGAGGATCCTGAATATGCCCTTAGTGTTTCGTCCACCGATTCCTACCGCACCAACACAGCTCCCATGACGATAGAACGTCTCGCCGATCGCCGACGCTCGACCATCGATCGCTTGCTGGAAGCTGGCCAGATGCGTGGAGAGGCTGTCTCCCTGCCCGCCTCTGCCTGGTCCATGGATGACATAGACGCCCCAAACATCACTGACAAGGAGACCATTCTTAGTCTTGCCCGTATGGCTTCCAACGCCTACGTTATCAAGCCCCATACTGGTGATTGGGTCGACGTCGGAGGAGGCTTCAACTACACCGAAGACTTTGGCTGGGAGAATGACGGTCTGCGCGGCCACATCTTCGCCGATACCAAGAACAAGACTGTTGTCATTGGCCTGAAAGGAACTTCTCCTGCCGTCTTTGACGGTGCCGACACAACTGGAAACGACAAACTCAACGACAACCTATTTGGAAGCTGTTGCTGCGGTCAAGGCGGTCAAGCAATGTGGAAGCAAGTCTGCGATTGTCAGACGTCAGCCTTCACTTGCAACTCGACCTGTCTGGTTAAGAATCTGCGAAACAAAGCTCATTACTACCAAGCTGCCCAAGAGCTATACCACAATGTCACTGAACTCTATCCAAATGCTGACATCTGGTTGACTGGTCATTCCCTTGGTGGTGTCGTTACCTCGCTTCTTGGTCTAACCTTTGGATTGCCTACTGTTACCTTCGAGACGTTCCCTGAAGCACTTGCTGCCAGTCGTCTGGGCCTTCCTACCCCTCCAGGCTACCACATTGGCAACCACAAGGAACGTCCGCATACTGGTATCTATCACTTTGGTCATACTGCAGATCCCATCTATGACGGAACTTGTAATACTGCTTTCTCTGGCTGCACTATTGGTGGTTACGCTTTCCAAGGAAATTGTCACACTGGAAGCGAATGTACCTACGACACGGTCAAAGACTTCGGCTGGAGACAGGGCATTGGTAACCACAAGATTGGCAGCGTCATCCACGGTGTGATCGAGAAGTACGATGCTGTCCCTAAGTGCATACAACACGAGGACTGCATGGATTGCTTCGAATGGAAATTCTTCGAAAGCAATGGCACCGAGACCACAACTAGCTCCTCTTCTACTTCGACATCGACCACACGCACCAGAACCGAAACATGCAAGACGCCTGGCTGGTGGGGATGTTTGGACGAGACTAGCAGTATCACAGTACCCGTGACCACAACAGAGACCATCACCACGACGACATGTCTGTCACCTGGCTGGTTCGGATGCAAGGACGAAATCACGACGACCGAGACAACTACCATCACAAGTAGCATTGCAACTCCTGCTCCCGCGCCTACTGTTACCACAACCTCGACTACCGCCACATCGTCTTTGTCATCCTCTGTCGCGACACATACAACCTCAAGTACTACGTGCAAATCAGCGGGTTGGTTCGGTTGCCACGATTCGACTACCTCGACCAAGAAATCTGCAACAAGCACTTCAATGTCGGACACATCTACCGCTTCTCACGAGTGCACGTCAAGAGAGTTCTTCGGCTTGATCTGTGTTGACCCATCAGCTACACAGTCGAAGCCCAAGCCCACATCTCACAAGAAGTGCCTGCGAAGGAACTATGTGGGCAAATGCAAGGAGTGGGACTATGGCGACGCAAGCAACATCAAGACTGATTTATGAGCTCACGCATGACCTGATTTTTGTGCTGGCGTTTGGGGGCAGGGAAGCAAGGAGGTGATCATATGCATGGGGGTAGACTTATTCTTGTAATTTATGTGGTAGCATTTTATTTTCTTCTTTTCACGACCTTATTCGTTTCGCTTTGTTTGTTCAAGACTGATAAGATGGAGTAGATCTTTGGTCCATTCGCCCTGCCCTGCCCTGCCCAGCCCAAGTGCTATGTGTAAGTCGTAAGACCACTGACAAAAGCTCTCAGCAAGTGGTCTGCTAAGGCTATATCATTGTATTTCAGAGCATAAGAGACAGTTTATTGGAGTTTGAGCTGTCAGACTAAACTGATGGTCACTCTGCTGGACAGTAGGTCACCATCACCCTTGTTTGGTGGCAAGAACTCATGAACCGCAGACCCCTAGCGTTCAGACCAGCCGGCATCAATGGGCGGTGCCTTGTCGAGTATGCAAACCGTGTTCTGGTATCGTTCACACGACATGACCTCTGAGTTGCTTGCTCGTAGAAACATTGATGTTGCGCCATGCAAACACGGCTGCAAGACCAAGCACCCAGACCGCCGTAGCTGCAATGACCATATCCTCTTGCGCATCACTGTAAGCGCGTTGAATAGCGATACGTGCGGGCGAATCTATCGCATAAGACAATTGCGTATTGATATCCGCGTAGATAAGCAACAAGTTCGGAAGCTCCTCTGCAGGCAAGTACACAGCCAATGCCTTTGGAAACACATTCTGCCAGATGGCTGAGGTGACTGTTGAGCCGACTGCGCCACCAACACTGCCGAATAAACCTAGAGTGGCTAGAATGACAGCGATATGCTGATGTGCGACCGAAGACAATGCGGCGATTTCGTCGCAGATGATGATGATGCCAGCGGATATCGAGAGCATGATCTGACACATGACAAGGTATCCGGTGCCTGAGTCCGCACGGCGAAAATAAGCCATGAGCCCTGTACCGAGGATACTCAAGGGAATACCAACGTAAAGAGATACAGGTTTGAAGCGTCCTGTATAGTGTATCCATGCTCCGACGCCCAGTGAACACAACACGGAGCCGACGGTGTAGGTCTGGATGACATAGCTGGCTTCGGCAACACTCAATCCCTTGACCACTTGTAGGAAGGAGCTAAAGTAGCTTGACCAACAAGACCAGCTGAAGAAAAGTGTAAAAGGGAGGATGCATGCGCCGAGCACGGTGCGATCCTTGAGCAGAGAGTACGGTATGAAGGTGACCGGAGCCCAGAAAGCTTCCCAAAGGACGAATACAACGATGAGAACGAAGCCGCCGACGACGAGACCGATTATAAGTGGAGAAGCCCAACCTTTCGGCTGCAAAAGATAAAGGCTGAACGGCAAAAGAAACAGAGAGACTCCAGCAGACAATAAGACCAGACCAATAGCATCAAACTCACGACAGTAATGCAAGACCGATTGCAACACCGTCCGTTTGCTTTCCACACGCGGCACCAAATTCTGTTTCTCAGCCTTGCGGAACTGGAACCAAAAAAGCCCATACAGCGGAAGAGAAAAGGCAGGCACCAGAATAGCAAACATACCAAACGCCCAAGCCCAGCCAGGACCCTTGAGAAAAGCATTGGCAATAGGACCAGCAATCCAGCAAGTAATCATATTCTGTGAAGTCGAGAACGCAGCCATCAACCCTCGATTACGCAGTGAAGATGTATCAGCAACAAATACACTAAGTGTATACTGCAATCCAGTATTGCCGACGGTGTAAAAAACCAAAGCAGCCGCATAAGCCTCGACGTGCGTACAAGACGCTATCATGATCAGGCCCAGAGTAGCGACAATGATACAACACAACAACCCCTGAGGTCTGCCAAAGACATCCAAGATCTTAGCAATGGTGAAATTGGTCACGCCGCCGATGACATAGCTGACGATGCTGATGGTGGGAGTGAGAGAGTGCTCCGCAAAAGCAGACGTAACATAAGGTGACAAAGCTGTTTGAGTACCAGCGACAAGGCCTTCGACAAAGTAGATCAGCCATATCATGGTGTAAGCTGCGATCAAGGCGGAGGTGGACCATACCATGGTCACGGCTTCGATATTCTGGATTCCAGGTTGGGCTTGGGGATCGACAGCAGGCTCAGAGTCTATTTCCAAAGAGCCAACCACTATGGGCTCTTTGTCTGGGACTGTAATCTCGTGTGTCATACTGTGTCTTTGTTGAGAGTCTTCAGATAGGACAAAAAGAAGAAACAAATGCTAAGCTGAAACAGAACAGACCGACTTGAAAGGTAGAAACCACAATACGACGATCAGGGACAACAGACGAGTATAAATTCACGCAGATACAGTCGGCAGTCTATGGATCTTTAGCCCAAAGTCAGCAACAGCAACAGTAATCAGCCGTAGGGCTCGCTCACACACGGTCATCCCGAAGGATTCTGCCATGCGCAACTTTGCGTGCATATACGTGTGCCGGAACACTCCTTATGCATTCCGTGTCTCGGGATGGAAAGATATCTGTGCATTTCCATCAGGAGTGACCGACATGCAAACGCCATAGACTGGATTCAGCAAGTACTCGCGTATGGGAGCGGCCAGAGTGTGGCCGTCTGGAGACAAACAACCAGTGATATGATGAGACAATGTCTGCAGCCCACAATCACATCATTCGAGTTGTCTAGAGATCCATAATTATGGAAGCGAGTCCTGAGCGGTGGTTCAGCGGACAAGACAATGTGTTGTCTGGATCGAGAAGCCTCACCGTTAGGCGAATTTGATCGGGTCAAGGGTCTCACGGCTTTCCATCTATAACATTGATGTTTCGCCTCATTTTAGGATCTCTAGTCTCGATCTGGCCGTGATCGATACATCACGTACTGCCCTGAGCACAACATCTATGCTATCGCGAGAAGCGGACTGGGTAGTGCAGATTTATCATGAATTCGTGTACAAACAGGCTAACTAGGAAACTTCCAAGCAATGCCATCTACCATTCTAAACGATCGTCACATACAAGCTCAACATCGAACCTTTCTTCACCACACCATACTTTTGATCCATCGTTGCACTGTGCCACAATACTTCTCAAATCAGAGATCATGCTTCCAGGACCACTAGCGTAGACAGTCGTTCTTCCAAAGACGGTGTTGTCGATGAACTCGTTGACGATCAGATTTAACTCGGGATGTCTGTGCTCTGGTGCGGCGTGCGGGTCTGATGCCGGAATGGCCGTCTTTCGGATAGTGAAAGTGTCGGCCGGGGGACCGCAGCAAGGATATGCGGCAGAAGTAGAAGCAACAGATGAAGAGGAATCCGAGATTTCCGGCATCTCTGTTGTCGTTGTCCCTGCTCCTGACTTTGACTCATAGTCTACAGCCTTGGCTTTGGATGAACATGTGCTCGACTGACCCTCTGCTTCTCTCGTTACGAATATACGGATAGTGAGATCAATCGACTTGGCAAGTTGTCTGATGAGAGCCATTTCAGGTTCCACCCAAGCCAGATCTGACTTTTGACGGACGGCCCACACAAGAGTAACCTTTCTGTCGATAGATCGGGGCTGCTGTGCAAGGTTCAACAGAACCGGCAGCACGTAAGTGATACCAGTACCACCGGCAATGCAGAGTATGTTCACTTCCTGCGTCAAATGCGTTGTGATGGTTTCGCCGTAGGGTCCTGTCAAGATGACTGAGGTCAAGGGCAGAGTGTCTTTCTCGGCCTGGTTGATCTTTGCGGCTGCTAGCTGCGCAATTTTCTTCGTTTCGCCCGACTTGGCACGGAAGATATATGAGTGCTGGACACCGCAAGACTTTTCGTCATGAATAGGAAGGCTCAAAGGGGTAAAAGGATGAGACTGCCAGATGCTTCCTTGAGGAAAGCATAGATAGAAATGTTGTCCGATGGACCATGCATCATGAGGATGTGTAAAGTCTAGGCGGACGACATCGCCATTGACAGAATCCGGGAAGAGTGTGGTTGCAGCTTGGGAAGGCCCGAATGTGGTTTCGCCATTCGGTAAGGTGGTATGATGCAGGATGGCAGTACGTATGAGACGGGCGCCACGGTCGAGAACCCAAACAATGAGGGAAGGAATGAGGAAGGAAGACAATTTCTTCCAGTGCGCGATGCAAGCTCCCACATACAGCATGGCCAGTATATAGTGGGTCTTGCGGAAAAATTCATACCCGGTTCTGCGAATGGCCCAAGGTGTGCTAAGAACGAACAGGAGTATGATGAGTAGCATAGCTACGATACCCCAGACGATATAGGTCTGCGGGAAGAACGCTTTTGCTACAGCTGGTTGAGGTTGGTAGAGCTTTCCTTCGATGAGACACCAGCCGAAGCTATGGATTGCGCCTTGAATAAGGATAATGTAGCCGAGCCATCGGTGGAGGAAGTTGAAGCTCTGGTAAGGTACACCAGTCATGACAGAAAGCATGGACTCCCGGCTAGAGAGTAAGATGGACAGAGGTGTGAGAGCGTAAGCCATGACACCAATTCGATCCGAGAACGGACCCAAGGCCGAGCGGGTGTTGAAAAGGCCTGGGAACTTCTTCACCGGCGTCTTCCAGATGTGGTACGTGATGCCGACGAAAGTAAAGATCGTGACGTAACTGAAGAGGGAGAACAGAACGAAGACTTGGTACCGTGTGGTGCGTCCAAAGATAGATCTCGCACAGTCTGGCAGAAGGTATCGACGCGAGTAGGCCAGAGTAGCGTTCTTGAATCGAGTCATTGCGCTTGAAGATGAGACTTGTCGTCTTGAGACGAGGAACTCCTCATCGGCGCGCCTTGAGGGCAGCAAGCGGCGAGCTAGAGTCCAGATAAATAGGATTCCAGCGATAGTCAGCCAGAGGACACCAGAGAATAACATTGACAAATCGTGGCCGTGGTAGATATCGGCGAGATATTCACAAGAACCTTTGTCGTTGGTGCAAGGAACGACACGACCGCCGAACCCCCAATGCGGCTCCAAGGAGCTCGCATCGGTGAAGTTTTGAATGTGAGTGACCATGGTCTCCGTGTATCGTAGGTGTATATCGATGAGTGTACAGAGAAGAGAAGATGGGAACACTTAGCACAATCCCGGTGCGACACGCGTAGGTAAAGGAATGTGCAAAGGATGAAGAAGAGAACACAATATCACAGGCTCAATACAGTCCCATCAGAGACAAGCGAAGACGGCAATATACATGTTAGAGCAGGAGGCCGTCGGCAAAATCATACCTTCTTGGCAGCATGGTACATCGCGAGGCCAATGCATGTTGAAACGTGGGTCTCGGACGATAACAAACTCTAGTTGAAGTCGAGTGCGGTGTTGAGGATCGAGAACAACGACATTTTGGTACAATTGGGTTGATTTAGCCAATATCCGGAGCGTTCTCGATACGAAGTGGAGTTGATTGAGCAAGTATTCGGAGCACTGAGGGGGAACTCCTCACATTGGTGAGACGACAAGCGGTAAAGCGTACCAAACCGGAGAATAGTCCTCGGTCCAGAAGCAGAATTGAATGAAGTCGAGGCGAATTTGGAGATAGAGCTGAACGATCCATGCACGCCTCACGATATGCTGAAGCACGTTCAGAAGCGTGGCTTGGTCTTCATGGAGTTCCGAGTTTCTTGGCAGATTCTGACCAATCGTAGCCATCATTTGGCTGGATTGCCAAGCTAATGGCGTTCTCAACCCCAGATATAGCGCCTTAGTGCGAGCGGCTTTGAGCAAGTTTGAGAAAGATGAAAGATCCAAACGTGCAGTCGCGAGTCTGATGGTTTATGCGAACCGAATCGAAATACATGTGACGGGTTTTAGTAGGCTCCTTTAACAAGATGGCCTTTCTCACATTCTGCTCTGAAAGTCTAGTTCACACCTGAGTTAGCACCAGCATTCTACTTCATTGCCTTCTCACATAACCTCATTGCCTTATCAAGCATAATTCATTGCCTCTCCAAAGGCACTTCTTCTTCAACAACTTATCAAATTTCACACAATGATGGACATGGGCGGCGGCTCGGGGGCATCATGCAAGATCTCAGTGAGTTCACCTTCGACGATCGCTCATTCAAATCAGCAATCACTAACACATCCCAGATGCTGTGGAATTGGTACACCATAGACGCCTGTTTCCTTGCTTCATCCTGGCACATCAAAACCAAAGGCATGTTCGCCGCCTCTTGCATCGGAGTCATTCTCCTAGTCGTTGCTCTCGAGTTCTTCCGACGCATGGGCAAGGAATACGATGCCTATATCCTCCGCCAATACACACGTAGAGCAGCCAGTCTACGACATGTATCTCGCGACTCATACAACAACTCCAAGGTCAACTCTGCGTATGAGTATAGCGAGGGTGGATGTGGTCCAGATGCTGCTTGTGCTCCTTCATTGCCGAGACAACAGTACATCACTTTCCGCGCTTCGCCTGCTCAGCAACTTACTAGAGGTGCCATCCATGCTGTTACATTCGGTCTGGGCTACATCATCATGTTGTTGGCTATGTACTTCAACGGTTTCATCATCATCTCGATCATCATTGGAGCTTTCATTGGCAAAGTGCTGTGTGATTGGATGGTGGTCAGACTGCCGTTGGAGGGTAGTGGAGATGAGGGACCAAGTCACGAGGCAGAAGGCATCTCGGAGCCTACTGTGTGTTGCGGATGATTGGGAAAGAATGCATACAGCTCTACCGAGCTTACGACACTTGACGACTTGCTTGCTGTATTCTGTCTTTGTTTCGAAGTCATGTTCGGGATATCGATGCTCACGTGTTAGGTTTCATTGTCGAGCGGTCTTTTCCTATGCAATTCCAATTGCTCAATCTATCTAGCCTCTATCAGAAACGCCGTGAACCCAGTCTATAGTTCTATCCATTGCGCCATGAAATCAATGTATGCTCGACATCACGACCCACCCAAAAACTTCTTCACCTCCGCCGCCAAAATCTCATGCATCCTCGTAGTCAAATGCGCCGTATTGAACCAGAAATACTCATTCATAGGCTGACACCCATATTGCTCTGCATCAGCAACAACATTGGGCTGATTCCACGCCGCACAAAAGTCTTTAGTATTCTTAATACCATAAGGAGCAGGGTTCTTCAACACCCCATTCAAAAAAGTGTTTGCGTCAAAAACCACAACATTGCTATCGGCATTGCGTTGCTGGAAGGAGGCAGCTTGAGAGGCGAGGATGGAGTTGAAGCGGGACACCATACTGGTGCTGGGTAAAGGGCGAAGTTTACGCACGTTCTTTGGTGTTTTGTCGAGGGGGGCGAGGTTCATGATTAGGAAGTTGCGGTAGCCTGCGTCGTGGATGGTTTGGATGGAGGCGTAGAGGGTGGTGATCATGTCTGTGTAGAGTTTGGTGATTGGTACTCCTGAAGTGGCGGTGTCGAAGATGTCGTTTGTACCGATCCAGAAGGTGGCGAGGGTGGTCTCTGGAGTGGTGATGTTGTGGAGAGCTGGTTGGGCGTAGGTGAGGAATTGTTGGGTTTGGTTTACAAGAGGGACTGTGTAGGCCTTGTGTCTAGGGGTGCTGGAGATGATGTGTTAGCAGAGTGTGTGAGGTAGAGCAAGTGGGAAGGGTTGACTCACTATTGCGTTCCGATATCTGCACCGGCAAAAGCAAAGTCCCACAACTGGATGTTGCAGTCCAATGGCGAAGTTGTGCCAGGATTCACTCCACAGCCAGTAAGATGTTCGAGCCAGTTTGGGCCGCCTTCTGCTGTGCTAGTCTACACTTATTAGTCGATGGACTAAGGAGCTTGTCAAGAATATGACCATACCTGACTCTGCACGATCTTATTGTTCAAAAGCTTCTGGGGAGAGAAGGCAAATCTTTGATAATCTCCAATGAAACTGTAGTTCTGACGCCCTGCTGTGCCCAGGACGTATGAATAAGAGTCTCCAAACGCGATGCTAGTACAATCAGTCTCTGGACGATTGAAGATCATATCAGCGGTGTCGTCTTACACGTTCGATGTGTTTGCCCAGATGTTCGTGGATGGAGATGCTGTTGATGTTGATGCTGGTGCTGCTGTTGCTGTTGCGCCAACCAGTCCCAAAAGAGGCTTGATAAGCATGACGATTTGTTTATAGGTTGGGTGGCTAGTCTTCGTGTGTGAGTCTCGCTCAGAGGTGATGAGAATCTGAGTGTGAGAAGCACCTTTCGACCGGCGATGGCCTCCATCCTATATATGCTTGCTCCATGTCGATTTGAGAACACGGCAGTCCAAATGACTTCAGTGAGTGACGCAGACGAGAACTCTGCACCGAACTCTAGAAGGTTTACTCAAATGAGCAATAGCCGACTCAGACATTTGAGCTCTAACATCAACAAGTCCTCCGCGGTGATAGAGATTTCGAAAGAATGTGAGACCACCGAGGGAGGTTATAGAGCCAAGGACGAGGAAAAGGTAAGAAGACCACGAGCTGAGGTCTCCGGGGCCACGGCTCGCAGGCCTCAGCCCTGTAACGTTGACCTACTTTCTGAGACAAGGCAAGACATGCCGTTTATGTACAAAGTACCTCCACATCCATTGGGCAGTATGTGTTTACTAAACACAGCATTCCAGCTGAGGAACACTTCTCATTCGTCGTGATGACGATGGTCAAGACTTTTGCTTCACACACGTGTAGACGTTGATGTGCTAGGTCCCGGGTGTTTCAATCGAAGGAGGTCGGTATGCCATACGTGGATAGCGTTGTAGCTAGAAGCAAACGGTGGAAGAATCGTAGAACACTTGGCAGCTCACGTTGTCGATCGCTAGATGACAGAGACGACAAGCTATTCATTAGAAAATTTGTAAGGTGGAAAAAGTTTCGCGCTCTCGATATGAGTAAATGTTTGAATGACGAAGAGCGAATCAAGCAGCCGTGATTAGTGATTTGCTGCCTCGATCGAGATATCGGATGCGAGCTTGCTGATCTGCTGATTGTATGTCTAGGGCCAATTTAAGACAGGATAACTCTCTCTGCACTGCCATCCATGATCAAAGGTACATCTCAGCCCCGTACCCTGTCTAGCAGCAATGATACCTCTAGCCACTGTTCTGGCCTCAACCTCTCTTTCCAACCATCTAGCCATCAAGCTCACAAACAAATCCTGGTAGGAGTTACAATTCGAACATTCTGCCCAACAGTCTCCTAGATCTGCAGAAGTATGACAATCGCCACAATGCTGGACTTGGTATTCTCTCTTCTCTGGGTGTAGAGATACATAGTTGCGCAAGTCATCGATGATCTGTTGATGCTTGACTCCAATGCGGTAATATGTCTTTGCCATTTTCTGGCGGAAGGAAGAAGTTTTCAAGAATGCAGCGTTGGTGGGAAACCATGTGTTGGCCTCTTGGGCAAGATTTAGATAGGTGAGGTGACGCCAGGCTCCATTCCAATCTGGGCCTTTGAGGCGTTGGGTTTGTTGTGACCAGTCATTGTCACTATCATCTGAATTTGCAGGTTGAGGCAGGGCATACGAGCGATAGGTTAGGGCTGGTAGCCAGGAGTGGCAGCCTTGAAGATCAAGCCAGCGAAGGCAGTAGGTATTTTCAGCTAGCATGCGGAGGACTAGAGCTGGCTCTTCAAAGTCGCGATCTAGAGATGCATAGGGTGAGGTCGAATTTGGAGTTCTGGTTGGGAAGGGCCAGTGACTGAGGCTGAGGTGCGTTATGGTATTCAGGTCCTTGGAGAGAAGTAGGAGGTCTGTCCAGGAGGCTGAGGATGGAGGTTGAGCCAGGGAAAGCTTAGTCAAATTTTGGAGGTTGTTGTTAAGTGATGTAGGGATGAAGAAGTCGCTATCGTCCGAAGATGTGTCCTGGTCCCATGAGTCCGCGATATCGCTTCTTTCCTTGTGAGACTTCTCGGCGATGTCCTTGGACTCTTCTGCTGACTTGTGAAGCCATTTCCTCAGGTCCTTAAGCGCGAAGCCCCAGCCTACTAAGCCTGAGAGATCCAAGGAGGAAGCTTCAGATGGGTTCGGGAAGAGCACTTGAAGGCCGGCCATGCTTATTCCTTCCGGTGGTCCCATCGTGGTCAAATAGCTCAGCAGGACAACACGTAGATGAGGCGGAATCACGTCAAGCCACTCGCCGCAGTCTTCTACAATATCTGACCAGTTTCGTGCTGCTACTTTCAATGACATATCCACTAAGCTACCAGGAACCACGGGATCGTCGTTTGCCATATTCAAGAAGCGGGCCAGTCCATGCGGTAGATTCCTCGTTGGAGCACCATTGTGGCCAAAGGTCCTTGGTTGTCGTTTCGCCGGGTAGTATCGAGTTTCCAGTGCTTGTCTATGACTTGTTAGTCTCGACACCCAACTAGGCGGAGGGGCAGGGCCAGGCGTTCTCAGCCGAACTCTCGATCGCAGAGAAGCACTGTTTCTTGGAGCCGGAGCGGCTACAGCAGCTTGACCCAAAATGCCCTGCCCCAAGCTTGGTGGTAATGACCTTTGATTTGAAAGTTCAGCAAGCTGACGCTTTCTTTCGTTTGAGGCTGCGGATCTTTGAGCGAGTCTCAGGTTGGAGAGACGTTCGTTGACGGATAGCACAGGTTTCTCCTGAGCACTCTCGCCTGTGCGAGGACCGCCTCCAAGGGAGGGGTGAACATAGTTCGAGCCTGGTTTGGGTTGATATGTCTGCCTGTGCTTTTTGGGCATTACAGAGAAAAGTTACAGAGAAAGGGTTGCCACCGTGGATTCCAGCGTCCAGTCCGGGTATATGTACAGCTCCTGGATCCTGATTCCGTATCCTGGCGCCTGATTTCCTCCAATAGTATCCTCGTAAATGTGTTTGGAGCAATCCTTCTAGTCTGATGTGTTACTCATAGAGCATGAGATTGCAGTCTCCTCATAGGCTGTAGGAGAGTTGAGCAATGACAAGGGACGCCACCTGCATCGCAGCTTCCCCACGCTCACTCAGCGACGTCACGACGTTCGACGTTGGATCGGCCACGACAGCAACCAAGCCTTGAAACCTTGTGTACCTGACACGATTTATAAAGAACATGTGCTGACCTTTTCTGCTGATTCAACAGACAGAACCATGGCTTCCTACCCCAAAGAAAAAATCACTGGTGCTCCATCGGACGTCGATAGCGCTAACGCCGACAAATACTTCATTCAGGTGGCAGCTGCAACATCTTACGATGACTCCAAGGCCAAACAGGTCATCATTAATGGAGCTTCCACACAATTAAGCAAGAATGCCAAAGTTGCTGTCCGGATAAAGGAATACCAAGGCCTTCCTGAAAACTCTCCGGCGACTTCTCCGTACTTTGATGACCAAGCACATGTACACGACACTTACAGTATAGCCGTGTCCTGGATTCCTGAAGAAGATATCGACGCAGATGACTTGGTCTGGGGAATTGAGCTGATCAACCCAATCCGTGATCGCATACCCGGCCGCTTCATCACCACCGCCTTCAACATCGTCAAGCGCTTTGTTGACGCGAGCTTGCAGTGCGACCCGGATGCAGATCGGCCCTGGCTTAACGGACCTGTCCTATGTTCATCAGCCATAACATTCAGCATTGGCTCCAAAGGCAGTTGCGAACTTCCCGCTATCCTCGCGGAAGGCAGTCTCTCGGATGACTCTGCAGTACGCCAAAGCCATAACATCCCTACCTCAGACACACAACGCCGCAAACACTTCCTGGACGAGCAAAAGCGCAAGAGCTTTGTATTCGAAAAAGGACGTTGCTATGCCTTTGACTTCCATAACGGGTACATTGACTGGAAGAACTACGCCTTGAAACTGCCCGGTTTTTCCTTTGGGGTTCTTAAGTACATCAACGATCGCACCCATACCACAAGATTCGTGCTCAAGAGCCGCAAAACTGGAAAGATATTTGTAGCGACCACGTTCCGTTTATTGTATGGCGAGGAACTGGAAAAGGCAAAGAAGAAGAGTGCTGCTGCTGCTACTGCGCAAACAGGTGAGACTGAGGAGATAGACTCCCAGCATGCAAACACAGCTGAGGACCAGCAAAAGGAGCCAACGCGAAACGGAAACCTAGAAAACTCGAACGGCGAGCGACAAATACTGGAGCCGTTAAAAGGACCTGAGGCGGGAAACGTTGATCCAGATAAACTATCGCAGCAGCCACTTCAGGGACCTCAAACAGACTTAGTGGACCGAAGTAAGGTGAAGCAGCAACCGCTTCAAGGACCTGGGGAGTTGGTTGGTACGGCATTGGAGGAGTCTGATAGGTCAGGGAGCATCCCAAATGGAGCATCTGAAGCACGGTCTCAACATGAACAAGAGCACCCCGCAGGCACAGCTGTCGAGGAGGTGATAGCGGCATCCGAAGAAAGGAGAACGAGCGAGCAGCAGAATTAAGCTGTCGATTGACGACGTTTCTACTCGAGGGTTGACGAGTAATGTGTAATGACGATACACACATTTTATATAGCTTACAAGGTCATAAAGCGGAAGACAGGTGTTGCTTCACGAGTGTAGTGTTTACATACAAATATGAATATTACAAAGCAAGCCTATAGCATACCCCTTCTCCACGCACGAGTAGCAAGCTCCTTGATCTCCTTGACCTCGACAGGACCCTTGAGCTGCTCATCAGCCAAAGCCTCGACCACAGCCTCAGCAACCAGATCTGCCTTCAAGGGCTCCACACCACCAGCACCCATCAACCAAGTCAAGCGACCACCGACCAGCGAATTGGCCATAGCTCCCATGAACGTCAATCCAGCCATAGGCACAGTAAACGTGCGTGACGAATCGTACAAGAAACCAGGACGGATAAACACACTTCGCAAAGCTGGGAAATTGGACGTGATGGATGCTTCGGCTTCACGCTTGGTTTTGATGTATCTCTGCGGTAGGATGGGTGCTCCACCGGCAGCGGAAATGTAAGCCATGGAAGTGGCACCAGCAGCACTTGCTTCCTTGGCCAACAAGATAGCTGAGTCTCTGTTCATGACTTCGTAGGTGATTTGACCACCTTCGTGTTGTGGCTCGACATCACTGCCTTCTTTTCTCTCCAATGGGTTTTGGGTTCCTTGCTTTGTGCTGCTGAAGGCTTTTTGTAGACCTCCAATGATTGGTTCTTTGCCGGTCAAAACGCCTTTGTAATCGGCTTCTAGCAAAATTCCCATGGTGTGGACGACGGAATCGGCATTTTGGAGGTGTTGGGCGTAGGTGGAGGGTTGAAGGATATTGGCGCTGACCCAGTTGACGTCGGATGACCAGGTGGGTGCGACGGGTGATGAGGTTACCGCGGACCAGGTTGGTTCGCCGGAGCGTGAGATGGAGGTTACTTGCCAGCCTCGTGCGGCTGCTGCTTTGCAGATGCGGCTACCTGATGGTTGGACATGTCAGCTTGAGTAGGGTCGATGTGGATTGTATGGTGTTTACCAAGGAAGCCATTGCCGCCTGCAACAACGATCTTCTTTGTAGCTGCTTTTGTCGACATGATTGATTTCTTTATGAAGGGTCAATTGAAGAGTTGGAGAGAAAGTATGAAGCTATTGAAGCTCTCGAGATTCACATGCAAAAGCGAGGGTCATGGCACGATACATGACGTGCACCGCGTCTTAGCGCCATCGCCGAACGGATCGGGCAGGAACGAAGCCGATTTGTTGCCCAGCTGCTTCTCCTCCGACCCTCTGACCCTGTCACTTGCATGTCTCTACAATTCACCGTCATCAATTCCTGATCAACAAACACTTTCTCGCCGCAACACATCAAATCAACCACCCACCATGCCAGCCGCCGCAAGCAACAAACGCGTCAAAAACACGCGCATCTCACGCCCCTTCAGTAACACCTCCCCCTTCAACACCCCACCTATGCTTAACCTCACTAACACATCCCAGTAATCGGCTCACAAGCCTGGAACCTCGACCCCACCACAACACCCACCACCCCAATCCCCGAAGGCCACACAAAAGGCTGGCGCGTCTACGTAAAAGCCCTCGACTCAGGCCCCTCGCTGGACACCTGGCTCAAAAAAGTCCAATTCAAACTCCACATGACCTACGCCGACCCCTCGCGCACCATCGAAGCCCCTCCCTTCCAAATCCAAGAAACCGGCTACGGAGAATTCGATATCGAAATGCGGTTATATTTCGACTCGAGCTCAGGAGAAAAAGCGCAGTATAGAAGTCATAGGTTGAGATTGGAACCTTATGGCAGTGAAGAGCAGCAGAAATTGCAGAAGGAGGCTAATATGGTTACAAGTGAGACGTGTGAGATTGTCGAGTTTAATGAGCCGTCGCATGAGTTTTTTGCAAAGATGACGGCGGAGGATCAGTTTGCTCATTTGCAGAAAAAGGGCGGTGGTGCTAAGGGTGGGAGAGGTGCTAAGGGAAGGGGTACGAGGATTGAATATGAAGGTGGCAGGGAACCTACCGCAAACCTACCAGACAGAGGCTCGGAAGCTTTGCCTTGGAGCAGAGAACTGGAGAAAAAGATGTTGGACATGTTGGGCACGGCACAAACCGACATGGATGCTGAGATTGAGAGGGAGAAAAAGAAAGCTGAGGATAGGCAAAAGAGGTTGCAGGAGATTGCTTGATCTTCTTCTTTTATTGCCAGCTCCTCTTTCGCTTCCTTTGAAAAACTTTATGATACCCCTTTTTGCAGCTATAACATTCAATTGCACATTTCTTCTCTCTGCACAAGATATGTCATTAATGTCTTCTTCATTTACAGCAACGGCAAGAAAACCATGCAACTCATCTTACAGACTATGAAAGATACCCTCAAGCAAATGATATAAAACTCCACGCTTCACACTTTCCCTGCCAGTCCTCATTCCCCCTCTCACTTGCCACTAACCTGTCCTTCGACAAATTCTAATGCTTGGTCCTTGGACACGACATCAATGCTACTGGTCTTGTTGATGTAACTGACGCCATAGCACTTTTCGGCTACAAGCAACATTTCAGGTCTGAATGTCGTGCAGATGAACTGTCCCTTTTCGGAACTTTCAGACAGCATTTGCGCGACTGCAGTACGGTACTGTGCGTCGAGGTTGGCGTCGATCTCGTCGAAGAGGTAGAAGGGTGCGGGATCCGAGGCTTGAATGGCAAAAACGAGAGCAAGAGCGCAAAGACCTGTGGGTGAGAGTTAGTAAAAGGAGGACAAGAGGGAATGGGAGAAAGAACTTACTCTTCTGTCCACCAGACAGCTGTTGGATACGTTGCTGTTCGTCGTGTTTGCTGTTGAAACTCACACTGATGCCGACACCAGTGTAGTTCTCCACGCCATCTTTTCGGCCTTCACCATCTTCACCGCTGTCTTCCTCGTCATTCTCGCCTCGTGCGATACGATCGGTGCGGCGTTGGATAACCAGACGACCTTTACCAGCTGGGACCAGCTTCTCGAAGATACGTGCGAATTCCTTGCTGACCTGGCGGAAGGTGCGCTCGATGGCTTCGTCCTTGCGTTGGTCCAATACATCAATGAGCTCCTGAATACTCGACAGCGAATTCTCAAGTTCTTTACGACGGGTTTCCAGGCTTTCACGTTGGCGAGTGAATGAGTTGTACTGTTCGAAAGCCTTCTTGTTGACATGGCCGTAGCCCTTGAGGGCGTTCTTGACCTTGTTCAACCTCTTGGCTGCTTTATCCCAGTTCATGCTGGTATAAGGCTCTTGGAAGGCCGATTCGGGAAGTACGCCCAGGTTGCGGATGCTGATGCCCACGGCCTCTTCCTTCTCCTTGAGCGTAGCACGCTTGGCAGTGTTCTTCTCCATCGATCTCTTTTTCTTGGAGATGAAGCGAGCGAGCTCTTCTTGTTGGCGTTGCTTTTCCTCGCGTGATGTGTTTGCCTCTGAGAGCTGAGATCGTGCTTGTTCGAGCGACGCCTCTGCTTCTTCGAGTTTGGCCATAACGTCCGACAAAGCCTTGTCTGCGCGTGCAAGCTCCCTCTGTTTCTCACCGAGGCGTGCATTACCGCCCGCGACACCGCCAGCACCGAGTTCGGCATCTTGAGCTTGTAGTTGGTCGAGTCTCAGACGAAGGTTCTCACGAAGCTCCACCTCCAAGCTGGCCTTGCGACCTTCAAGCTCCGAACGTGTGGAGCTCAAGTCGGAGAACTGCTTTCGTAGATTTTGCACGGTAATGCTCAAGGTTTCGAGTTGACGCTCTTCATCTGCTGAAAGTGCCTTTCTGAACTCGGTGCTCAATTCGGTCTCATAGGCGCTGCCTTGTTCTCCGAGTTGTCTTGCTGCAAGTTCGACATTGTCACGAGAACGCTTCTTCTTCTCGAGCTCTTCGTGCTTGGATTGCAAAGCATCTGTCTTGCTTCTGAGTTCTTGACGGAGCGGGCCATAGCTGTTCTCTGCTTGTAGACGCTTTTGATCAATCTTCTGCAGATTGCCAACAGCCCTTGTGACTTGCTGGTCCAGCGCTTCGAGTTCGCGACGAATCTCATCACCACGATTGCGATGTTCCTCGTACTTGGCACGCCAGGTTTGAACATTTCGTACACCATCAAGGCGTGACGATCTCGGGTCATGGAAACCACCAGTGAGAGCACCCTTCTTGTCTGCACGGTCACCCTCTGGCGTAATGGCAGAGACGCCATGACTTCGAGCATATTGTGAAGCAGTTGCGAGGTTGGGGCAGACAATAGTCTTGCCGAACACCTGCTCAAATGCTTTCTCGTACTTCTTGTCATATGTGATCTTGGTGAGAAGATGTACTGCATCAGCAGCGTTCGGAATGTTGACAGGTCTGGGTCGCAAGCGATTCAACGGCATGAATGTTACACGTCCCGACTTTTCCCTTTGGAGGATCTCCAAGACTTTTGTGGCGGTGTCGTCAGAATCAACCACATAATGGAACAGACTGTTTCCAGCAGTAACCTCGATGGCGGTCTTGTATCGTTCTGATGAGGGCTCGAACAGCTCGGCAAGAGTGCCGTATACACCAGGAATGTTATGTTGACGAGCGATGCGACGAACAGCAGCAATTCCTCGACTTGTGTTGTGATCTGTCATGTGAGAAAGGAAACGTTCAGCCTTTTCAAGCTCCTGCTGAGCATTTGTGATGACTGAATCGAGCTTGGCTTCTTCGCGCCACAATTCTTTGCGCTGGTCCATTAATCTGTCTCTCTCATCCTTGGCCTTTTGAACGTCGGCAGCCATGGTCTGTGTCTCGTCGCCACGGTTGTCGATACGACTTCTCAACTCTGCAATTTCGGATTCGAGGGTCGAGATCTCTTCCTCAAGTTCGGCAACATCGTCTGATGCTTGCATAGCAATGGCTTTTCTGGTGGCCAGCGCGACATTGATTTCTGCAATTTCCTTGCGCAACCAGGTATCTCTGTCACGCTTGCTCTGGAACTGAGTCTGACGTCCTTGTTTGGCATACAATCTCTGGCGTTGGCCTTCTGCCTCAACAAGCTGGTTCTTGATGGTGGCCTCCTGCTCTTTCTGTGCGTTATATTGGGGAAGAATCTGGGCCAACTCAGCCTCACGCTGCTCGATCTGGGCACGAACTTGTTGCAAGTCGTTGGCGTGGCGAGTCCTCGCTGATTGTGCAGCGGACTGGCCATCTGTAAGAGCCTTGACATCCAGTTCGACCTTTGCCTTTTCACGAGAGGCCTCTTTACGCTCGTCTTCCAGTTGTTGTCTGTCGAGGACTAAGAACTCGATCTGCTGCTTGAGTTTGCTGATTTGGCTGTCCATCTCTTTCAAGTCTTCTTCTCCTTGCAGGAACTCCTGGCTGTGCTCGTCGGATCCAACGACATCGTTCTGGCGTTCTTCGTCGATGCGGGCTAGCCAGTCTGCTACTTCCTCTTGCTCGTTGCGGTAGATGGCATATTCGAGACAACGTCGTTCGCGATCCTTCTCTTGGTATGCCCTGAGTTCCTCCTTCTCCTCTTCCAGCTCGCCCAGTCTCTCGCGGATATATGCTAGGAGGTCGTCGATCTTTGCGCGCTTGTTGTCTGTGTCTGTGACGATCTTGAGAGATTCTGTTCTGCGTGACTCGTAGACTTGTGTACCGGCGACTTCCTTGAGCAGGTTCAGACGCTCGCCGTCTTTCATGTTTGTAAGAGTAGTGACGCGTCCCTGGGGAACGATGTAGTAGGGGTTCGATCGTGAGAAACCGGCAGATTCGAGCAAGTTCATGACGTCTGCCTTTGTAGCATTCTTGCGATCGAGCGAGTATTCGTCCTTCTTCTGGCCGATAGTTCTTCGCAGGACCAGTTCTTCTCTGCCGGTGGGGAAACGGCCGTCGGTGTTGTCGAAGATGACCTCTACGTAGGCTGACATGACTGCCGAGCCCGAGCCTTCCTATACAGTTGTCAGACAAAAGGTCAAGACGTGGATGGTCGCGGCGCAAACGCACGTGTAGAAGAGCCTGTCGCTCCTCGCGACCCATCTGAGTGTAGGCATCGCTCAGAACGAATCTGATGGCGGCGAAGAAGTTACTCTTGCCGGAACCATTGCGACCAACGATAACATTGTGTTTCGGCGAGAAGGGCTCGATGACGGTTTGGTCCTTGTAGCTGCAGGCGCATCGCGTCAGAAGACGTGTTCGTCAGAGAAGGAACCTGATGAGACATACCTTTTGAAGCCCTGGATAATAATCTGTTTGATATGCATTGTCGCCAATCAAGCAATGCCCGGCATATACGTGCGAGCGGACGATTATGGTATGCGAGAAAGTGACTGACACGCTCGAGAGAGTCCGACGCGACGAACAGGGACGCGTCGAGATGCCGGCGTTTCCCCGTTGATAGACTCCGCCAGTGGGTCTTGCTTCTTGCCCTTCGATAATCTAATCTCTTGCCATTGACTTTGTAAAATGCTACTAAACCATCGTATCGGCAATCAATGTGGGTTGTCGTATCATTCTTCTGCATGCTACCCTGACTGGGGTCGATCCGCATGTTACCATGACATTTCTGCCTTCGTCCTCGCATCAACCTGTTTCTTACCCCGCCCCCGACCGTCAACCATGCTACCTCAATTATGCTTCATGCCCGACGATCAACTCATTCAAGACATCATACCCGATGCATTTAGCCATGCTTCGCCCTTCCCATGGATCTTCAAGATAAGCTATAAGTATATAGGTCTGTGACTACCTTCTTTCCATCTGTCATACACTACCCGTCATGTCTGCTTCAACTTCTTTGAAGCTTGCTGTGCTTGGTCTCGTCCCTCTGGCCCTTGGTCAGGGAGGCCTAGTCATCAACCCAAAGAATGCCGGTCTCCAAGTCGGCAGTCACGCTACATCTGTGCCAATCGATCTCTCGGCTTTGGTCAACAATCGTGCCTTTGCCATGACGCCCGGCGATGCCAACTTCGACGGCGTACACTCTGGTTACCCTGCTCAGTACTTACCCGATAGCAACTTTACCTATGCAGGCATCAACTACATATTCCCACAGTACAAGGAATCGGGTGATGACAATGTGCTCGCTCAGGGCCAAGTCATCACTCCACCTCAAGGACGGTATTCCAGTATTTCTATGCTGGTAGCCGCAGAGTCTGCCGTCGCTACTGGCTATATCAACGTTACCTACACGGACAACACCACGAGTTCCGGACCTGTCCTTGTAGATCCCTTCTGGTCTTGGGTGGGTGCATGTATTACTTTTGTTTTACAATGTCTAACCTCTGCAGCCTTATCCCTATGGCGGCGATTTAGTCTTCCCTTACTATCTAACCAATAGCACTATCGATTACAACCGTTCAATGGTATATCAATCCGTGAACTGGCTTGACTCCACGAAACAGGTTTCCAGTGTCACACTCCCAAACGTCACCTCTGGCGCTGCAACTGGACCTGGCGGTGCTGCACAAAACACTCGTTTGCACATCTTTTCGGTCTCGCTAGTCACAGCTACTGGTACGGGAATCAGTCTTGAGATTCAGCAAGCACGATCAACACAACTCTGGATGGAAGGAACCAATAAGACTCAGATATTCGAGGCTATTGTAGTGAACACAGGAAACGAATGGATCCTCGCAAACAATAGCGTCAAGGTCACAGTCGAAGCTCCAGGCATAACAACTGTGCAACCAGGAGTCATCAACAGGCTTCGTCCAGGAGACAGAGCTACCGTTCGTGTCGGAGTTGTCAATGGCAACGGGACAGAGCCTGGTTCCACAGGCGAAGCGACCCTACGTGTCTCGGGTGCTGGTGTACAAGCGAGCTCGATGTTCAACGCAACCTTTGGCATTGGAGCCTATGAAGCAACATACGAGAGCATCTACAACCATGAGAGTCCCTCTTGGTACACTGGCGGAAAGTATGGTATCTTCATCCACTGGGGTGTGTACGCTGTTCCCGGCTGGGGCAACTCTGGCAAGAAGGGTAAGAATCAGAGGCAAGGAATTAATCGAGGACGCGGTCGGCTGACAAGGAGATCCAGAACAATATGCCGAGTGGTACTGGTGGTACATGAATCAAGGTCTCGACAGTCCGAACCCTGCAGACTTCTACGAATACAACCTCGCCACGTACGGTCCAGATCACGTGTACGACGACTTCATCCAGAACTTTACAACAGAGTACTACGACCCCAAAGAGTGGGTTGATCTCTTCGCCGACGCAGGCGCTCAGTACTTCGTTCAAGTCTCGAAGCACCACGAAGGATATGCTCTTTTTGATATCCCAGCCAATATTACTCAACGAACCAGGGTCGCTCAAGTTCCACACAAGAACCTGTTGCAGATGCTGTTCGATGCTGCGGATCAGTACCAGCCCCATCTCCACAAGGCCACGTACTTCTCACTGCCTGAATGGTTCCATCCCGACTACAAGAAGTACGGATTCGGTGAAGCCATGGGTGCTGGTTGGCCTGGAGGTAACGCTACTAACCCTTACACCAACGAGACACTCCCCTATACTGGATATGTACCAGTAAACGACTTTGTCTCTGATCTTATCCTCCCCGAGATGCAAATCCTCGCGGCCATGGGCACAGAAATAATGTGGTGCGACATTGGAGGCCCCAACCTCACTGCAGAGTTCTCAGCCTCTTACTTCAACGACATGGCCGCCCAAGGCAAACAAGTCCTAATCAACAACCGCTGTGGCCTCCCCGGCGACTTCGACACCCCCGAATACGCCAAATACGAAGCCGTCCAAATGAGAAAATGGGAGTCCAATCTCGGCATGGATCCCTTTTCCTACGGCTACAACCGCGCAACCCCCATCTCCGCCTACATTACTCCCTCTCAAATCGTAACTTCACTCATCGATATCGTTAGCAAAAATGGCAATTTCCTGCTCGATATTGGACCTCAAGCTAATGGCACTATTGTGGATATCGAAAAGCAGAATTTGAAAGAGGCGGGTAAATGGATTAAGAGCCATGGTGAAGCTATCTTCAACACGACTTATTGGTTTATTACTCCTGAGGAGGGAGAAACTGTGAGGTTCACGCAGACGCCTGATGCTTTTTACATCTTGACTTTGTATCCGCCTAACTCTTCGCTGGTGCTGGATAGCCCTGTTCCGTATGTCGCTAGCGATCAAGTCACCATCGTAGGTGGCAATATGAGCGGTAGTGTTGTTCCTTCGAGGCTTCTGAGCAATGGAAGTTTGGAGTTGACGATCAGCGATGCTGTTGTCGCTGCTGATGAGTATAGTTGGGTTTTCAAGATTGCGTTTAGAGGTGTGGGTGCTAATGGTACGGTTACTGGGAGTGCGCCTCCGGTTCAACAGACTACTAATGATGGTGGAAAGTGGTCAACGGATTGGGTCAAGTTGATTCCATCTGTTGCGCTTGGGGTCGCGCTGTGGCTCATATAGATAGGGGTCAACCCTGATAGTTGAGGATCTTTATCTTTAATGGTTCGATCATTCATATCGCTCTCCATCCCAAGTGATCTTGGTGATTCTTACATGCACAAGCACTAGTAATGAACAGCTTACTTTCTCTTCTCTTCCTCCCGTCATCAAGATGGGGTTTCGTCCGCCGTCGTCAAGTCCTGACAGCATCTTCCAGCATGGTGGGCATTCTATTGAGACATGCGAGTCGCCTGATAGAATGGATCGTAAGACGTGAAAAAGTCGAATTATTGATAGCTATTCAGCAACAAAAGAAGAAGGACAAGCGAAACAAGAAAGGCAAGAAAAACGATATGATCTCTCCTGAGCCTCTCACTCGGTCTGTATGAATATGGTGTTTTCAAAGATACACTGATACATCTTCATTTTTAGTCACAGTACTCGCTTCCGTCAGTGTTCTCACTACTGTCAGAGTAGATGTCGCTTTCGTCAGCGTCGGTCTTAGAGTACTTGACTGCATAGGCACCAGGATTAGGTCTGGGTCTTTTGGCGGGCTGTGTAGCAGATGGCTGCTCAAGACCACGTTTGTTCGACGTAGAGTAGACATGAGGATGCTGGAGATGGTGGTGAATGTTGCTGTCAACAGCCTCTGGCAGGTCCCGATATTTACGAATATCTGGACAAGGGCTCGAGTCGCGACTAGTGGTCTTTGACGAGGACCGTGGATAGTGCGCAGAAGCTTTTCGCTGGAATTCTTCGTTGGAGTATCGTATCTTGGTCGAGCGTTTTTCTTCACGAGCAGAAGGGTGGTGTCTCCGACTAGATTGCTGCTCGGAGCAATATTCGAATGTCTGATGATGCTCAATCTTTCGCAACCATTCAATCACTGACTCCTGATAGGCCCGGACAGGCTGAGAGCGATCTGCCCGATGGGTATCAGAATGATACCGAGAAGTGGAATGTTGCTTAGGGTGACTTTCAAGCGATTGTTGATGTTCAAGCTTTCGCAACGCCTCAATTGCTGAGTTTGGGTGGTGCTGGATGGGCTGAGCATGGTGTCCCCCATGAGTATCATAACGACGCCTTGAAGTGTCGTGCTGCTCAAGCCGATTTCCGAATGTCTGATGATGTATGATCATTCGCAACGTCTCAAGCGCTGACTCTTGATGGACCTGCACGGGCTACGAGTGGTGTCCTTGATGAGTAGCATAATGAGCCGCGGAACTGTTGGCACGATAGCGAGACTTGTGGGCAGAGCTACGCTTGCGTGACTCCTGGCTACACCAAAGATGTTAGTTGATATAGCGAAGGGCGAGGTAATAAACTCTATACCGAAGTTTGCGATATGCTCGGATTATCGTACTCGTCCTTGACGTGATAGCCCTTTTGCTAAGGTCAATGCCATCAACCCTTTTGATCAGTTTCTTGACTGCGCCATGCTTGTAGTTGGTTCCTGGCAGCTGATCTTTGATCCGATGGAGAATTTCATTGACGTGCATGTTGGGGAAATGTTGAAGGCCAAAGTATGTGCGTCTGATGTATGTTTACCAGGTAAGAGAGTGCATGTCGATCGAAAAGAGGGTCATGTTGTGCAGGACCAGATGTGCAGATGGAAGGTGGACGACGCGAGCATGAACAGAAGGTGTCGACCATCGACTGTGGAAGGCACAACAGCACCACTGACATCACATGTTAATGTTAATCAGTGACAGAGGCAGGAACGAATCGAATGTTAGTGTAAAATGAGCCTAACAATGAGAGAACGAGAAACTTTATGCCTGGGGTACTTTTTCTGCGCAACAAGAAAACAGAACCGTATCCCACCTGTCTGTACCGTTCTACGACCCCATCAACAAGCCCACGAGAGCATGTTGCTTGCATTTCGAAAATCTCTACTTCTATACTCATCGCCAGCCAGCGAAAGGTCCGGCTCCATGTCTTTGCACACAGTTCCACTCGTACTAGAAGAGGACAGTCAGTAAACAAGCCAGTCTCATTGACAAGCAATGTCCAAACTTACAACTTTGCCATCTTCATCTCCAGTATATACAGCTTGAGGCATGGGAAGAACACATGTGATGGTCGGCACTTGGATGTTCGGCTCGCCGCGCGTGGGCTCAACATGCATCAATCTTTTGATGAGTTGAAGATGCCATGCTCCATCGCGAAGTGTGACGAGTGACCAGACCTGATTCGAATGTCAGCGTTAGAAATCTCTCGATATGCATCCATTGAGAACTTACATTTACGATACCGCGTTTGTGGCCGGTAAAGAGCAACACACGCTCAACCCACTCGTTGGCAGCGCCTTCGTAGAAAGCACAGCATGTTATCTCGTCGTCTTCCGAATCGCAAACCTTTTGTTCAACAAGAAGGTGTCCGTTCAATGTCAATACGCGCACGAACGCTCCACTGCACAAGACAATGTGTCCAGTCAAGTTGTTGACCTTGGCACACTGAATTGTGCGACTGCCATTATTCGCTTCTTGGAGAACACGCACACAGTCGAAGCGGTTGAGATCCCAGAGGAATACTTGACCATCAACTGATGCAGATACCAGGGTGCTGAAAGCGCGTGAGGCAGCAAGAACGCTGACAGGCGTGCGATGGCCGAAAAGGTAGGTTCTCGACTGGATATCTGCTGAATCCGAGCTAAAGCCGATGGTCCATACGCCGATCGTGCTGTCTGCTCCTCCCGTGATCAGCGTCTTTGAGTCTGCAAATAAAGCGGTGCTGATTTGTCCTATATGCAGGTTTTCGTACAAGCCGAGCATTCTTCTGTTGTCGGCAGTGAAGAACCGAAGACTGTTATCTGCAAAGCCCCACTGTAGATAGCTCTTGCAAGCTGGTGGGACGTTGAGCTTGGATGGAGGAGAGCACAACAAACGCTCTTGGCTAGGCGAATAAGTCAACGCTGTGACTCTCTCATGACTCTCATGCAGTGGGAAGGGCAGCTTGATCAAAGACTCTGCGATAGTGTCGAGTCTTTCGACTCTATGCTTCTCCTCCTCTGTTCTGGGATGTGCGCGCTGGAAGACCTGGTGTGGCGTCTGTCCAAAGTTGTGAATAATACCAATGGTCGCGAGCTTTTCGACTTCATCTTGCATGGCATCCAAATCTTTCGCACCTTGATACGAAAGGTGGTGGAACACGTTGGTGGCTTCAAGTGCTGCTTCGCCACGTTGTTTGTATCCAAAGATAAGATCAATCCATTCTTGAAGATGTTGGCTGACATACGGACTCTCAAGCGCTTCTCTATGTTTGGCAATGAAGATGTGTGGGTCTCCCTTAGCCCATGGTGGCAGTATAACATCATTGATGGTCTGACCACTGCCTTGTTTCTGGCCAAAGTCGTAGCCGTTGATGTTTTGCAAGAACTCAGGCAAACAGAAGAACTCTGGTGTCAACTCACGAACATCAGTCATGTTCTCTTTCGACGCAGACAGCCAGGCCTTCTCGATCGAGTCGAACAATCTGTCTGCGTGGTCAAAGTTGCCACCTTGAAGCAGCAAGTATGACTGTACGAATGGTGGCAATCGAATGAGATATGATGAAACGATCATGGCCGACGAATAATGAGTGCCATAATGGAAAGGTGGAGAGTGTTCATCACCCATCTCGGCAAAGGCACGATAACGTTCTCGGAACTCCGACTCGCGTGCAGGGTGTTGACAACCCATTGGCTTCGAGAGGTCACGGAAACTTCGAGGGTCGGTCAGGTCCAGCTCCTCGCTGGTATAGTCTGCAAGAATCCAAGGGAACACAGGGTACTGCGTGAGGTCGTTGAATGTTCTACCGGCCATGTTATTGACGAGCATTAGATATTGGAAGTTTGATATTTCGCCACGAGTCCATCGTCTAGTCGCTGCGTTGGACGATGTTGAATTGAATACATTTGCGAACTTGGAGCCAAAGCTTTGTGGTGTTTCTTCCGGATTTCTCAATGAGTCGAGTCTCCAGGCATCCTCGGCAGGCAGGGAGGACAGTGAGCCATACACGAGTGGTGACTTTCCTGCAAGGTTTGAATAGACCTCGTTACGTGCTGAGGGCGTCATGAACGTCAAAAGGTAGCTGCGACCGTCTGTGAAGAAGACTTCTAGTGCGACATCTCGGAATAGGAAGCGACGTTTTGAGATATGCAACAGCTCTTGCCAAGTCCAATGTCTTGCAGGCTCTCTTTCCGCACGTTGCTTTCGTTTGGTCTTGACCTCCTTACCTGAGATCAGCTGAACGTAAGGGTCGCGTTCCTCGTCGGGAGCGTGGACAACGCTGACAATCTCGCCATCAGATCTTTGGAACATCTCGTCTTGGAGATACAGGCATTTTTTGCCGATGATCAAGAGACCTTCGAAAGCCTCCAGGCCAACCACACGAGAGACGTTACAGATGTTCTGTACACGATCCCCACGCTGTAAGCTCTTCAGAACTTTACGGTTCTTGTCTTCGAAGCCTTCTTCGCCATCTTTAGGGTCGTCTACCATCTCGAACTCGCCGTCAAGGAGCGCAGAGCCCGAAACGGAGTCATCTCTTGGTGTCAAAGGAGTATTGTCGAAATGTGGCGCGTCAAGGTTAGCAGGCGTTCGAGGTGTAGGCTCCGCCGAAACAATGTCTTCCGACAAACTTGGCCGAGATCGTGTATCAATTCTGAGCTTCGTTTGCGACATACGCTCGGAGCCCTTGCGCTTCGGCTGATAAGTCTCTTGGTCTCGTCGTGAATCTGGCACAATTCGTATGCGCATTCTATTGCGCGACTCTGTTTGGTCGAGTTGCCATTTGAAAGGTTCCTTCTCAGGGAAGAGACCCGAAGGCTGCTTCAAGAGAGTTTCGAGCCTAGCAATGACCGTTTGTATATGATTCAAATTCTCTTGCTGATCTTGAAGCGCGCCTTGATACTTCAGTCGCTCCTGAGAGTGGATATTCGACCGCCAATGCCTAGTGGAAACCTCAAATCGATGCGCAATATTATCGAGCTCGGCCTCGGTTGTCTTCCACTGTTTCAGCTTCTCCTTGCGCTTAGCAAGGCGGTTTTTGGCAGATTCTTCGGTCTTCTGGTTTTCGGATCCAACAAACTCATCCCAGAATCTCGACATGGTTTCATGGAAAAACTCGTCAAGTGGTTTCCGGTTCTGATCAATCCATTGCAGAAGCTCGTCATCATCGTGAGCAGCGAGTTTGATCAACCCTGTAGAGATATGTCGTTGATTCGGGTCGACGTTCTGTATGAGGATGGTAGCTGCTTCTGTTGGCTTCTGTACAAGCAGCATCCTCCATAAAGATGCTGCAGCATGCCGCACTGCAGATGACGGCGAGGTCATCTTTATATATAGCAGGTAGCAGATCAGCCTGATGAATGGAAGTTCCTGATTTTGAGGTGAGAACAGGATAGTCTGCCAGTAAGTCATCTTTCTCAAGAAGTCGAGCGCGTCAGTGTCGTCCTCGGCTTCATCAAGCTCGGACAAGCGAAGAAGTGTGACACGAAGGAATACTGAACGAAGGGTTGACACGGCTTGTGAGCATAGTCGTACGCCCTTTGTTGACGAGACGGCTGGCTGTTGCAAATACTCCAGTGCCTTGCCAGTAAAATCCAGTAGCGGCTGGGCTCCTTCAATGAACCAGCCCTCGAAAACAGCCTCGGCCATGTGCAAGCTGTATCGAGCCAAGTTTGTCAGAGTTCTGGGTTCAACCATCAATTCTTGATTTAGCTGAAGGTGGTTCCATAATTGATGCATGGTGTGAAGTAGAACGTATGATTCAAAGTATGCTTGATGCTCCTGGAAGCCTGGCGGTACCTTGAGAAACAGACCAAAGCCTGCAAAGTCTTTGCGTTGAGAGACCTGTTCGAGGTATACCATGACTACAAGCTCAAGTAGTGACTCGACAACCGCGTTACCGACGTTGATCTTCACTGGCTTGCTTGTTGTGGGAGACATGATCGCATTGAATCGTGTGGATACAGTAGACTGTTTGACTTCCGATGCGGTGGGGTTGACAAACACGAAGGATGATGTCCGGCGAGGAATCTGGAGTTGGTTCGGGCGATTTTGAGTAGGCAATGTTCTGCTGGAACCACTTCTCAGTACAGCCGGTCGCTCACCCAGTGAATTGGAGTGGGGCCGCAGAACAACTTCGCGACCTTGGAAATTCAGCGGACTCTCCGATGCCAGCTCAGCGGATGCACTGAGTCGATCGGCACTCGTTATAAGTGGGAATAGCACAAAAAGTAATTCCTGTACGTAGTGGGAATCAACAGCAAAGTCCCGGAACGACTTACTCCGAGAGTGTACGTCTGTAAGAAATTGGACTATTGTCTTTGGGATTGAATTCAAAGCGGGGAAGTCATCATTGTCCTTCGGATGCGTAGAGTCCTTGACAATGGTTCTGAGCCCTGCTTCTAACATGCCTGCTATTGCTGGGAAGATCTCGGGATGCCGTATCTCAGACTCTCCCTGCTGCATGAACGCTTCCATGAGGTGGAAGATGGTGAGCTCCTCGGCGTCCTCTTGAGAAACGAACGGACGACCGAAAAGGATAGCAAAACATCCCATCCATACTCTTGGCGATCCCCAGTGGCTCCGAAGTCTGGCTTGTAGTGTCGTGAAACCATTGTTCTTCTCGGCGAACTTGGACTTGAAACTTGGTATTTCCACAATTGCTCTTGATATGATCGAGAGCGCAGACCCCACGACGCGAGAATCAGGCTCTGCCAATAAATGGAGTATCCAGCGTGTAGGGACTTGCTGGTCAAAACGCTTGATGTGTGTGTTGGTCTCAAAGCCACAGAGGACCTCTGAATAGGTTTCAACTACGCTGACACCAAGACTTGATTGACTGAGCCTAGCTGCACTTGGTGTCCCTGAAGTAGGGCTCATTGTTTCTGGTGTAATCAATCTGGGAGATGACAGCTTGATTGACGTGGATCTGTTGCGAGGAGTTCTGAGAAGTGGGTTCGCTGACTGCAAGGCTCTATCGTCGTGCAACGCATATGTAATGAATGTAGCAATATCTCGATGATTGAGATGTGCCATTTTGCATAAGCTGAGAGCTCGCAAAGCATGCAAAATCTCAGGCAATACCTCAGAACTGATTGAGTCGACTTTGAGAGCGTCTAGGAATCTGCGAACAACTCTCATCTTGTTGTAACGTTTCATGTTGAAAGTCTGATTGTTGTTCTTCCAGACAAATCCAGCGATCTGCTGATAGTAGAGCTTCTGAGTTTCGATGCTTATCGTGCGCCAGGTGTCAAAATCCACAAGTAAAACTCTATAAGCCATGGGGTTGATGAGCAGAGAGATGTGAGGGTTCTTGACATCGTACCCGACGAATGCAAGCACAACCTTGAGAAGTCTTGCTGCTAGCTCTTCCCTTTGTTGCATAGTCTTCGCTACTGGGGCAGCTCTATTGCTTCCAGAGCCACTGGTGTATATGCCAAGTTTCTCTCGTAGCAGGACTGCTAGAATGCCGAACCCATTATCCTTCTCCATGACTTCGCTGGTTCGCCAGTTGTCCAATATACATTGGAACAAAAGCTCTACCGATGTCACAAGAGAGTCGGCGGTCGATGCGCTCTGGATGATCTTCATGTTGATGGGCAAGCAACCACCAATCTGCCAACTACCGTCATCTAAACCGCGAGTGAGAGTCAAGATAGGGTTACCGGTAATCACAGCTGCTCCGTAAGACCTTGTGATAGCCTCGTTGATTGTAGGTCGTGCCGCGTTGAGCAAAAGCGGGTTGCCGTTACGCGTGAGAGACTGTAGATGTGCCGCAGCTTTTTCACTCAGCATATCTGCGACGTTTATACCATTTGCCAAAAGACCGTTCATGTTCACAATCGCCGACGCTGACATACTGATCAAGAGTTTGCCTTCAGGGAGGAGTTCGCTACCCTGGGATTGTGTAGCCTTGACGATTTCGGACTTATCGTCTTTGTCTGCATGCAGCATCTCGTTGTAGCGATTGAGCTCGGCAGAAGCCCGATACGTCAAGAAGGGCCCCACGCAGTCTTGGAAATTGCCACAGTATCGAGGACCGAGTTTTTGATGTACCGCAACTAGTTCCGGAGAGAGAGACGAGTCAATCAAGTAGGCACTTGCGAGAGACCACTTCAGACGCAAGACGCGATCGGCTGCTTGGGAAGCAAGATCTTGCGGCGTGCCGAAGAAAGCCTGGACTGGTCTTCGAGTGGTATTAACAACCTGAGAAGGAACAGGAGCACGAAGCTCTGGGATCAGCGGAGGTACTTCTGGGTATGGACAGTGCTGTTCTTCTATGCAGCGTCCGTTGACATATAGTATAGCTGGGTTCGAACCGCTTGTTCTAGAGGGACGATGCACTATGGCGATGTGATACCATTCTCCAGCTCCAAATCTAAACTTCTTGAATCGCACACTGGGTCTCTTCGCAGTGACCGATGTCTGCAATATCAGCTGATGGGTCTCCTTTTCGATGTAGACGAGTACAAAACATGTTTGGCTGGCGTCAAAGGCTCCAAATATTGTGGTGTGGCAGTCTGAGTCGAATTGATCAATTTTGATCCAGGATGAGAATGTGTATCCGGTAATGGGTGGAAAGGGCCGTGGCAATGATGCGAGCTCGATCGAGCAATGCCCGGAATGTGATAAATCGAATTGGATAGCGGGAGGCTGCTTGGACTGTTGCAAGGCTTCCAGCAATATGTCTTTTGCTGAATCGTCTTCGCAGGCCAGTTTGAATATTTGAGCTGTTTCTTCCAAACGACGTGTTCCGAGTGGAAGCAACGACTTGCACAGCTTTCGTAATAAAGCGGCCTCATGTTCGCCCATGTCCTTGCCAGCCAAGTGAGGCAGTAGAACTGACAGAGTGCCAGCGTCATGAACCGCGACTCTGTTGCTCTCTTTTGTTCCAATGAGGCAATCAAGTACAGTCAAGACAGCAATTGGTAAGGCGGCTGCGTCATCGCTGAGATTGCCTTCACGGCCTGGTCTGTAGAAGTCGGACATGATGGTCACAGCCTCCGAGTTGAGGATTCGTTCATTTTCATCGAAGCAGTCACGCACGAGAATCTGCATATCCTCTGGGGTTGATGTCTTTGGGGCAGTCGGGGCGTCTTGAGAAGCATCCTCGTTGAGCACTTCTCCCACAGCGTCTGTATTTTCGAGCCATAGAGGCTTCAATATGTTGTTGCACGCGTAGTCTCCAAGTGCCAATGCCAGAGTGGCGCCAAAGAGCCTCAGCAAGTTGTTGAACTGTTTCCCCCTAGAGAAAGAGTTTGCGATGATGCCAGAAACGTGTTGAACAAGGTGGCGTAGAGCTTGCCATCCTCCCCCAGAGACTCGCTTGGTGAAGTAGCGAGAGTTTCCATGATGTCGACGCAGTGCTTTGGTCAAAATGTTTAGTACATCGATAGCGACTTGAATAAAGTTTTCTTCAAAAGCGGTGTTTGTCGATTCTCCTTGTACTTCTGCATATTGAACCGCTGTTTCTAGAACACGAAGAACTGCTTGGAAGCCTCGGATTTGACGAAACTGATCTTGGATATCATTCTGGCCATTGTCATCAAAGAAGATGGATAGTCTGGTGAGATCATCATGGGTATTCCGCAACGATTCAGCAGTGATGTTTGTGAGATTTGATAGTCTTTGAACAAGTGAGCCGAGTGCACTTGTCCTAACTTGCAATGGTGGACTGGAGTTGCTGGTAGATGACCTGTACCGGCGGGGGGTTGGAGATCGATTGTCCATTTTGGTATTAACGGTCCTGATCGATATATACAGAGTGAACAGCTAACGATGTCATTGCTCCGGAAGTGACTGTGATTGCGCAAGGGGCAGGTGATCCGGAATCCGATGGCGTTCTCTCCGGGCTCAATCAAGCAGTCAAGTGACGACCCCGCAAAGTAGAAGGTTGCTCAACTGCGGCTTTGGAGATGGAGCATACACCAGCCAAGGAGAGACCAAAGGGAATGGGCCGAAGACCTAGGCTGCAAGGGTTCTGAAGATAGCAGCAGTAAGGTTGCCAGGTACAACGACTGCAGTGGAGGCGCACGTGAGCGTTCGATGTTTCGCAGCACCGGATGCCTTAAACAGTGAATCGAGGAAGAGGGCACACGCGCAGACGAATGAGTAGAGTCGTTTGAACTAGCGCCAGATAGCTCCACATTTCCAAGGCGACAGACGTGCGATAACGACGCCCCCCGAGTCACTGATAGCACCACCTTGTGCGGTCTTTACATGTTGTTTGCTGTTCTGTAGTCTATATACAAGTGATTTAGTAGTATACACGTAGTACTTGACTCAAGATATCCCTACGTCCGCAGTGAATCAAGGACGCAATCCTGAGCAGCTCCGGCGTACTGGGAGCGCCAGAAACAATGGTGTGGTTAACGTGACCATTTGGTCAAATGACGTTTTCGGCTTAAGCACGGGCCTCTGATAACGACCCCAGATTGGCAAGCTGCCGCCCACTGAGGTGCTTCGTCCTTCATCAACTCGACTCATCCTCGACTCCATCCCTCCTTCATCCACCTCCTCTTTACCATCCTCTCTTCTGCATCCACTTCCCAACTACATACACATATCAGCTCTTCATCATGAAGGGTATCGCAGGTCTTACACTCCTGCCGCTGCTGGCAGCTGCAAAGCCTGTCATCAAGGCAGACACCTTTGGCCACCAGAGCATCAACAACGACGCCGCTCCCCTCATCTCGTCTGTCGATGCTGAGACCATCCCCGACTCGTATCTCATTGCTTTCAAGGATCACGTCGACCACCGTGATGCCGCCGCTCACCACAGCTGGGTGCAGGACATCCACGAGCAGACTCTGAGCTCCAAGCTTGAGCTCCGCAAGAGATCGCAGGCTCCTTTCCTCGAGACTGTCTTTGACGGTCTTAAGCACACATACAACATGGAGGGCCTCAAGGGCTACTCAGGTCACTTTGACGAGTCTGTCATTGACGCCATCCGCAAGCACCCCGATGTAAGTACACTCCGTCTCACGATCTCTCTCACGATCTCTCCCGTTCTGCCCAAGCTTTGCACGAGACGACTCGGAAACATGGTCAAACTTGTTTCCGGCTGTCTGTCTCGATTCTGTGGCGATCTCTATCCTGCTGCCTACGATCACGCGGTGCTTTCAGCTTATCAGAGCTTTGCTGACATTTCGTTTCTCAGGTTGCCTTCGTCGAGAAGGACCAAGTCATGCACACACTCGCAAAGTCCGAGGACCCCGCCGTCGAGAAGGGCGCTCCCTGGGGTCTCGCTCGTATCTCGCACCGCGACAGCTTGACCTTCGGCACATTCAACAAGTACCTCTACTCATCCGACGGTGGTGAGGGCGTTGATGTCTACGTTATTGACACCGGCACCAACGTTGACCACGTCGACTTCGAGGGCCGCGCCTCTTGGGGCAAGACCATCCCCTCGGGCGATGAGGACAAGGACGGCAACGGCCACGGCACTCACTGCTCTGGTACCGTCGCCGGCAAGAAGTACGGCGTTGCCAAGAAGGCCCACGTCAAGGCCGTCAAGGTCCTCCGCTCCAATGGTTCAGGCTCCATGTCCGATGTCGTCAAGGGTGTTGAGTACGCCGCCGAGTCTCACATCGAGCAGGTTGAGAAGGCCAAGAAGGGCAAGAGAAAGGGCTTCAAGGGCAGCGCTGCCAACATGAGTCTGGGTGGTGGCAAGTCTGCTCTCCTCGACCAGGCTGTCAACGCTGCTGTCGACGCCGGCATCCACTTCGCTGTTGCCGCCGGTAACGACAACGCCGACTCTTGCAGATACTCTCCCGCTGCTGCTGAGAAGGCCGTCACCGTCGGTGCCTCCACTCTTGCTGACGAGCGTGCTTACTTCTCCAACTTCGGCAAGTGCAACGACATCTTCGCTCCCGGTCTCAACATCCTTTCCACCTGGATCGGCAGCGAGACTGCCACCAACGTTATCTCCGGTACCTCGATGGCCTCTCCCCACATTGCTGGTCTCCTCGCCTACCTCCTCTCCCTCCAGCCCTCCAAGAACTCGGCCTACGCAGTCGCCGAGATCACACCCAAGAAGCTCAAGGCTGACCTTCTCTCTATCGCCACTGTTGGTGCTCTTGAGGATGTTCCCTCAGACACTGCCAACGTAAGTACCTCAATCTTCTCGTGCTTCTGCTCTTTACTAACGCAACGCAGATCCTTGCCTGGAACGGTGGTGGTTCTGCCAACTACACCGAGGTCATCTCCGCCGGTGGCTACAAGGTCAAGAACTCGCAGCGCGAGTACGGTCTTGAGGATCTCAAGGCTGTCACCAAGACCGACTCTGCCCACAAGGCTTACAAGAAGGTCCAGGAGATGGATGCCTCGGTCATCCGTGAGGACATGAGAGAGTCGTTCGAGGCTGCTCGCAAGGAGATTGGCAGACTCACTGCCAAGCTCGAGTCCGAGATTGACGAGTTCCTCGCATCTTCAGAGTAGATGCTTATCGCATGACTGAATGAGCCTGTATGGCGTCCACGGTGGAGCCACATTGCATTGGAGTACGCCTCGACATATCGATTTCTGATGTCTTGCATACTCTTGTTTCTTTTGTTACGGTTTACGGAGGATAATCAGATGCATATCCCTTTTATTATTTCATTATGTATACACTATAGTATGGTAACCCCATAACACAATGGATGGTTCTTCCAGACAACAATGCTCTTCCAAAGTGGCTGCTGTAGATTGCTACGGTGATGATGAGGCGTCTCGCGCGCATGCGCGTCACGAAACCAGCCACCTTCCACTTCGAGTCAGCTTCACATGCCTCGGCTGGAGAGCTCGTGATGACTGGCCTGTGCTTTGAGTCATTTTTCGGCCGTCTCGGTGAAAAGCTGTCCGACCATGAATGTCACCACCATAGCTTGGCACAATGACATGCAGAGTTGTCTCTCCAGAGCTCACTCCATCGGATGGATGTTGAACAGTTTCCACACTCCTTGAGACGAATGTGGATTGTCTTAGGATTGGTCGTGGAGTGCGACTGCTAAATCACCATGATGTGGTCTCTTAGGCTCTCATGGTCGGGTCTGCATACTCGTAAATCGCTTCAAACTGAATGATGAGCATCTTGACTCGCTGGTGGTTGATATATCACTTGGGTATGTGTTTGTATTTGGTCCGTGGATGTATGGCCAGAGAACAGATCCTTGGGCTGTATGAAGCTCATCAAGTGGATGGGAAGGAGCATCCTGTGAGCTTCTTGCTTGGTGCAAAGTGCAGGCACGAAACGATACAGAGTGGGCTCTGCCTTCTTCGTAACTAATCGAACTACACAAATGCATCTCATACCAAAGCATTGGTATCGCCGCATACGTCTTCCTAGCTTTCTCATAACCATCACCAACTCGCATCAAGCAATCCCGAAGGAAACTCCGATGCTGTCTCGGGCCAACAGCGATGCTGCTCTACGCCTACGTAGGGCCAAATCATCATCCTCGAGCAGCCACAGGGCCTTCGAGCCATCGATATCGACCGAGCCCAAGTATGCAGAAGCTGCTGCTGTAGAAGCCTACACTCGTGCATACCGCTACTCCCAAGGAGATCGACCTCAACGTCGTCGCTCTCGTCGTTCTGAGGGCAGCCATTTTGATGACAACAGACGCAAGTCCACTCAGAAGCCTGAGCGTCTTGAACGGCCTGCTCTTCTACCTGGACCTGCGACTGCTCCTGCAACTGTACCTGTGCGCCCAACAAATCGGCAGTCTCTCTTACCGGATACACCCTATCGCTTTGCTCTCGAGGCTTCCAACGACCCTACAGTCACCTTGACGGATGTGTCAGATTCACGACTCAGCACTGCTTCCAGACGACAAACTCGTGACCTGCAGACAGATGATGAGATCAAGACAGCTGCTTGGGACGCCTACCTCCAGGGCTTTCACAAGAAGGAGATTCGCGAGAGAAAGTCTTTCGCTGCTCCTCTAAAGAAACGCTTCTCCAAATCTCCCACTCCAACACCTTCCATTCAATATGATACGTCTGTGCCACCCTACAATTTCGTCGAAGAATCAAACAGCATCTTCTCTACTGCTCCGCCCATCGAGATCAAACCCGAAGACAAGTTGGAAGCCCCTGTCAAGCTCAAGAAAGGGCGAACTGTCTCGGAATCCCTGAAGGGCAAATTCAAGAGGCTTCTATCAAGACCCAAGCGAGTCCAGTCACAGTTTCCTGCTCAGCACGTAGAGGCAAGGAACCTGCACTTCGATGTGTACAAGACGAACGATGAAAGCTTCTCGGCTGGACCCGATGTTGGAGTCTCTCTGCCCAGATCGCCGTTCTCATCCCTAGGCGCTTCTTCAAGTACACAATCACGAATCACAAGTTGGTCCAACTCGACCGTCTCACGCCATGGTAAACGTCTGCCCTCGATCGAAGAGACCTCAGCATCCCCAGCTCTTGTTTGTACCCCAGAGGAACCACCAGCAGGCTCGTTCCTCGGTCGAGCGTTGCGTCTTCCACTTCGCCGCCCCAGCCAGTCCAACCTCCAGCGCAAGTCAGAAGACAGTAAGCGCTTGTATGATGCACTACAGGAACGTATCAATGGCCCTGAGATGCCGACTATCACCGTTGAAGAAGTCACACCTCAACTTCCTGCTGCCGTGTTCAATGACTCTCCGCCGCTCTCGCCAACGTCCGAGACGATTCGAATCGTCGTCCCAGAACCTACCGTCCCCCAATCGCCTACGCGTCCGGCTCCCAGTCCGCCTCATCAGGTGACCCGAAAGTCGTCGTGGTGGAGTATCGCGCCAAGCATCCGTTCGAAAAAGCGCCGCCCAGCGGGACCAGTTGCGCCGTCAAATGAGCAGATCGCTTCTCGTATGGAGAGATCAGAAAACCGCTGGCAAGCTGCGTTGGAGGAAGACTCACCCGTTGTTTCACAAGCTCTCAGTTATTGCATCAAGGGAGATAATCCATACGAATTGCGACCGTTGGAGAACTCCAGCTTGCCTGTTGTTATCCGACACGAATCCCACGACGCTGCTGCACCAACGTTTAGCAACGGTGCGGATCTTCATGACATTCGACAACAGGTCATTTCGCCCAGTATATACTCGAGGTCTGTCAGCCCTGATGCTCTTGGTACCTTTGTTACAATCACCGGGCGCGAGGTCAAGCGTTATCCTCTCGAATCTCCCCCACGACCTGTGGATGGACCTTCCACCTACGCGCCAAAACCAAGTAATGAGTGGAGAGCCTGGTTCAGCAAAGAAATTGAAGACTTTAGCATGACACCTGCACCTGTTGGAGATACTGTTATGACCGGACTTGACTGCTTCCCCAACAACGGCGACCCTTACAGTTCCAACGAAAGCCTGCAACAGGGTTCACCAATGCTTCAAGCCTCGAAGAGCAGACCTGAACTACGTTCTCGAGCTTCAAGCATCATGAACGAGAGATATCCTTTGATCGAGACTGGTAGATCATCGAGCAGAGCTTCAGGTCGTCGTACCAATCCATCGAGCACGTCTTCTGGTCAGAGATCTGCTTCGGGTTCTGGGACATCTGTTGTCGAAAGGACTTCCAGCAAAGCCAGTCAGCGACCCGACGCAGACCAATCCACGTTATCCTCATCAACGCTCCGGGAACGACAATCAACAAGCGCGCTTGTACGCGAGAAATCAAGCCTGGCCACTCGTGCTGCGCGTCATGGTTATGGTCCGCCAGCCAAAGAAATCGACTCTGCGGGCAGAGAAGAACCTGTCAAGGCTCCAAAGTCGGCACTAGACCTCCGTGTCATGTATCGAAACAACCGCAACCTGGAAGCCTCAAGTCTTAACATTCGCCGTAGAGCCGTGGCACCTACCACGTTCGACGACACCTTGCGTCGAATCTCAGAAGGCCCTTATGCTGCTGACAGCAAAGAGAACATCTCACCCCCAAGGCCTGCTGGAATGATTGATGGCATAACAATCCCACCATTCTACACGCCGACCAAGGACACAAAAAAGAGCAAAGGACCTTCGCCCGGACAGCGGATGGTGGATGAGTTCTTGAACTCGAGGAAAGCACAGATGGTTGCAAACTCTCCTCCGGCCTTTATATGATCAGCACATTGATTGTGCATTTCTTATTTGTATTCACATTGCGGTATTGCCGGTGCTTTTGGAGGTTTCTTAGCCACATTGCAGAATAATCAAGATGACATTGTTACGTTCATGATGAGTTCCATTGATGCCATTTGTGATCTAAACCTTGTATGGGACCTCCCGTGATGTGAGCAGAGCAATCGAAGTAATCTGCCACCAGTTCTGTCTTCTGCATTTGCTTTCTCATATACCTTCGCGGAGAATCGTACTCTAAAATTTTCCTACAGTGATTATTTGGGTTCGTGCCATGCTTGAACATCTTTGTGCTGTGGGCGGGGAAGAAAAAAGGGAGAAGAAAAGAGAAATTATCGTGTTGGAGGTCTCACCCTGGTTCCAATATTTGTGTGCTCAATCTGCATCTAACACCTTGTTCTGCCTAATACTGGTGGACGGCAGTACCTTACAGCTCTCTTCGCCTCTAATGATGTGAGAACTATAACTAACAACGCGTTTTGGGGACGAGTATACGATTTGAAATGGACATCGACGGGGAACCAAATCTTCAACCGAAAAGCAATCTACAAACACAACGAGACCAAACCCTCCGCTAGTTCAACCTCACCTCTACCCATTCTTCTAAAAATCTATAGCAGGCTGAAGCACAAACGTAAACTCCCTCTCCCTACACTCGACCTGATCCTCCTTCTTAACACCCGGCCCACAAGCCGCAGTCCCCACACCATCATTATCAGCATCCAACCTCCACAACGGACTCTGCCTCGCCACCAAATCACAAGGATGTCTCGCTTTCTCCAACTCTTTGGCATCATGCAAACAACACGCCCATTGGAAAAACTCTTTTTCCTTTGGTCCAGGGTGATAAGTGGCTTTTATACCTAAACCTTGCTCGTTGAGAACTTTGACCCAGCGTGTGGAGATGCGATTGCCGTTTTCTTGGGGCACTTCGTAGGGGGTTTGGAGAGAGGCGATGGTGGAGTTCCAGATGCCTAGTTGTTGGGAGGTTGCTTTGTCGGAGTAGGATTCTCCGGGGCCGGCGCCGTACCATGTTGCTTGTTGGAAGGAGGAGTCGAGTTGGATGTTTAGGCCTACTCTGGGTAGTGTGGTGGGGGCGTTTCCTTGGGGTGTCAAGTGTACTTTTATGGAGAACTGGCCTGCGGAAGAGATCTCGTAGGTTACTTTTGCGAGGAAGCCCCAGGCTAGCACTGGTGGGCTGTAGTAGTATACAGCGGTCAGACGAGCTTTGTCGGGTCCATTCTCTTCGAGATCGAAACTGCGGAGTTGAGGTGTCATGGAGTCGAGACCGTAGCGCTTCCACTCTTTGCTCATAGATGCGGCATCGTTGTCGGTTGGTGCGCGCCAGAAGTCCAGAGCTAGCAGTGGATCATCTGGCATCTCGCGCTTCTTGAGAACGGACCGTCCGCCTTGTACCCACTCGACCAGTGTTCCTCTAGCTCGAGAAAAGTTGAATTGGAAATCGCAACCGATGAATCGGTAGTGCAATTGAGTCTCGTTGGTAGTGATAGCACTAGACATGATCGGTCTTTCGATACCATAGCTGTGGTTGTCCTCTTTGGCGGAGAGGCGAGTTTGGTAAAATGTGATGATGTGACCAGCCTCTGCCCATGGAGTTGCAACACCCAGACGGAAGTCCACGGTCAGCCACACCTCTGTTCCATTGGGTCGTTGAATGTTGAAGATTTCTTCAGGCAGATCAATCTTGGCTTCGGTACCAGGCTCAATGTGAGGTAGCTGGATGGGCCCAGATAGTACACGGTCGGGTCTGTATACTGTTAGTCAACTTTCATACACACTAGCAAGGGGCATGGACTTACCGAATACCGAGCACCTCAACCTTGAAATCAGAGATCAAGTGGCCTAGAGATATGAACTCGAACTCGTTCTTGATCACCAACTTCTTGCCCTCAATCCAAGCTCGGACAGGAGCAATGACTTTCTTCAGTTCTGTCAGACCTGGAGTTGGTGTATGATCGCTGAACAACAGGCCATCCATCACGAAAGTGTCGTCGTTGGGCACATCCCCGAAGTCTCCACCATATGCATAGAACTGTTTATCGCCTTCAGTCTTGAGCAGACCATGGTTCGCCCACTCCCAGATGTAGCCACCTTGAAGCCTGCGATATTTGCGGAAGGCTTCTTGATAGTCCTCCAGAAGGCCTGGTCCATTGCCCATCGCATGGCCATATTCACAGAGCACGATTGGCTTCTTGAAGTCATCACCTTCTTCTGTTGCGTGACCAATAAGCTTTTCGATGGGAGGATACATATAGGAGAACATGTCGGCAGATTTTGCGTTGACGTCTCCCTCGTAATGAACTGGACGTTCTGGATCTCGAGATTTGGCCCATTCATACATGGCAGCGTGATTCTGGCCATAGAAAGCTTCATTGCCGAGAGACCACATGATGATGGACGGATGATTCTTGTCTCTTTCTACCATCTGTACCATTCGGTCAAGATAGGCAATCTTCCAGTCTTCATTGTCGCTGGTGAATTTGGCTGCCTTGTCGAAGGTGTACTTTTTGCGCTCCTCGTAGTCCATGTCTGGGGGCAAATTCTGAGGTCTTTCAACAGCGTCATAAAATCCATGACCCAGAGACCAAGCTCGTCACACAGCTCATACAACTTTGGATTTGCGGGATAGTGAGAAGTACGTAGAGCGTTGATGTTGTGCTGCTTCATGATCATAAGATCTCTTCTCATGAAAGCCAGAGGCACGGCGCGACCGAACAATGCGTGGTGATCATGTCGATTGACGCCTCTCAGTAGGAGTGGCTTGCCATTGACACAAATATTGCCTTTAATGGTCTCAACACACCTGAACCCAACTCGCTGCTTGACTGTCTGGATGGACATTTCAGAACTTGGTCCGAGCAGGCTGATCTCTAGGGTGTAGAGATGAGGCGCCTCCGCAGTCCACTTTGCAGGGTTCGACACATTGAACACATGCGAACTAAGCGATTCATCAGCTGAGAGCTGTATCTTCTCGTTGATGATGGAAGAGCCGTTCGGGCTTCGCAGAGACAGCATAGCCTCGGCGGCCTCGTGAATTGTGAGGCTCAATTCAACGCGCAGCTTTGCATCTTTGTAGTCACTATCCAGCTCTGTCTTGATGAACACATCCTCAATGCGCACTTTGCTGGGAAAACATTCCAGGTGTACATCGCGGAAGATGCCCGAGAGCCACCACTGGTCCTGGTCCTCAATGTAGGAACCATCAGACCATTGATAGACAGTGACAATGAGACGATTCACGTCCTCTCCACGGTTTACGAATTCGGTGATATCAAACTCGGCAGGATTTCTCGAGCCTTGAGAGTAGCCAACTTTCTGTCCGTTGAGGTAGACATGGTACGCGCTGTCGACACCATCAAAACGAAGTCGAATCTGAGAATCTTCGGACCAGGAGGAAGGCACGAAGAAGTTCCTACGATAGGTTCCTGTAGGATTCTCTGTAGGCACGAAAGGTGGGCATACTGGAAATGGGTAGACTGTGTTGGTGTAATGAGGTTTGCCATAGCCCTGCAGAAGTCAGTGGGCTGCTTGCTATGAGACATCCCAATGATCTTACCTGCAGCTGCCAGTGTCCTGGGACAGTGATGGATGACCACTTGATGTCTGCAGTCTGACCCTGATTGCCATCAACCGTTAGAGCATCGACAAGGCTGCTGAGGCCGTCGGAGTACAAGGTAGGATGAGGCGCATGCTTGGGTGTTGCGGAGTACACAAAATCCCAATTTCCGTTCAACACAAGGGACTTTTCTGGTATCCAGTATGAACGAGCTGGGAGACGATTGCGATGAACAATCTTGGGATTGCAGATGTCGAGATCAGACGATTGTCCGGAGTGATGGTCTGCAGCTGCCGTCAAGCTCACAGGCAAGGCCATGCTACTTAATCGTGTCAAGCTCTGTCTCTCCGTAGACATTTGTGCTCGAGTACAAGACACTTTGATTCTTTGACAGTGGATGTTGCGAAGCTCCGCGACCAGATATTCTATGACAGGTCAGATCATCTGACTTTCACATTCCCAAGCTATCATCACTCCACGATTGTTGGACCCCTCTCGGTAGATTGAGCCATCTTCGGCATGACACCCAAGACAACCTCGGGGATGATGAGCATGAACATTTCCCAAAAAGTGCTGTCGCCAATCGATGGACTTGCAGACAAGCCACCGGCTGGGAGTCGGCTTCCGTGAAGGAAGCAGCCAAGACGAGGGGAAGGAAGGCGCAGTGCAGGAAGTAAAGCAACCCCCATATTCGTCTCCCACCACAGCAGCATTTGACTATCAACAGAAATGTTGGAAACCGACCTTACTGTGTACAAAAGTATGTAAATCAAAATGTACAATACTCTTTAAGAATAAGGAAGAACACGCTCTACGCTCTCTTTGGATTTGTCTCTGGTCTAGAAGCCTTTATGCCTTTCTATAGCTGTACACGTTACAAGCTTCAGCACACGCGCTGCGGATGTTGAGCATAAGGTATGCTCAATACTCGCAGCGAGCACACGGGGAGGGAGAGATTGTGCTTCAGATGGGGGCTCCATTACTGCCACGAAACGCTCGGTTCAATGAAGTCACCAATCGGAAAAGCCATGGTTAATTAAAGGAACATCTGCGGGGTACAAGATATCAATCGTCCAACGGAACTTCGGTCTATCAATTAACGAGCTTTTCAATCTTCCAATCTTCATCTGTCAACAACCTCGCCGGCGGGGGCACATGCTACCGTCTCGTATAACTTGGATCCTGCGATGCAACCATACCCCAAATTCTACCCCGGACATGCAGATCATCTATCTCCAGATTTTCTCCCCGCGGTATCCCACGAGTAGAATCACTCAGATGATCAGCAGGTCTTAGACAGTTGCCGGATGAAAGTCCTCAGGCGAGACTGTGTAACAGTCCATTGGGTACTTTGTATACGCCATGGCAACGTATTTAAAGCAGGTAGGCGCCTGTATGGCAGCAAGCCCGGTATCTCACCTTCTTCTTCTCAATCTGCTTCGTTTCCGCTTTCATTCGTTATGGACATCAAAAAAGATGGTGTCACGCACGTCGATGACTTAGACAATGAGTTCCGTGAGGCCAAAGTTGCTGTTCAGCTGTCAGAAGAGGCTGTCCACATCAAACAAAGTCCTTGGACGTCGAGCATGCTGAAGCTTTATGGCTGTCTGACTATTGCATGTACGTAAGCTGAAGGTATAGATTCAGCGAGCCAGTCTTGCATGTTTGGTTGACAGTAATGAGACGGCGTCCGGGACGCCATTTCGTTGATGTCGATCTCAATATGCGAGCTGGCTTGTTGCATCAGTACCACACCTATCCTTCCACAGAACTCTGCTGATTGTACCTTCGTCTTAAGATCTTTGCGGGTGTTTGAATGGCTACGACGGTATGACCAAAGCATTTGGCCATCACAAATGATACTGATCATTCAGCTAGGCAGTCTTATGGGCGGCCTGAACGCCATGGACACATATCATGATTATTTCCATATGTCAGTATCACTGAATTTGCGGTCGAATTTGAGATGGTATACTGACATCAGTAGGAAATCTGCTGGCAGCAGCACCGGTATCACGTTTGCGATCTACAATATCGGATCCATCCCAGCTGTCTTCTTTTCCGGTCCTGTCAATGATTACTGGGGACGTCGGGCAGGCATGTTTACAGGCGCTATCATCGTCGTTATCGGTACCTGCATTCAGGCCCCGTCGGTCAACAGGGGGATGTTTCTGGCCGGTCGCTTCCTCTTGGGCTTCGGCGTTTCCTTCGCTTGCGTTAGTGCGCCTTGTTACGTCTCTGAGGTTGGTCCTGTTCTTGGTTTCAATTGAGCTGCCCAACTGATATTCACAGATGGCACATCCTGCCTGGCGGGGCACTTTGACTGGATTGTACAACTGCACATGGTGTAAGTCCAAGCTGTTAGATGCTTTGAATCTATGCATGCTAACCTGATCTATCAGATATTGGTTCTATTGTTGCTTCGTGGGTTATATACGCCTGTGCACAGCATATAGAATCAGATATCAGCTGGCGAATTCCACTCTGGTGTCAACTTGTCTCCTCTGTTATCGTGGCCATCGGTGTCTGGTTCTTGCCAGAGAGCCCGAGGTTTGTTTGTTGTACCGAAACATTGTTGCGTATGCTAAATCAGTCACAGATGGCTTTGTGCCCAAGACCGCATGGAAGACGCTACCAAGGTCCTAGCTCGTTACCACGGCGAAGGTGACGCATCTCACCCAATAGTCCTTCTCCAGCTCAAGGAAATGCAAAACCAAATCCGTCAAGATGCTTCTGACAAGAAGGGATGGGACTATTCTGAGCTGGTCAATACACACTCCGCCCGCCGCAGACTTATATGCGTGCTTGGGATGGCTTGTTTCGGGCAATTGAGTGGTAACAGCGTAACGTCCTATTACCTTCCGGTCATGCTCGAGAACGCTGGGATCACGGCTCAGAGCACCAAGCTAATGTTGAACGGCATCTATCCTGTCATCTGCTTCTTCGCAGCGATTCTCGGAGCTCGCATGACAGATGTCGTTGGCCGCAGACCATTGTTACTGTACTCGATTGTCTTCTGTTCAGCCTGTTTCGCCATCATCTGCGGCACGAGCAAGCTTGCACAGGAGAATGCTGGCAACAAGTCAGCAGCCAACACTACTATCGCCTTCATCTACCTGTTTGGAATTGTCTTTTCTTTCGGCTGGACGTAAGTGGATGGCGTTCTTCTCGCAGTCTGTTGGATCCTTGTGCTAACGATATCCACCAGACCTCTTCAAAGTATGTACATCGCCGAGACACTCGATACTCCCACTCGTGCAAAGGGTACTGCTGTAGGCAATCTTGCCTCGAACGTCAGCTCAGCCGTCATCCAATACGGCTCAGGCCCTGCCTTCGCCAACATTGGTGCTTACTTCTACCTTGTGTTCGTATTCTGGGATCTGATTGAATTCGGTGTCATCTACTTTTACTGGCCTGAGACAATGGACCGTACTTTGGAAGAACTCTCGGAGGTGTTCGAAGCCAAGAACCCTGTCAAGAAGAGTTTGGAAAAGAGAGGCGCTGCTACGGTACTTAACACGCTTGATGTGGATGCTGCCATGGTCGAGAAGATGGAGCACTAGTCACTGCTTCTGGTCACCAGGTACGTTGTTGATGATGTTCTTTTTAGAGATAAGAGTCGATCTTATGTTTCATAATTGATTGGGTTTGAATGGTTTTGTACATAGTGAGAGGCTACACGAAATGTGTTGTTTAATCGTGATCAACTTGTCAAGAATTCCAGGCGGAAGGAGCGTGTCGTTTTGTCCCTTCCTGGTCTGAGAGTTGTGGTTCTGCCATTGTGTAAATACAGCATTGCTCTTGCCTCTTTAACCACGTCTGGTAATCAATTCGCCTACACGTCGTGTATTACCCTCTCCGTGAGTGCTCTTTTGTCTAGCTACATAGACATATCTCCCGGTCTATCTCTCCCCTACGCAGTGATGGATAAACGTGCAGACGGAGTGAGGAATCTCGGATGACTCTCGTTGCTGGTGCTTGACAAGTTGAAGTCGTAGACAGCATTTATTCCGTAAAGCATCGGCTGACATTGACTGTGAGCAAGAATGTCTTTTGCTATCACGGCAGACGCGGTGGACGCGTATGAGCTCAATCTCGTGACTACATGAGTCCGACAAAAGCAGGAGCGATGAAGCTCGTATATGGTAGAAGCCCGTCTGCATCAAATAGATAAAGTGCCCCAAAAGTCCACAGACTCATGCCCTATGCGCGATATCAAATATTACCAAGAATCGCTTTTATGATCTACAGCTTCTAGCTAGACTTAAAGATCATCTTTGTTACGCGTTCGAGGAAGGCACGAATGACATCGAGGACTCTAACCATGAGCCGTGTATCTTTTGTATTTGATAGCATAGAGCGGCATAGCTCGCTACTCCCTGCGGCAAACATATTATGATAACATAGATATGACCATGAATCAGCTTGGCTGATAGTGAGAGGCGCGGTTGGTTAGACGTCACCCTTATCGCCAGTCAAGAGTTGTGGCTTAATGGCGTCGAAGCAGATGTGTTTCAGAGTCGTGCTTTAAAGAGCGAGGCTGAGCAAGTGCTATAGCAGAAACTAGTGACTAACGTGTACGAGGAGTGCTCGAGCCTTTGCGACACATCTACCGCAGCACTAACGAACTTCTAGAAACTGTTGAGAGACGGGCGGAATAATCGATCAATGGACAGGTGTCGTCTGCATGCTGCCGCTTCTCACTGTGCAAAAACAAGAAAGAGGGCAAAGAGGGTTGTGGTGGAAGCTTTTGATGACTCGCGGGATCTGAAGGAACTCCGAGTCGTCACAGCGACGACCGTGCGAGTGAGAACACGACGACCTCAACCCATGCCGAGCAAGAGACGAGACTCCGCGCTCGGCTGCTTCGGCTGCTTGGGTATCCGCATAAACAGAACACCTGCTATATCCTTACGGGTCACCGAGAGGTGCATATACCGCTGTTGTGTTCGTATCGTGCAGAAGAAGGCTCAGAGATGGAGTGTTGGTCGAGCCTGCTCGCGACCAAGCCATGTCCAGGCAGTGCAAGAATCATGCCTTATCTCGCATTGATCTCCAACAAAATCCTGTTGTTGCTACATTTATCTATGTGGATGTGCCTTCTTGAGCTTGGCAGCAAAGAGGCTTTGATATGGATACGACGAATCAACAATTCGCACCTGAAACAGAGCATCACTTCATGATTTGACCAAAGGTCATGGGAGAAGGACATGCATGCCGGGGGTGAGCCACTTGCGCTCCAGATTCCTACGCCACACGAAAATCACGTAGGATGATGCGAGATCTACAGCGTCGCGTGTACAGATATGCATGAATGTTCAACTACCACTGCAGGACGAGATGCAGTCAGCTTGACATTGTATCGCTCTCCAAGTTGCCTTGTGAACGTTACGTGCGTTGCATCTCCGAACCGTCCGGAATGGCTTGGTGGAGGCTGGAGCTCCTCCCATTGACAAGGATTCTCCATAAAAAAAAGTTGTTGTTGTTATGGTGAGGGGTGGAGAGCTATGGATGACCATGGTTGCTTGGGTGAGACAGCGGCACGCCAAAAGCCAACTCTGACTTCTTTTGCTGCATCTTGCTACCCATGCATGTTTGTCTGCGTCTGCATGGTGAGCATCCTGCGGGCGGGGATGCTTTGGAGATACCACGGTAACAAAGAATTCCCGCAGATCTTTCGGAAAGGGAAGCACAGCAGAATTTTCTTCGCGTCTCAACACAATTCACAGGCACAAATCGAGATCCAAAGTGGCAATGGTAGAAGTGATGTAAATGTACACTTTTTTGAGTGTTGTTCCATACAAATTGTAGAAAGGAAAAAGAAAACACACGGCTATGTACAGGAATATAATAGTTGTCATGTGATTTTGCATACATGCTTGCGAGAGGGAGGCCCATATCCCAAACTCCAGATCCCCCATCTCCTTCTAGACAGCATTAATATAGGCCGTTCCATTGAATTCCAGAACTTCAAAGGTTATCGAAAAGATATGCAAAAAAAGAGGTTTGACAGTAAAGAAAGATGCGAAGCGCTCCAGAAATAAGAAGTAAACCCAAGAGAAATTGTGATATTGGTAGGAAATGCGTTTACTCCTCAAGCTGGGAGTCCTTGATGATGAAGGTGATGACGAAAATGAAAATGGCGTAGGCGACGAGGAAGAGAACCTCGAACTCGTGCCAGAAGTGGCTCTTGCCCCAGCGCTGGCTCTTCCAGTACTCCTTGGGGTGGGCAACACCGGTCTTCGGGTCTCTGTCGAGAAGCTCCTCGCGATCGGGCATGGTGGGAGGGTGGAGAGCGTAGCGGAGAGGAATGGCGAAAGCGGTGCAACAAATCAACCAGAGCATGGGAGGGAACATGGCGTGAGTCAAGAGGTAGATGAGCTTGTCCTGAGCAGTGTCGTTGTCCATGAAAGCGCGAACAGTGCTGAGGGTGACGGCGGCAATGACGAACAGGATGTAGAGAAGGTGCTGGTAAGCCGAGCAATCCCAGAGGATTACTTTCAGGCGGCGGATAACACCGGCACGGTGTGCGCCATCGCGCTCCATGATGTCGCCCTTGATGGAACCGGAAGTGGTGAAAGCCATGGGCTTGCCACCGAGCCAGCTGGGAAGCAAGAAAGAGACGAGGACAGTCTTTGCGTGGTAAGGAGCCATCCAAAGCATAGAACCACCGTCACGGAGAGCGAGTCTGTAACCAGAGGGAAGGAAGTTGACGTATTCCTGGAGGCGCATCAAGAAGAAAGAAATGAAGGCGAGGCGAACCTGCCAGCGGAGCTGGTCGTTGTTCGAGTATGCGACCAATCTACCGCCAGAGACCAAAACGATCGGGATGGCGAGAATCGAGATGATGAGGAAAATCTTGAAGAAGGCGTCGACAGTGAAGACGAAACCGGAGAGACGTTGGTAGAAAGTCATATCTCTGCAGATATCACCGTAAAGACAGAAACGCTGTTGGAAGGCAGACTGAAGCGTACCAAGAGTCCAGCGAGTACGCTGCTTCAAGTGACCAGTGTAGGAATCAGGAACAGTACCGAATTGAAGACCCTCGTGAACGTACGCAGTGCGGAAACCTCTACCGAGAAGCTTGGAACTGGTGAAAGTGTCCTCGGCAAGAGTACCAGTAGGCCAGCCACCGATGAATTCCAGAGCAGAACGACGAATAACGTAACCAGATCCAGTGCACCAGGCGACACCCAGAGAATCTTTGATAGGCTCCATAACGTGAACGAAGGGATCGAGGGATTGCACAAGCATGTCGTTGTCGGGGACGTTGTAGAAGAGCTGGGGAGGGCAGGCAAGAGCGGTCTTGGGGTCGCGGATACAGTGGGGAAGGAGAGCACGAAGCCACTCTCTCTCGGGAATCATATCAGCATCGAGAGCAGCAATGTACTCGCCAGGGCCACCGGGAAGCTTGGTAACGAAATCAGTACCACCGATCAAGTTACCGGCCTTTGCGTGATGGGGCTGGCCCTTGACCTTGACACGAGCGAAGTAGTATGCGTTGGGGTATTGGTAGCTCAGATCTTCCATGGCCTTCTTCAGCTCCGGGTCGGCACCGTCGTCGAGAACGACAACGCGGAAACGGTCCTGGGGGTAGTCGACGTCGCAAGCGGCGCGAGCAGTGTCAATGACAACGTCAACGTCTTCCTTGCAGCAAGTGATGAAGGCATCAACAGTGGGAACGGCCTCTCCGACGAGTCTGAGTTGAGGTCGCTTGCGACCCTTGAATGCGAGCATAGAGTACATTTGATGGAAGAACGAGGGAACTGAAATTTTGTAAGCATTGGGGAGAATTCGCTTCTGAGCGATTGGACTTACGGGCAACCAAGAATTCGGCAGCAATGAAGAACCAAGCCATGGCGTAGACAGTGCCGTTTGTCCTTTGGGCGTCGACAGTGTAGTAGATACGGAAAGCGTAGTATGTGAAGTAACCACCCATTGCAGCAATGGTGAAAAGAGGAGCGAGGTAGTGCAACTTTCTCTTCCAAGGCTTCATCAGAGCGATATCATCGTGCTTGGCGATCTCGCGAACAACGTAATCAGCGTCGGTGTAGACTTGGCCGAAAGAACTTGTGGTCGAGAATCTGTTGTCGAATCCAGACTTGGTCTCAGGGGTCGAGCCAGTAACGGTCGAAGCATCCTCCTCATCCACGTTGTAAGGTGACTTGTCATCTTCATAGGATCCTCTTTCGGGGATCATGTAGTCGTTCTCGGTGGCCAGGTTGGTCGATGAGCCATTGAAGTATGTGGAGTGGTTCTTGTCCAGTGTTGGTCGTAGACGTTGGAGTCCACCAGCGGTCGAGCTGTCAGGGCGTCCTCCAACGAGACGAGTAGTGCTGGCAGCAGGAGAGGGTTGGTAGTCATATGACGGTCTCCTGCTCATTGATGGTGTGCCATCGAATGGTGTGCCGTAGGGGCTTGTGGGGTTGACGTGCTCGTAGTCGTAGCTACCTTGGTGAGCCATGATGCTGAATGCTGGGAGCTAGTGCCCAGTCTCCTTGATGGGTTGTGAAAAAAAGGTCGAGCTGCTCAAGTTGGTGGGGTGACTGTGGTAACGACTGGATATCTCTACACGATAGCAGGAGCCGGATGAGGCGTAGGGGGTAGGTTGTAGAAAAATGCAGGAGAAGGTATCTAAGGGGAACACGAGACGAATAAGAACAACCGGCGAAACGATGCTGTTATTGGGAACAAGAAGAAATCCCGTGATACGAAGCGAAGAGGCTCCACAACTTACGTCGATTCCATTGGGGGAAAAGCACAAACTATCTTTGGGTACATATCGAGCGGTCTTGTTAACCGCAGGCCTGCAGTAGCGGCCAGTTTAGATTTGACAGCCAGACGATGGGACATGGGGCGGACCGGGCACGGTCAGACATGATACGGGAGAACAAATTGGAAAATGATTGGGACTGTCTTGGCCTGAACCGTGTGAGGTCGTGTAAAAGTTATGGCCAGGGTTTCATACAACGGGTCGGTCCTGCTTGCAGAAGCGCGTCTCAATTGGCAGAGAAGGCTACACACATGGCAGGGGCCCGTTTGCCCATACACGAGCACAGGATAAGGAGAATAGGAGTTCGACAGCCTTCTCTCCAACTGCCAACGATGTTGTTAACGCTCGGGAACAACCAACCGCAGGAGAAAGGGCATGGTTTGGAAGGCTTTTGCAAGCGTGAAGGGCCGATGATGAAAGAATGGGTGGAGCCCCTGCAGGAACAAAAGCTTAGGGAGGCGGTGCGCACAACAGCGAGCGCCAACCAACGACCAACGACCAATGAGGGGGTCAATGCAAGAGTTCGCGACAGCAGGCAGATTGCTGCCGAGAACACCAAGTGTATCTCGTAGATCAGGCGTGCTCCGCCTGCGAATAGAAGACCAGTGTTTCTATTTCGAGACTTCCATGGCAGTTGGCTTTCGTGCCTGGATTGTGGTGGTTTCAGAGCCTTGGGTAAGTTGGATCAAAATAATACAAGCTCTCGTGTCGGCCAAAGTTCTTTTCCCTACCATGCCAGCGGGCCGCCGCTCCTCTTTCATCATCGACCAGAATTCGGGAAAACGGCCACACACTACGAGTCGCGACGACTCGGCAGCCTGTCTACGTCTCTACACGCGTTTCGAACGACGCACCAGGCCAAAAGGAGGTAGGGTTCCGATTAGCTCAGCCATCTGATCGTTAGCACGAGGGGCAGGTCTCAGTGTCGCATGCAAAACACGCTGCACAGTTGCCAACGCCGCCCGATCGCTGTTTTGCCCACAGACACAACAAAACCCGTGACCCGGCCTAATCCGGCCCGGGTTCGCACACACGACACCAAGAGGTTGAAATACAAGGTTGGTCGGTGTGGCCTTCGGATCAGGGCTCCCGGCGCCAAGGAGCACTACAGCATGCAGCCAGCTCCGTGCGCACTGGCTGTGGTTGAGGGAAAAAAAGAGGGCTGGTTTCGCGGCGCATGGGGTGGGAGCTGGGATGATTTGAGGGTCGATCTCCCTTTGATTTTCCTGGACCTTGTCCGTGTTGTTTTTCGGTCTGTCTTGTTGCTGCTGCTGCACTGGGTTACGACGTACGTGAGCCCCCGCGGTCCGGCGGACTACGGCCTCGGAGCCCTGAGGCATTATTATTCCCAGGACGACAGTTTCACCCCGACAGGTTGCCGAAATGGGTGGGCATCGTGCCTAATAACAAATACGGTTGACCAGGACTGTCTTAGTCGTTCACAGGGAGGTCTTGCAATGAAAGGTTCGTATTGGTGCAATCTTAAGTGCTGAGTCAAAAGGGCACTTTTGTTGCTGGACGTTGGACTCTGGCCCCTACTCGCCTCCCCTGCCAACCAATTGGCAGACGTGGCGGAAAAGCGGCAGTGCTGTGATTTGGCTTCAGGATTCATGTTAGATACAGTGCCTGACCTTTTACATTTCTCCTTCGCGCCCTTCGGCATACTTGTGACATACATGCGACAGTAGCCCTTTCCGCCGTCCCCTCGTTCAACAAAAACAAAATCAAGGAATCACTCACTCTTCTCCACTCGTTTACTCCAGATGTCTTCCTGCAGGGCCCTCCGTGTTCTTGGCCAAGGTCTATCTTTGCTGGCCGTCCTATCTCCTCTGCCAGTCGCCGCCGCCGCCTCCAAGAGTGAGTACAAGACTCTGTGTGCCGCCTATGGCGAGTCTACTGCAGCTCAATTCGCGGGAGCGACTTCCGACTCTGGCAAATACCTCTACGGCTCGAACCAGTGGGGCTGGGACGACAGTGGTGCCCAGTGTATGACCGTAAGTCCATGGCATGATCTGGTCGTGTGACACGAATTTAGAGACTGACGACCATGTGCGACAGGTTGGATTGGACGACTCTCACGACGCTGCTTCCTTCAACGTAACGTGGTCCTGGACGGAGCGCGATGTCTGGGTATGCGACACTTCCAGCAGCTTTTGTTTACCTGCAGCATACTGACTCGCGACCAGGTTCACTCGTACCCCAATGTCGGTCTCGAGTCTGTACAGCTGCCCAGCAGACTGGACAACGTCAAGTCTTTCAATGTCAGCGGTGCCTGGGACATGTACCCTACCGCTGACCCCAATGCCGCCAACAAGACCGAAGCTCTCATAGCCATCGGCACCAAGGCCGACATTGCCCTCGACATGTTCATCGACGGCAACAACGTTACCTCCCTGAACGCCTCGGCCGCCGCTTTCGAAGTCATGGTGTGGTCGTCCGTCTGGGGTGGTGTCGCTCCCATCGGTTACCAGACCTTCAACGCCGAATCGCCCAAGTACACCGTCGGTGGAGTCGAATACTCGTTGTACTCTGGTTTCAACCAGCAGTACCAGAAGCAGGCCGTCTTCTCCTGGGTCCCCGCCGAGAACCAGAACAGCATCGACGCCAACCTCTGGGAGCTCGTTACCTACCTTGTGAACGCCGGCAACCTCACCTCCGACATGTACATCGGCCTGATTCAATGGGGTACCGAAACCGTCCACGCCACTCAGAACGTCACCTTTGAGATGCAAAAGGCTCAAATGGATCTCTCTGTTATCAAGCAAAAGCCAACCACCACCAAGGGATCCCCTCCCGCCACCGCCGGTGCCTCCAAGGGCGCTGCATTCCACGTCGCACCGACTGGATTTGCTCTCCCCGCGGCTGCCATGGGCCTCGCCGCCGCTGTCCTCCTCTAATTTCCTAATACCTGTCTCGCCATTCGCTCTACTTCACTTCTCTTCACTTCTTGGCACATTTTTACAGCTTCTTTGCACTCGTTTACGGCCCTTTTACCATATCTTTTTTTTACCTCTTGACGTTTACGATCACTCCCTTTCTTTGTGCATATCTAGGTTAACGGCTTGGATGACGGAAACTAGGACAATTTGGCCACGGCTTCAGCTCGAATAGCGGGCGTCTTGAATAGGGGGCAATGTTTAATAGATTGCCATCAGAATCACCAGAACCTGTATCAGCATCTCTCTCCTTTTTTGTCCTCATCTAGCATGTCTTGTGTACAGTACCTGAATAGTGGGCACTTCATTTACACACATGTAACCGTCTCGCGCAGTTCATCAAAACAATGTGGAGTTAGTGTAGCCCTCGTCGGCCGTTCTGGCCGAAATTGGTTATTTTCAGCCAATCGCGGGCATTCGTTGGAAAATGTCTCCAACCCCCGTGCATAAATCCCTACTCTATCAGCTACTCTAAAAACTATACAAAATCCTTCATTGCGCAAAAGAGCCTCGCAGATTTTTTCTTCACTCAGACTTCTCAACCAGAGCTGCGCATGACTGCTTGATGATCTCTATTGCCACCACGATTATACATTTGGAATGAATGACCCAAGAGGCGAAAAATCGAGATAATCGCCCCGCGGGAATACTCAAGGAGGCTTTGAAGTTTAATGGTATGATGGTTGATCTTCGGTGATCGACGCCCTCGTGCTTTGACCATGCTGAATCGTGACTTGAGACTCTGACCGCTTCTGAAAATAGGGCGGCAATCATCTCATTCAATCCTGAACTCGTGACCGTCAAAGACAGCGCAGGTCGGCTTGAAACACCTCGAAATTGTTACCAAGTCTTCTCGTATAGGACAGCAAGCCTCAGGATTCTTGGAAGCGCCCCAAGACAGTAGTCTAACAAACGACGACATTGCGATGGACGCACAGAATCTTGTTGAATCACAACCAGTAACGTTAGTGGATCTCTTGAACAACACCCTCATCTGGCGCCAGACGGCTCCTTACCTTCCGGCCGCAAGTGTTCTGGCATTGTCTGCCACGGCACGGGCTCTCCGGCATACCATTTGCGATTCGCCAGAGACCTTTCGCCATCTAAATCTCAGCTCGGTCAAATCGGCAATTCTGGTTGACTCTAGCCCTGTTGACAGTGGTGGTAAGTTAATGCCTATCTTCCTATCCATAATCATCTCGCTGTAATCGCCGCGGGTCGTTCACATTAAGAGAGTGAGATAATCCTTTCCCGTTGCAATGCTATTCCCTGCTTCTCAACGGTGTTTCGGTTACGAAATGAACCATCGCAACGCAAGAAACTCTCTCAGCTAAAGGAGAATCCATCAACAACCATACCGTCATACTCATTTGACGAGCGGTTGGTGGTGGCAACCTCTACTTGTTTCGAGTTCGTGCAATGTCACGGCCGTATTAGATTGTACTGAAAGATGAAAGAGATATCGTCATCAGGCGACCACTTCACATTGTTTGATCTACTACATAGACTGACACGTCGCAAGGCATATCATGGCGTGCCGAGCGCATGGACGAGTCTCTGACAGAAGATGACTTCTTCTCCGGCCCGCTGCGAGGTGTCTTCTCGAAGCTCGAACGTCAACACTTGCTTCAAAATGTCAAAACACTGATCCTGGATGGCCTCAGCGTACCAGCGGAGCTCGTTCGGGAGATTGTTCTGGAAGACCGCTTCAATGTCAAGATTCTCAGCATCCGAGACGTCACAAACTTGAATCAGAGAGGCTTGCAATCAGTGCTACGCTACATCGTAAGGCCCTCTGCTTCAAGAACGCCCAAATTGAAGGGCCTCTATCTCTTCGGTCGCAAGGACACGCCAGCAACACTCTCACACAGAGCCCAAGCCCTACCTACAAGCCGCGTGTCGACTGGCGTCATGTCGTCGGAGGGGGCCCAGATCGGTGCGGAGTGGAACTCGCGCTCTGAGATGGCGCTCTCTGCGTCACTCGGTCTCAAGCAACCACTGGATGACTGGTGGAAGACCAAAGGTAGGATTTGGAGCAACGAAGGCAACGCCAATCGCGCACCTAAGCCCGAGTGGGCCGACATATTGCTTGCATGTCAAGGCATTATGGCCTTTGATGCAGTTCTCTGTCGCGGTCCGAGGCATGATCCCAGTATAACAACACCGGACCGGCTACTACGCCCTACCATCGCAGACATCGCTCTTGGTTCAAGAGGTTGCGAATCGTGCGGTTCTTGCCCCGAACAACCAGCAGTCTTTAATCGAGACGCAGACTCCTGTTTCCCATTACTGGCCCCTCCGCCGCTGCATGCCAGTACGGTGAGATCTGCACAGAGACCCATTGTACAGGAAGGCGATGTGCCACCCTTAATTCTTCGGTGCTTAGATTGTCTTCGTGAGCGGTGGTGTGAAAAATGCAACAAGTGGTGGTGTGAAGATTGTTACCAAGAGCCAGTCTCACGAGCGAAGCGACAGCATCCCAACTCGCCCGAGGACGGCTTGCGGGATGACAGCGGATGGGCTCTGGAAGCTTTGAGCGCAAATGCTGCTGTAAAGGTATATTCTAATCTTTGTGTTGAAACCTGCCTCGTTGGCGAGATGTTACCTGTGGCCGATGGCATGTGGGGATGAAGAACAGCTTGTACGCGCCCAAAGACATTCCACCGAGACCGAGAGTCCCAGAGGATGAAATCAATTGCACAGTGTCTACACCCGGTAAAGCTTTGTCCGTCAGGTCCGTGGCCTTGATGGATCGACTTCGATGGGGTGAACACCCTGCCGGTTGATGGCTTGGTCAATCTTTCTCGACAGATCCGGGATCTCTGTCTCGGTGCAGGTTCTCAAATACACTCGCATCATGCCTCAGATAAGCATTGAATTACCACAGATCTGACATTGGATAGGGCGTACACCAAGACTGTATCGTCTGCAGACGCACGTGCGAAGATTGTAAAGCGATATGTATTCGACGATGCAAGGATTGCGGGAACGAGTACTGTCTCGAGCATAACGAACCATCCACAGACACGACGGTCTCTTTTTCCAATATCCAAAAACGACCAGGATCTTTGCTGACAACGGCCTGCAGTGCGACTGGTGCTTGTACAGTGGTCGACGCACTCGCGAGCTCTACTAGAGATCGACACTGCGATACCTGATGTACCCTAAGCTTTCCCTCCGCTCTGACAACGACCTCGCATTGCTACCCCAGATCGCGAATGATTATTTTTATCCTCGTGGCTTTGGTCACGAGCGATCAAGGTACACGAACAGGCAATCACCTCAATTATCGATTTCTTATTTGACCCGTCTTTGAGGTGTTTGAGTCCAATCACATCCTATGTCATCGCTACTCTTTGACATCCAATGTTCTCGGCTGTCTAGAACTTTTCGCTTGCGTCTTGTAAGCTGTGAGGCGTTGTGTTCCTCGGTAGTCGTTTGGTGTTCTGATTCAGGAGGTAGATGTAGAGAAAACGTCTGATGCATGACGCGATCTAGACATTCAGCCTCTTGGAATGTTGGCAACTGCTGATGCCTCCTAAACCCCTGGAGCGCGTTGTAGACCACGCTTCTGTGCTTTGTCGTTGTCGCCAGTCAGAGACAGGAGTAACGGCTTTTGCCGGCCACAAGTGGGAGGCACAGGTTTATTCTTGTCGATCGGTCGCGGGTGCGCGTTTTCGCTTTCAACCGTCTCGAAGAATCGTTTGGAACGTCTTGCGCCCAGCCGAGACAACAACGGCCATCCCTCGTATTTTTCTCCTTGAGACTTTATCAACCTTTATTGCGATTTTCCAAGACTGTTCAGGGCACGATGTGATCTGGAAGCTCGTCGCGCTTACGGCACACCAAGTCTGCGAGACAAGCCACCGGGTGTTGCGCAAGCTTGGCTGTACAGAGTCCATCAGACCCACGACGACTTCTCTTCAGTATGGCAAAGTAGCACTACGACCGGGCTATACCTAATACCAAGATCGATTTCCGATGCGCTGGATCGCCGTAGAATCTTGGGTTGCGAATGCATCTCATCATTGCGTTGTCGTAACCAATGTCATAATTATCGACCATACTTGGCATCTCCATCTTCATCTCCCAACGAACACGCAAGGCACGGCATCTGTGTACAACTTCCGTGCAGCAATATTGCTATGGAAAGCAAGACATCATCCGTACTTCCTCCGTGCTTCGGGTCGGTCACTCGCACCGCGGCATTGACTTTCAAAGTCACGCAAAGCAATAATTCATCAATCGTATAGGTAATTCATGCCATCATGTCAACATGTTGTATTGTCAGCACCTGCGAGTATCCATGTGGCTCCACAGACATCTGACGACCACTTTTGCTGACAAACATCCTCTCGACCCACCCACCGCTTCCCCAGAATCTGTCTCCAGTGGAGTTAGCATAGCGGAGCAATAAGAGAAAGAAAAATTCGGGATACCTAGAAACAACTTCCGTCGCTTCCGATCACCAACACAATCGGAATCATCTCCATCCGCTCTTTCCCTCTCAACATTCGCAAGAATTCCATGTTACACAGCCCTGATCTCATCAGACGCTTGGCCAGCCAATATTGATTCCTCAATTATCATTGAAAGTATGATGTGAGAGGCAAAGTTTTTTTTTATTTCCTTTGGTTCTTCTGCCGTGACTTTCGGCCGGCTCGCTAGGGTGCCGTCTGTGGCCGAAAAGAAGTTTGACGGGCCGGCTGGTTTGGATGGCTGTCTTACCATACTTTGGCAATATACGACGACCAGCCGTGGTTTCCTGGTCTTGTGTCTTTGCGTATGCGCTGATGGTGTAGAGAACAGAACGATGGTGCGCTGTTTGAGTGTGGTTCGAGGTACTTTATCATATTGTTGTCTCAGTACTTGGATGTTGTGTGACTGTTGAGATAAATTGTTCTGACCTAAGGTCTCTATGGTATCGCAGAATAGATGATTCTGCTCGTAGCATTGATTCTGCTCGTAGCATTGATTCTGCTCGTAGCATTGAATCTTAGCATCGACCTTGGTCCCTCGACTCTAAGTGCTGAATATAGCAGACCGTTCATAGACCTCATGAACGTACTATCTTTCGAATTGTCTTTCTCCAGTATCTGCGTTCCTCTTGTCAGTCAACATTTACCTTTTCTGGTCCCCATGCCTTGATCTCACCTACCTCGTTCGTTGGTGAGTTGTTCTTTCCTCTTCTCATCCCCCAACTGCTCCTTCCTCGAGACCTCTATCGCTCATTTTATGACGAATACATTGCTTCTCGCTATGATTACATGTGGATACGTTCCTTTCACCTATCAGTACTCGCATTACAGTGGAATTATTAACTGTTCCTCTTCTTCCTGTGTCTTTATCGTGCTTTCTCCTTGTATACCTTGTCTGTTCCTCATCCCAATTGCTGCTTTGAACACGTTTCAGTCGACCTTTCTAAGTTTCCCATTACTTGTGTCTCAGTTTAGATGTTGATTGTTTCCTCCCCTTCTGATTGCGCTTCCCCTTGTACCTTCTGCCTCAATCACTGCTCTGCAGCCATATGAACCTGTCGTTTTCTCCTATTCCACTGTGATTGACGCTTTCTTGCTATATGACTATCCATTGACTTTCGGGTTGTCCTTTGTATCTCTTTCCCTGCGTGTTTTCTTTCTCTCTTCGCTTGGGGGGATTATGATTACTTATCATTTTACAACTTTTTCTCTGATCCACGAGCCGTTGAGGAGCCTGTTTCTCCTGTACAACACATGCAGCATGCTCGATCTTACACAACGTACAACAGGTTGAAACACAAAGCCTGCTCCCACGTAGTTCACTATCCACAACCCTGCTCTTAAATTCTGATCGGTTCGTCCCTCAGGCGGTCAAGTCTGCTGGTCGCTTTTTTAAAATCGCCGAACTTGGACAGATTCTTGGGTGTCCAGGTTCGAGTGTCTCGGCCACCATAGCGGTAGAACTTGAGCGCCACCCACAAAAGAATGAAACAGATTGGCTGGTTACAGGTGGTTTACATGTTAGTGTGATGGTTCGAGTGGATGGGCTAGGTTTGTGTATGAGTGACTTACTGCGAGGTAGGCTGCGAAACATTTGGCTAGAAATGTGCCGACGCTGTCGGACCTGGATGTGCCGGATATATGAGGTATACCTCGCCACAGAGTTGCCCCATTAGCTATTACGAGGATGAATAGACAGGCTGTAAGAGCTAGATAGGCTGTCAAAGGTTGACCTGTTGATCGATATGGATAGCCGTAGAGTTCTCCGTCTCCCTCATGGTTCGACCTTATGAGGTATCGTGCCTTTTGTTGTTTGAGGTCCTCGCTGTGAAGATGCAAATACTTCCAGAATCGGATGAATGCGTAGCACTCACATGCCCAGACCACGATACAGCTCACAGACCCCATTTGAGCCAGTACATCGAGCAACTGCAGGCGTGTTATTCCACTTGCCTCAATAAAATCGACTCAGACACACTTACGTTTGCGACAGGCTTGGCCTCGACTTGATTGTCTCCGCCGATAAAGTAGAGGAAAGGTAACCAAAGAAAGCAGCATGACACACAAATAGCAGTGAGAGGTACACCTCGACGATTCGTCCGTCCACAATTCGCAATTAGTCTGATGTACCATTCTTCAGCTTCTGGTGGCAGTTCTCGCGTCAAGCTGAACAACGTTCTCGAAGCAACATACAGTGCTGTATTCGCTGCTGTCAAGGCTGTAAACATCATAAATACTGTTATCGCTCCACCAAGCCCGGGTATTCCGGATTGTTCTGCCGCGATCACGAAAGCCGAATTTGACAAGATTTTTGTGCTGCTCGAGGCAGTCCAAGTGATCGGAAGGCTTTCGTTGTTCCACTCGACATTCAAGCAAACGAGAAGTCCAGATACTAAATATGTTACGCCCGCTATGATAGGAAGTTTTGTGGCGGAGAATTGTAGCGCTTCTGTTGCTGGTCCCCGAGGAGTGAAAGAGGCCATGCGTCCTCCGGGTGTATTGTTGAGGGTCTGCCATCTTGAAGACATTCGTTTTGCTAGGGTGGCTTCGGGAGGTATCTCTCTTTCGATGAATGAATCATCGTCAGGCTGCGGTTTCAAAGATTTGCGTGCCTCTAGAGCGGTTGCGGCAGGTATCTCTACTCCGATGAACTGAAAGGCTGCGATGGACAGGGACATACTGATTTTGGTGAGTTTGCAAAGCCTAGAACACATACACAGATATATCGCTTACAAAAATGCACTGGCCCAATTGTATGCCACGTCTTTGTTGACTTCGATGGTTTTATGGAAGTCTAGACTTGTCAAATTCTCACATGAAACGTTTGTCTTCGGACACTTACTGTTTGAGCCGATGCTGGTATGTCCTGGTCCAGCTACAAAGGTGTGTTGCATCAGCGAGAGCTCAAGATTCGTGGGAATTCCTGTCACTCACCTCCTGCATTTATCGCAATCATCATGAAGAAGATTGCCAAACACAAAGCGATCTTGACCGCGCCGCCAATGACTTCGATGAGACCGTATAGCTATGTAGATATCAGTAAACAGATAGTTGAAAGATCCGATGACCGTACGGCAACGCCCAAGCTGTTGATCGCAAACAAGATTGCAGGCATGATACAAAACAAGACTATCGCCTCGATTGAAGCTACAGGTTTGAACAGATGGGCTTCGATAGCAGTTGCTGTGATCAATGCCGATAAATTGATGGCGTAGGTGAACCTGTCAATGTCAAGACCAGCTTCTTCGAGCCTCGAGGCAGGATCATCCTTACCAATAGGCCACTCCCACCACCAATCCCAACTCGTCGTCGACAAATGCACTGACAAATTCAACCAGAGCTCCAGGTACTGGCCAGATACATAACATCTCGGCAATGCACTGCATGACTACCCAAGCGATGAACCCAAGGACAGCGAAGGAAGACAAGACCGCGGCTGGACCTCCAAGTCTAAGAACCTCCCCGCTTCGAACGTAAAGGCCCACGCCCAAGATTCCACTGATGGTAATCATCTAAATGTGTCGTGTTAGTTTGAGCAGCGAAGCGGTCGAGGAAGTTTGACTAACAAAGATATGGATACTTCTCAATTCTCGACTGAGGGATGAGCGTCAGCAGAGATGTAGTTTCAACAGGAGCGTTTACATTTACAAGACAGTACGATCATTTCTGCGAGGATCGGAGCTCGCTGGTCTCATACGCTCTAGCGAGATGGGCGATAACTGCCTTCGTTGAGTCGTATTTGCTTCATTGGCACCGGGGCTGCTGGAGCGGTCGACTGCATGAGACAAATTTTCAAGTTCGATATCTCGTTCAGTCATGACTAAATCGCGATGCTAGGAGGTCTGATGTTGTGACACGGTTGGTACACTTTCTAAAGTGAGGAAGCTTCGAGTGTTGGATGGTAGATTCTGACCAGGAAGGATCGGGCATCACGAATCTGGCTCATGCGCCACGAGTGAGCAAATGACCGAACTTGCTGCATGGTCTTGTCGGTCGGCTGCATATATGATTATTACGCTACCATAAGATTGCTGACAAAACATGCTGCATGCATTGCTGGCAGTGAACCGCGGGTGCCTGCCGGCGGTGGACTATTGCCTGCGAAGCGCCGAAGCCATAGCAGGGCGCAATCTTCAGCCTATACAAGGCTGGCTACCTGCTCCGTTCCAAGCCTCCAGCCTCACTGCGAATCTGGATCATCACAAATCGAACCTGGTCGAAGGAAGGTGAACGGCAAAAGAATCATTATTGAACGACGTCGGATCAAGCACGCATGTTTTCCCACCAGAATCCGGGGCGTGGTTTCCGCCAGACGGTCGACAACCATTACATCAAAAGACAACAGCTCCGCGACCTCTTGGAAGAAATTTTCGGTCGCGATTGGCAGCCTGATATTCAAGTAAGATGAGCATCCAACTTGATCACGGCAGTGCTGATTCTTCGTGCAGATGGTAAATAATCGCTGGACATTCCTCGTGAGTCGAGAGGTTACCACGGTATGCATCGCCTGATATGTGCAGATCAAGACATGCGCTGATCAGTCACTTATAACAGGAGGAGCTTGAGTGGGTGCCTTATTTCCTCATTGGGGTGCATTAGTGCTGATATGTATGCAGAAGGGCCCATGCCGCGAGTGCATAATGTGGTAATATAGGTGTGCAAGGCTGAATCGCCAAAGATACCAGCTGAGGCGCAGGATGGTGGCTATGGTCATTCGTGATGATCGAGATGCGTTTTGCTTACACTCAAAACCACAGACAGACGTATTGAAATTTTGAGTACACTCTTGAATAATAGTTCTTCCGCTCCAAGCTTGGATCATTAACGCGACCATTATGAACGGCGACTTGATCCAGCGAATGACCCGTCTTCGCGAAGCTGGCAACTTTGCACATCGTCAAGATGGAAGAATTGCTGTGCTTGAAGCAACCCAAACCAATCCAACGCTTGGTCATCGTTGCGAAACCAGAGAAAACATTAACGAGGGCGAGCTCGACAAATACCTACCCAACACCGACTACAGTTTGAGAGTCTAGTAAGTATATCCCATCCATCGAATGAACCAAGTCGCTGATTCAAGGAGTTTCCTACATCAAAGGGATTCCCGGAGTCCCCTGAATATCTCCGAGGAGATGTTGCAGTCCCTGATGCAAGTGCACGATATAAGTCTCGACTTCTTGGACGTCGTCTCTTGTTTCAGAAGACGGACGAGCAATGAAGATCAAGGCTACAGTGCACCAATCCGACAAGCCCATCGCGTTACCAAATATGGTATGAAGTGTTCAATGATAATAGTGACTGCTTCCTTACGTCATGACAGAGATCGCATATGGCTGCAAATTTCCCGAAAAACGAATGAACGTCGAGGGTGACGATCCTTGGAGCATACGACAACTAGGTGTCTATCATCAATTCGACGCTATATCCAATCAGTCGATCGCTATAGTACTATGCCCCCGGTCGAGCTCGAGTGTAATTGATGCTGTCAAGCAATCATTAGCAACCTGGGCGGATAAGGTGGATGATCTCCAAACCCCAAAAACCATGCATCGAATACTCCTCGATCACAGTTTGCGAGGCTGGCTTGGATATATGCGGTACTATGAGTCAAAGATTGATCAGCATGTGAGTCAGCAAACATGGAAAGAAGACGCCTGATCGTGACTGTATACTAAACACCAGCGTAGTTCAACGACCTTGTTGTTGTGAGCGATACAATACTACCTGACCACGTCAAATTTGAGCAGATCGCAAATCTTCGTTCGATCGAGGATAAATGTTTACCTTTGCGATCGATATATGACCATCTGGCTCGGGTACTCAAATGCTTGAAAGGCCTAGACGTGGAGGCATCTCAAGCTTCGTCCAACGCTCGCTCTCCGGTTGCAGAAGCTCAGTTCCGGATCGCGATAGAGAACTTTGAGCATCAGCTATCTGGGTTCGTGGAGAACGCAGCACTTCTGCTCACGAAGATTACATCGGTTTCTCAGTTCTTGTCGGACACACTGACTTTCAAGCAAAACCAACTGGTCTTGAAACTCACCCACTTATCGGTGAACGATTCCGCTGCTGTTCGTGTCATTACAATCCTGACCTTGATCTATCTTCCGGCTACAGCCATTGCAGTAAGTTTGAACACCCGCTACACCATCGTTGCTAATTCCAAGCAACACAGACCATCTTGGATATGCCATTTTTCTCCGATGACCCAGTTTGGAGGGTGTCTCCAAGGATCTGGATCTTCTTCGCTATATCGATCCCATTGACATTGCTCACGCTGGTCCTGGCTGCATACTGGGGCTGGACATCCTTTGACATGCGGAGAGCGAGAGACACAGAGTGTGACCCTGAAGCTGGGCGTGGCTTGCAATACGGTTACGGTAGTGTAAAGCTGCGGAACCTGAGTAAGAATGTTACGCCTATGAGATCGACGAGGATGGGGACCGAATCTGGATAGTTTTTCGATACGACTTCAAGTAGTTTTTGTACGCTACCAGAGAACAAAAATTGGTAATCTCAATAACTAACGGACCTTGAAAGTCAGTATGGATCCTTCGACAGCGGCTATTACGATTTGTGGTGCAATCCATTTGTTATTCGAATCCCAGTACCCAGGTCTGAAGCAGAAGCTGTCCATTGACGGGTTGTAGTCGGACGGTATCCGAGCCCCGGCGGGAGTAACGTCCTTCCAGTTCTCAGGGTAGGGAACGGGATATGGGCTGCAATACAATTTTGTAGTGTTGCTGGCGCCCGCCTTAGCCAAGCAGTAGATTTTCTCTATTGACTCGTCGATGAAGAAACCGATCACATGACGAGAGAGACCCAAGTCTTGCGGAGATTCTGTCCCAGATGGCGAAGTATCGATGACATGTAGGTAGCGGCCTTGGGTAAGAAGCATAATCGTGGGTTTCGACGAAGATTCTGAGCAGAATAACCGGCTAGTCGTCACAAACTCATACGCGCTATCGTTGCCTATCTGCAATTTTCGTCAGTTATACCCAAATGCGAAGGCTCAGCGCGGCGTACTCGATCAAGAACATCTTCCCCGATATCGACACGAAGGCCTGTGCGGACCTCCCAGATTAGGTTCTTAGCACCGCATCTGCTGCCTGGGTTCAAAGCGAAGATTGCATGAAGGAATCTGCCATCAGGTGAGAATTGTAGCCGCACAGCTTTCTCGCATTCAACTGCGATACTATTCTGCTGCAGCTTGCTATCCTCAGCAGAAAGTTCCTTTCGATGCAGATCATCTCTCGCAAATAAATGTACTCGAAATTCGCCGCGATGTTTTTTCGGTTCTTCAGTAACAAATGCCAAGTACATGCTGTTTGAGGATATCGCACACATCTTGATGGGTCCACAGGCCAATTTGAGTGTCAATGTCGGGGGTTTGCTCGCTTCTAAAGAGACCACATGGCACTACCTCTAATTAGTCCACGCAAAGCTTTAAGGTCGGTCATCGCATACCTCAAAAGAACCTGGCTTTGAAGAGTCGATCGCAGCACACATCAAATCGTCACTCAAGGCGCAACGCGACCAAAATTTGCCAGAGGGTGGCCGCAACTCGATTGCCAAAGACCCGCGTGAATTTAGCGTTTCGTAGATGTAGATCTGGGAAGGAGCGACAAACGCCACATACTTAGGACTCGACATTGTGTAGGCAACCGAGACATAGAAGAGGTCTCTAGGCTTGTAATAATCCTGGTCTTCATCAAATTTGGACGATGTTGCTTTATATTCTGGGAGATATTTTTCGAAGTACTTGTCGAATTCCTTGGAGAATACTGAAGCATTAGTCCGCTTCTTTGGATTAGGCACCAGCGCTTCTTCCAGGAGAAAACTTGACAACGCCTGGTAGAAATCCTTGCAAGCATTCTGGACGGAGGAGTTCAATGTGTCGAGCTGTTTTGCTACCCGTGGGTTCTGCATATAAAGAGTCGGTCTTTTTTTCTCATCCTGCTCCTTGTAAGTCTTCTTGAAGGTGAACCACGATAAAAATTTCTTGGGATCCTTTGTGACGAAGAACCAATCAGAACCATCGGAACCATCATCATTCTTGCAAAGTCTGTTTCGGAAAGACCTGGCTTCTGAGGATCCTCCATGAGCAAAGGACATCACCAGAACGACGACACATGCCAAAGACCAGACATCGCAGACGCTCGTAACCTGTGCCTCCGGGTGCATCGCTTCTGGGGCCAGAAATGTCCCGCCGCCCCCCGGCCCAGGAAATCGAGGCGGCGCATCTGTATTCCGATCAAACAGGTCATTCAAGTTTCTAATTTTGTGTGCCCTTTGCTCAATTTGCTCAACACGAGAAACACCGAAGTCCGTAAGTTTCCATAGTCCACATTCTGATTTGTCGTCGGGAAATATCAGGATGTTTTCAGGCTTAAGATCCATGTGAAAGCACGATGAAGGCATTCCATAATCATTCTTGAAACTGTGAAGACCTTTAAGTGCTTCGGCAAGGCCTCTGATTTGATTGAAAAGTTCCCGTCTTGTGGAGTATGCGACGGCACCGAGGGGCAACCTGCCACAAATTGAAGACGAAACTTCACACTCGTTGTCCAGATACTCTTTCAGGTTGCATTTGGCCAGTGGGTAGAAAATGCTCAACTTCAAGTCCGTTTTCAGGCTGGCAAACGTTTCTATGATGTTGTCATTGTAGTGTGGTCTCCGCAAAATCCGTTGCATGGTGTCCCATTCTTTTCGAAAACTTTCTCGGCCTCGTGGGGCAATATCGAAATCTTTGCGAGCCAGACGGGCGGTTACAATTGTATCCTGGCTTCGCAGATGTCCTTCGGGCATCCTCACTTCGTAAACCTTGCCGAAAGACCCAGTACCGAGCAGTTCCTCGTACAAGTAAGGCAATCTGCACTTTGATTTTGTCCCTTCGTAGTTGTTTACTATGCCCTTCTGCAGGACCACTGGGCAGAAGATAAATTGTTTCTCGAAGAAGATATGCCCGAGCGCTCGCCCGAAAGCTTCGCGCGCGTCGCTCTCTTCTAAGGGCAGACGGCGCACTCGTCCTTTGAGGTAGTTTCGAAATTGCCTCCAATCTTTCAGTGAAAACACGTCGATGCAGAGGAGGACGGCAAGCACCAGACATGGTTGGTTGCTGTTTTCCTCCTCCGTTCTGATAATGTCGATCGTAGGTCTTGGATCTTGGTCGCGTTCTGCATCAGCATCGTCTGCGCTCTTGCAAAGCTCCGTCAAGTCGTCTAGAGTCGTCTCAAGAATGATATTCTTCGCCTTTCCGAAGGGCAAAAAGGTTTCCTTGGGAACATCCGTCAATTCGAGAGCAGCGATCAACTTTCGTGCAATCTTGTCCTTTGCTCGTAAGAAGGCCTTTTCGGCCTCAGTGGTCTGCGACATTAGCTACAACTGATGAGCGGCTCAACGATATGCACAAGTATGCTGTTGATCCAACATGTGGCCGTGTTCCTTGGGCGCACACTGCTGGTGCACAAAGGCTACTGGGTTAGGCAGTAGAGAGTAAGGTGATGTACTTGTTGTAGTTGCATCTTGTCATTTGGCCGCCACCCTGCGACGAGGCTGAAGGTCCCTCCGATTGGCCACATCTTATCATGCATACCGCCCGTCCGGCATGTGACTACTATCCTGGGAGCTGAGATGGACGGCCTCAATCAAGCTGAGATTACACGTCTCTTTTGACCCGAGTCTGCCCAGATGCGCTTGATCCCTTCTTCTCATTCTAAGCAGTGGGGGCACACGTGATTTCTAGAGTTACCGCGCGCCAACAAACGACCGACTCAAAGATTTTGGCAGTATCTCAGCACCTTGCCCACACTGCACAACAAGTTCAGGTTGAACGACAGATCTGCAGACAATATCCCAACACATGCTCTTGCTTTCTGCCAATTCAGATTCTCTGAAATCCGGTGTCGCATGGAATTATAGGGATATGCTCTACACCAGGTATCAGCTTCGCAAGCCGCCAAGACAGTGATACAGAGTCGGTCACTGGTCAAAATTCTGGCGTCACACAAACTTATGTCAACTTTGAAAGCGTATAATAACACTTAGCAAAGACCTGTCGTCTTCGAAAAAACGATTCATATCCTCCCCGTGTGCTAAGTTTTGTCAAAAAATGTGGCGGAATCTAACTAAGTATCTATGATAGTGATATCCACTCTCTGGATGGATTTCACTAACGACTAATAGAAATGATAAATGATATAATTTACTGAAGTTTCGTTAACATATTAAGTTCGAGTGCATTGTTTTTTTGTTCTACACGAAGGCGTAATTATGCTATCTTCATAGTGCGAGATCGAAGACTGGTTTTAGTAGGCGTGTTGGTGGAGTGGCCGGCTTCACCTCCCAGCCGGTTTCCCTATGCAAGCACGCGTCGGGTATATTCGAGACACGATATCTTCACGACTACGCCATGGTTTGGAGCCGTAAAAACAGAGATGAGAAACCCTCAATCGAAATAAATTTGTGGTATACACGTCAGCATTGAATTGTCGATGTGGTGGCTGTCAAACGTGGCCAGAGGTGTGTAGGCGTGACAAAGCTTAGTACACGGGGAGGATGCATCTAATATAAACACGGAAATAGAAAAGCACAATGGTAGATAGCCAGCGAGCATTCTTTTATCTTTTCCTCCTTTTGATCGAATACAAGCACCGCTGATAGAATCTGGTTAAAGGTTCTCAATTTCTACACTCCAGCTTATCGCAGAAGAGGAAGGAACGATGCTGCAATCCATATCTTGCATCGAAGCGTTGAAGTTGTTCCGAGTACATCTTATCAAGAAGGCACAATCTGAACAAAGATTCTGTGGTGTGGTATGAACAAAAGTGTGCGATATGTTACAATGCTTATCAATCCGCTATGCGACTATGCTATACAAAAACATATCTCCAGTATTTACAAACCCTTCGACTCCTCTATACGCCGTTGTAATCGTGCCCATCCAAAAATCCGCTGCTGTGTGGGTATCAGAATGTACAAGTCTATGCTTTCCGTCGTGAGACCTCTTAGTATCCGCCTTTGTTTTCCGTCGTGTTGAGAGCTCTTAGTATCCGCCTTGCTTTGTCTCTAAGATTTTCGTTGAGGTCTTGGTAATCAGGAAAGTCACCAAATTCGCCATCATCATCCTCCTGGGGAGAAGGAGCCTCGACATCGTCCTCGAACGTTGAACGTCGAGAATCCATGTTCGAACGCTTGAGCTTGAAGTGATCTGCAAGTTCAGGCATATCCCTTAGCTCATTCCGAATATGCGAGTTTGACAATCCCAATTTCTTCATCATTCGCCGTGTCCAACTGAGTTCCTGGCGTATGAGTGTGTCCTGACCATCGGCTTCTTTCAATGCTTGCTTCAGGATGATGTGAATTGTTGCAACATTCAAACCAGATTGAGAAGGAACGATGACCGTGGCATTTTTCTCGCCTGGGCCTTGGATGCGGATCCGGTGCTCGCCACGAACCTCATCAGCGTAGGGAGAGGTCAAGACTAGTGTTTCCTGACGACGTGCTGCCATGCGGGGAACACCACCTGAATTGTTGTCCTTCCTCGGGGTAGAAAGAGGTTCATCCTCAAGCGAGTCAGGCCAAAATTTGCCAAGGTACTGCTTGCCTGCAGTGGAACCATAAGTGTCGACAACACCGCTGAGAATCCTGTTGAACGCCCTAGGTGTAAAGCTGACATAGTTATATCCGGCCATGTTGGGGTAGACCTTCCAGGCGTAGGTTCTCCAATCGTCATTGATGAGCGCAAGCAGGCGCCAAACGCGACTTCCAAGCTCAACGATATCGTGTTTCTTGTAGCCATGTTTACCCCGGATAACACCGCTTGTTCGAAGACTGGACATTTTTTGGAATGCCTTTGCAGATGGAGAATTCTCGAGAGCCGAGAGATCGCCAGTGCGAGATTTCACCTCGCGTAAGATCACGCGAATCATAGTTGCGGTGGTGTTTGTACTGATACTGTAGCCGGGTAGCCTGGCGAAACCCTCCAAAGCCTTGTCAACGAAAGGCCAGTTTCCTGCCTCTACTTGCTGATCCAAGATTTCATTCAAAACCTCTTCGGGAGGGTCTGTTTGCGAATTTCCTTTCTGGTACGTAAGAACTTTGCCCATGAGGACATCGTCAGCAAGACTAGCGGCAAGTCTGATCAGAGGCGGACCCATGATAGGATCACTATACAGATCCTTGTGAACAAGTGGGCCATCCAGGTCCTCGGAATATAGTAGCCATGAGCCCAGTTCGAGAGCCTGAGAGTCAACGACCAAATTGACGAGATCGGCCAGTATTGGAACTGGTATTTGAGGGAAGAAACTAGGATAATGAATACCACCGTAACGACCCTGGAAGCCGAACTCAGACGTCTCGTCGTCTTCATCTTGCGTTGTTGCATCTTGTTGTTTTGCGAAGAACTCTTGGATCGACTTTTGCTTGTTGAGATCAGTCAATTTTTGCAAATCTTTGACCACGCTCATGGCACCGGGTAAACTTCCAAGCTTGATGTGAGCTCTGAGAAGGCGATGGTAGTAGCCAATGCTGGCTGCAGAGCCGTCCAAGACATATGCTGGAGTGGGTTGCCAGAGCTGATCACGAGTCGGGGCGTTCGCAGTAGAGATATCGTCGCCAAAGATAGAGGCCGATGAGCTAATCTTGGCCGCTAACTCTGGATCTTTCTCGAAATCGACACCTCTCGACTCGAAGAAACGTAGAATTATGGCATCCCACGAAGTATAACCTAGACTCATATTGTTCCTTGAGAAGAACAGCTTCATCCGTTTCAGAAAACGTCCTGGGTGTTCGGGAGCCATGCCTCGTGAGCCAACACCAGCGCTGACATGGGATACAGCAGCATCGACAAACGAAGCGATGACCTCTGCGCTCACAGTTCTGCGGACCTTCTTCTTGTTGTCGGTCCGATCGGTATCGGAGATGCCCGTGTTGAAGATATACTTGACCTCGTCCCAGTTGATGGACTTCTCCTGACCAGACTGGATGATAGGATTGGCCAACTCTCTCCAAGACAGGACAGACCAGGCGTTGTCAATGGGCAGTTGCGACAATCTTGTGAGAACTTGCACACCCTGTTTGTAAAAACGACCATACAGCATTGCCCACAGGACCAACTCGAGCCATATTTCGTGACCAAGGCCAGTAACGTGAACGTTGTACATGGAACCGGGTATCTCAGGTCTCAGGGATTTATAAAAGCCACCTCTTTCTTTGGCGTCTTCGACAACGTTGGTCTCGTGGGCCCTCCAGGCGGCGTCTGTCAGGGAGGTGATGATCTGGTTGGAGAGCAAGTGCAAAGTGGGAGGCTGGCACAGCGAGATAGGATCGTTAGGGGGTGAGTACGAGTAGATGGTCGAGGGCATAGCACCAGAGTGGTGTAACATGGCGATGATTTCGAGAAATTCAGGTCTAATAACCTGGTTGGCTTGGTCCTGGTTGGCACGAGTGGCGTCTCTGATGATCATTCCTGCTAAGCTAGACCAGATCTGACCGAGTGTTTCATGGCGCAAGATGTCAGGAAGCGGTTCCCAATGGGGATGCAGTTCTGCAGTGAGGTTGTCCAACGAGGGAGTTGATGGTAAATCGTCCTTGGAGTTGTGTGGAGGTGAATTGAAAGAGAGGGGTTCTTTATGGAGAGTATGTGTGGACAATGAGACGTTGGGTGGCAGACAGGTGTTCCATACATTGGTGTCACGAGGAGGTGTTGAGTCAGGTGTAAAGTTGTGCGAAATGACCATCTCAGCCAACCACACGGCGGCCTTGGGACGGTTCAGATCAGAAGCCAAATATTCCAGCAGATCCAGATCGTAGGTGTAAGACGAGATGTGGATGATGCGACTGATATCTTGGGCCGAGTACGGGTCGTCTGTGAGTATTGGAGCGCCAGGGGAGCGCAAACGAGGGGGCAGAGCAGCTTCAATGGTAGGCATCCAAGCCTTTGGGGAACGAGAGGCATCACGGCCAGGGAGTTTTGACGGGTCGATATATGCGAAACCGTCTGCGTGCATTGCCTTTTGGTATCGAATGGCAGCTTGTCGCGACGAGCCTCTCAACCCGCTGTCGAGTGTTGCAAACGTATCGTTGTCGGCGCCGACAAGAGCGTCGTAGTCTTGGTGTCGCACATCTTGTGTCGAGGAGGCGGCGCTATGATGAGCGTATCGTGGGTGGGAGAAGGCGGCGCTGCGGTAGGTAGAGTGAGGGCGGGAAAGGAAGTCGCTATGTTGGACGTATTGAAGGAGCGAGAGGGAAGTCGCGTGCAAGGGTCGGGTATTGCTGCGGCAGGCAAGTGTCCTCAGACCTGCTATCCGGGCGCAGCATCTTTGCATTGGTTTGCTCGGAGCATTCTATGCTGTTGGGTGAATGAGGGCCTGCGTCTGAACAGTTATACACTAATGTCTTTGCCTCTTGCCGTATCGAGTCTTGATGTCGTACATTTTTTGATGGCAATAATCCTAAATCCACTTGCCCCGACTCGCCGACCCTCGCTGCCTTGGCCCATGTCACGCCCACCTTGTCGCGTCGCGTCTTCCCATCACATTCTCTGCCTGTCGAGAGACATTGTCTTTTCAGCTGTCTACGACACGTCTTTTTCACACATCTTGTTCATTCTCTTCATCTCGTCAATAAAATAACCTGCTGTTCTCGATAATTGCCCTCTGTGTTTTGTCCAAGCACAATCCTTTTCTCTTACACTCTTTCTTTTCACATCAACCACTCTCATCAAGATGCCTTATCGCATTGGTAGTTCTCTCCAATATCTTTCTCATGTCAAAACTAACACTTTTATAGAAATCAGCCCAAACAACCGCGCCTTCTGCAAGGCTACCGATTGCGTCGGCAAGGTCAAGATCCAGAAGGGCGAGTTTCGCCAGGCTACTATGGTCACCATCAAAGAGCACCAAAGCTGGGCTTACCGCCATTGGTGAGTCCTATCCTTACGCTTTGCCATTCTCTAGCTTACACCTTCCAGGGGCTGTGTCACTCCCAAGATTCTCGAAAACATGAAGGCCGAGTGCGGCATGGACATGGACTATGTCGATGGCTACGAAGACCTTTCCCAGGACCTCCAGGAAAAGGTCTACCGTGCTCTGGACCAAGGCACTGTCGATATGGAAGACTGGAAGGGTGATCCCGCCTACAACGTTCCTGGAAAGACCGGCACTGGTCCCAGAAAGTCAAAGAAAAAGAAGTTGGAAGAAGAGGTCATTACTTCTCTTGACCCATTCGTACGTACTCATTGCTAACTATTCATCCAGGCTGCCGCTGCCGCTGAAGCTGCTGGTGAAGACGCTCCCAGCTCCTCTGCCCCCGAACCCGCTCCCAAGAAGCGCGGTCGCAAGAAGGCCGATGCCGACGATGAAGAGGCTGAGGCTCCCCCACCTAAGAAGGCCAGAGGAAAGAAGGCAGTCAAAGCTGAGGTTGCCGACGCCGATGTCGACACCGAAGAGCCTGACGTCAAGCCTGCTCCTCAGAAGAAGGCCTCAAAGAGCAAGAAGGCCGTCAAGGCAGAGGAGACTTCCGACGTCGACGAGACCATGAAGCCCAGAAGAGAGACCGCAAAGGGCAGAAAGGTCAAGGCCGAACAAACATCTGATGTCGACGAGCCAGAAGCACCCACTGTTGCTCCTGCTCCCAAGAAGGCTGCCAAGGCTAGAGGAAAGAAGGCAGTCAAGTCTGAGGTCGTAGAGCTTGAGGAAGCTGAGGTCCCCAAGGAGCCTACCAGAAAGTCTTCCAGAGCAAAGAAGCCCGTCCCAGCCGCTGACCCCGAGGGTTCATCCGACACTGAACCTGCTCCTCAGAAGAAGAAGAAGGCCGCCGCCGCCGCCAAACCTCGCAAAGCAGCCAAGTCCAAGGAGGTTGTCGAGTCTGAGGACGAGGCAGAGGAGCCTAACGAGCCCGACTCTGAGCCTGCTGAGGAAGCCGCCGAAGAGCCCGAAGCAGCCGTCGAGGAAGACGAGAAGCCTACTCTCGCTCCCAAGAAGAAGCGCGCTTCCAAGAAGAAGGCATAGACTTGCCGATCCTGATTTGACGAGACTCTTTGTCTGAACCTCTTCACCCCCTCTCGCTGTCGATACATGCATCACAGTTGTTTACATGTTTATGTTGGCACGTTTTATACCCTTCCTTTCTGACAGGTCCTGTCATGATGTTGATTTCTCGGGTCTCGGTTTAGCGATGCAAAGGATGGCGCTATGGGTTTACTGTTAATTATGAACGTACGACCAATGACATGATGATTCTCTTTTCACGTCGCTTCCATTTTGTCTGTCACCAATGCAGTGCACAGAAGCATATCCTATTGCCGTTGAGCAACAGCAGATTCTCTGACGTCAATGATGGAAAGTACAAACATCGACTTTCCTTTTCATGATCACCACAACAACCACAATCGAAACTCCACACCTGGTCTCGATGATGGCAATATAATGTATGCATGAGGCTGGAGAAACAGCATCATCTGTGGAGAAGATCTAGATACAGATCTCGCAGATCTGCTCGATGCAAGGTACGCCAGATCTGACACTATACCTATTTAGGAACATCTATTGGGAAATGACGACGAGATCTCAACTGCTCGCCTTTTTCCACGCTCCCAACACGAACGATCGCGTGTTCGTGACGATGGTTCAGCATGGTTGCTGCTCGCGACAGGAGCATGGCAGAAAGTCAATTGGTCGTTTCTATCGAATCTTGCATGGAACGATCTGAGGAGGCTGAGATCCCCCGTTGATCTATCGTCATTTCGAGCCTCGAGGGTCCGATCTTCCAACACACACTTTTCCGTTTTGGATACTTATTGATGTCAGTATTGTTGATTGCTGCCTGGACACGTCTTGCGAACGCGAAGATGACGGGTGTGACGTGCCTCGATGTGTTCGGTTGATCGATAATTTGACAGCATCACAACAAACGACGATGAGGTAGTGTCTGTCATCGCTTTGCATGAGTGGTAGGTGCTAGGTAGGTGGATAGAACGCGGAAAGGTATAAGTATCTTGATCTGCTTACTGCTTTCCTCTCCTCTATCATTCCAATCTTCTATCTCATACTCTACATTACACGCTTCCAAACACCAACTTCCTCAAACCACATAACCAATATGTCTGCCGAGACCACTACTGGCGTCGCCGCCGACAATGACTACGCCAGCCGTACCGGCCAGAGCGAGATCCCCGTTCAGAAGGACGAGGCTGCCATTGAGGATCCCATTGACGCCGACACTGCCGATTCCGACAAGGTTCTTGGTAAGTGATCTCTTCTTCTTCTTCTCATCCTCCTCGAACCAATTCTAACAACTCGCAGAGCAAGACGAGAAGGCTGCCATGAACGAGGACAACATCATTGATGACCGCACTCGTGGTGCCGCTAAGCCCAAGGGCACTTACACCGAGCCCGGTGATGAGGAGGTGAGTTTCATTGACAATTGAGCATGAACGTACACTTTGCTGACGATTATGATAGGGTCTCCCTGGCCCGGACAACGGCACCTCTGCTGTTGCTCAGTAAATGCTTCAAAGTCATTATACCCCGTTCGACTTCAGCATTGTATGAATAGATGTACTATTAGATAATTACTCCTTATGAACGGATGTATTCTCATCCACTACTTATTTTGACTTGCTTCATCTGTTTCTTCTACTGAACTTCAAATGTGACACTACTGCTTCTCGTGCCTGGTTATTAGTGATGCAATCTGCTATAATGTGCATCGTTTTGTGCATGCATATTCCTCTGATATGTCTTTTTCTGCAAAGCACAACTTTTTAGCCTGCGATTTTTCTGTCCTAAATCTGACGATTGTGCTCATTTGCGAGTTTATATGAACGCCTTTGCTTTAATTCAATACTATATCGCTCAAATCAATCATGCTCGATTGACGAGAATCAGATGTCGAGGAATGATATGGTAAGACTTCCATGAATCTGATACTGAAGCTTGCCCACAAAGTCCGTAAACACTTAAATGTCGAAATATTCCGTCATCAAGGCATTGAATCAATAATTGAGCCGTAGAGAACCAGATCCGGATACGAGAATCTATATAGGCCACGTATAGTGCAGAATTGAAGCAAATGTCGAGTATTTATCGCGATACCAAGTTTAGATCAGGGTGATGAGCACCTCCAAAACGACTCGAACACTCAAAGCACGACCCCGCAGTTTCCCCGATGCGATTGCAGCTCTGGACAGCTTGACTTTCAAGATAGTAATCAACACATCAGCAATTGCGCCGCACGATTCACTCGCGCACACGGGGACCAAGGGAAAGAGCAAGAAACCACAGCCGGCTCTGACAACACTGGACTCCAACCTTTGCACTCTTCTACAATACCGATCACCACAGCGCAACACACCGACCGCCATCTCCAGCAGCAACCTCCTCAAAACCGTACACCAAACACAACCTCTCAACACCGCAACAATGTTCTCCTCCCTCACCTCCCTCCAACCCCGCCAACTCCTCACCCAAATCCTAAACTTCGCCCTCGTCCTCAGCACAGCATTCATGCTCTGGAAAGGCCTCTCCGTCACCACCGACTCCTCTTCTCCTATCGTTGTCGTGCTGTCCGGCTCCATGGAACCAGCTTTCCAACGCGGAGACTTGTTATTCTTGTGGAACAGAGGTCTAGATACAAAAGTGGGAGAGGTGGTTGTTTATAATGTTAGGGGCAAGGATATTCCTATTGTGCATAGGGTGGTTAGGAGGTTTGGTGGTGGTAGTGGGTGAGTTTTTGCTTTCCTCTGAGAGATCTCGCAAAGGATGATGGAAACGCTGACTGACAAATGTGTGATAGACCCAAAGCACCTCCCCTTCAACTCCTCACAAAAGGCGACAACAACGCAGCAGATGACACTGAACTCTACGCCAGAGGCCAAGACTTCCTAAACCGCAAAGAAGATGTCGTGGGTAGTGTGGTGGGCTACATTCCTTTTGTGGGTTACGTTACTATTCTGTTGGCTGAGTACCCTTGGCTCAAGACTGTGATGCTGGCCTTCATGGGCTTGACGGTGGTGTTCCAGAGGGAGTAAAGAACAGCAGCTCTCGGAAAAGCAAAAGGAGTGCAAGCGTGTCGTGCATCTTACAAGAGGGAGTTCTGGGTGGCATACTCGAAAGTAGTGCCTTTTTTCGAATGGAAAGATGCTAGGTCTTGCTGCATCCTATTCATTGATTGCATCGATGTTCTGTGACATTTACTTCTCGCATGCGAACAATCCGAGACTCATAGTGTGCATACGCAAGGAGCGGCCAGACGCATCGTTCTTCAAGTTGAGCAGGACAGACAAGACACAATTGAGCAAGAGTGCATTATTCTGAGACTCTCTTACAAAGGTCACAAAAGAGGAAAAAGACGAACAGTTTCAGTCATGAGAACATTGAGCTTTGAATTGCCGCAACCTCGTCACCCTTGAGGCCGCATATTGCAGTAGCTAAACATAAAAGCGCTGGGGGTATTTCGATAAGAAAAAAACACCACAAGTCAGCCCGGTGATGAAATCCGCTTCATTGGTTTGCGCTCCAGCTGGCAGCCCCCCTTAGCCTTGTCCCCCTTGCCCCCGATTCGTATCCGTTGTTGTAGAAGACATGCGATAGAAAGAAATAGTAAAAAACTTGAAGCAATTCCATGTGATAAACAGTAAGACAAGGCCATGAACGAAAAATTAGGCGTGACGGTTGAATGACTTTGATCATGTCATTGTGGAGATGAAGGGAAGGGAGTGATTTACTCCTCTTCCTCCTCCTCGTCGGCATCGCCGCCCTGTTATTGAGTCAGCATGTTTGTCAAAGATGGACGGGGTGCTCATGAAACTTACGGCAGTGTAGGCAGCCTTCTCCTCCTCGTAACGCTTCTTGTCGGCAGCAGCCTTGGCCTCGAAGGGAGCCTTCTGCTTCTCGTTGAGGGCCTTCCACTTCTCACCGAGGATCTTGCCAACATCACCTGTTGGTGTTGTTAGTCATTTGCAAGAGGCTTGAACGAGTGATGCTGAACTTACCGAACTTGATGCCGGGGTTGTCCTCGCGAACCTTCTCGCGTGTCTCGTTGGCGAAGAACATGTAGGCGGAAAGACCACGCTTGGGGGCGTTGGGGTCTGGCGAACGAGTTAGTCACAATGCACGATCATAAAGTGAAGCGATTGCAATGAAAACATACCCTTCTTCTTCTTGCCGCCGTCCTTCTTGGCGGTCTTGCGGGTGGTGGCTCTTTCCTTAGGCATGTTGATTTGATTTAATCTGAGTCGCGAAGTCGAGGTTAGCAGGTTGGTCTTTGAATTGAAGCGATGCGACAATTGTGAGGTGATGCGATGGTTGATGTAGTGAAGAGTGACGCGCTTTGGTGAGAGCCGGATGGAAACACCACAACTCCAAAGACGCGTCTCACGGGCGCAATTGACTATGGCGACGCGTCGATTGAATGGAAAATTGACATACCGATGTGATTGAAAGAGTTAGATGTGTTGTGGTTGTGTAGAGAACGACTAAAGTGATTGTGTTAGTCTTTGGTGTGAAGAAAGACGACGGCGATGGATGAAGTTGAGAGCGCGTCTGAAGCAAAGAATAGAACGAGACGAGTGACTGAAGGAGCCATCGGATCGTTCTTTCCAGTTGTGTGAAAGAAATGAAGGTGGTTTTTGGATATGGTTGTGGAGCTGTTGATAGTAGAGCCAGCTCGAAGCCGGGAAGACGCGCAGCGCGACACTTACATTTTGTATGAGAGTCTTTGGTGAGAGAAGCAGTAGAGAGAACTCCAGCGAAGTTGGGTGAGGGGACTCTTAGAGACCCTACAGTTGGAGCGCCTCCGCCAGCTGCGTGCACGTGACTCCACCAGCCGATCGCGCGCAAGCTTGGTCGCTTGCAACAATGAAACCTTGATACAACACATCGACATGCCGATTTCACGACAAACACGTTTCTATGAGACATCAATTGTCAATTCAAGATACGATAGCTCGCAAACACGCGTAAAACCCGCAACAGAGCAGTATTCAAGACCTTGAATAGTCGACAAACAGCAGTCCGACTGAAGCCTTGGCAGTCGGAGCCCCTCAAATACGCCCGTTGGCAGGGAGAATCGTGGCTGCGATGGGAAGGGCAAGTGACGTTTCTCTCCACCTTCAGCTCTGCATTCCTGAGCACTGCCAGCCCCCTTCTTGCGTTGTTTTTCTTCCGCCTGTGCCAGTTCCGTTCACGCGATCGATGTACATGCTGTGTCACCCAGAAGGACCATATTAGCGAGGTCCTTTATGCAGATACTATGCAAGTTATACTTGTTTGTACGACTTGAATTGATTGACTTTGCCGTTTGATCAAGCTATCGAAAGAATAGCCTGAGGCCTTCATGGCAACAACAGCCCTAATAATATGGTGTTCTGGACCCATTGCTTTCCCCTCTCACGCTACGGAGGTACTTACGGCTTGACATACGCGTTGTTTATACTCATTTGACACGTGAAGTTGGCGCAAGGCCTGGCAGCTCGAGACAGAGAGGTATCATTGACCCGCTATCTAACACGCAAGGGCTCGTTTGATCAACATCTTCTGATCTATGAAAAATGTCACGGTGTGGCTAATGAGATACACCATTGTTCCCAGAAGGGCCTGGCAATCACGGAGAGAACGTTATATCAAGCTTCCATTTCGACAATGACGCCGTTGGTTGATGTGATAGAGTCCTCTGTCTAATGGACGCAAAGCGAAGTTTGAGGGTTGCTGAGAGAGCGCGATGTTGCATGACTATAACAAGCATACTAGGTAACTAAGCCTAGATACTCGCACGTCTGGGTGCCATGGTTCTTCTCAAGTTCTTTCTCTCTTCCGTCTCCTCCATCACAGGCAACACACCCTCTTCCCTCAACTTGGCCAAGAACTCTTGACCATACTTGTAACCAACCTCATAGATCTCGTCGAACTTGGCAAACTCGAGCGTACCATACCCGTCAATTGGTGGACGGAGGTACAAACATCCAGGAGTGGTTTTAGCACGCTCAAGCGCATCAATACTAGACACATATGCCAGCCGAGCCTGGATCTCAGAAAGTGTGGGTGGGTTGGGGAAGGATGAGAATGGGTTCCAACGATTGAAGGAGGCCCAGAATCCGGATAGTGAATCTCCATAGGCCTGCGGGTTGTCATCGTCCAGAGCTCCGACATCAACAGCGAAGATGACATCTGCTCCGAGCGACTTCATGTGAGCGACAGTCAAGTTGTCGACATAGCCACCGTCGAGCAGCATGTTGCCTTCGTCGCAAAGAGGAGGTAAGAGGCCAGCCAGAGACATGGAGGCGCGAACGTAACGCCAAGCGTAACCACTTGTATGGATTTCGGATCGTGACTTGCTGATGTTGGTGGTGTTGCAGTAGAACTCGAGCCAGAAGTCTTCGATCTGGGAGTCGCCAAATGTCTTGAAGATACCACGGTTGAATTCGTGGCCGGTCGTGTAAGATGCACTGTAGTCAATCAGTCAGCAGTGTTTAACACATCAGAGGTAGGTAGGCATACGATGGGTAGGTCAGATCCAGAGCAAATCGCCACATACTACCCATCCTTCCAGAGAACTTCTTGGCTCGACCATACATAGGGACTACATCAGCATCCCATGCGTAGAGTGCACCGATGAAACTACCAATCGAAGTGCCTCCAACAATATCAATAGGAATGCCAGCTTCTTCCATGGCTTTGATAATACCCACATGAGCAATACCTCTGGCGCCACCTCCACCAAGCACGAGACCAACAGATTTGCCGAGAAGGCGACGAGCTAGGCGATGGAAATCACCCTTGAACGGAGTCTCGGCTGAATATAATGGCGTCTGTCGTACCTTCCTCGAAGTGTACTTCTGAATCTCGGCTTGGATGACCTGGACACGCTGTTTGATGGCAGTACTAAACCTTCGAAGTTGAGGATGAACAGGCTCGACATGGTCACGGAAAGACATGTGAATATGGTGATGGCTTCCATTGATCCACGAACGATCTCTGAGCCATTTGCGTGTAAGTCCAGGATGGCAATATCTCTCGGCGTGTAACAAGACGAGTTCCTTCCTCGCCGTGGTCTTCGTCGTGAGAAGGAAGCGCTCGTATTCACCAATGGCTGGTGAACTCTCTGCCAGACCTACAAGCAGGATGCAATCTGCCTGGTTAATACAGGTCTGCGTCCAGGGCGACTTGACGTTTGTATCGGCTACATATAGTACCAGCGCAAACTTCTCTTCAAGATCGGCCAGATACTGAGATAGCTTCAGCTTACCCATCTTTGTGAATGCGTGCCTGCCAAGGTGGTTTAGGATAGCTGCCTGGTTGAGAGACGTGGTTCTTTGTGGTGTAGCACCAATCTGGTTCAGGGCACTGAGCAAACGGTGACCGAACTCTATTACAGGAACACCTGCCGTAACGGGCAGGATTGCGACAGTGCGCAGGTTCGTGGTCGAAGAAGCCTTGTTACGAGTTGCAATCCTGCTTGTATCCTTGCTGTGTTCGGAATTGGGGTCTTCAATCAGGGCACGCATGCGAGATGCGATGATTTTGGAGATCTTCATAGTGATGCCAGGGTGTTCATGAGCAAGACTGTTGAAGAGCGACTTGGGGAATTTCGCCAGCTCTGTATCACGGATGGCCAACAGCGTGCCCGGTCGGGTGGACTCAGTCAGAACTTCAAGCTCTCCCACACTGTCGCCTTGGCCGTACTCGCCAATCACTCTCATCTTATCATCTGGTCCTTCTTGAATTGCCCTCAATCTGCCATTGAGTACGATATAGATGGCATCACTTTCCTCTTTCTGATTGTAAATGACTTGGCCGGCATTGACTTGTACCCATTCGAGAGCGAAATCAATGTGCAAGATGAGCTTCGGAAGCAGAGTGGTAAGACGCTTGGCTATGGTAAGTAGCACGACCGGGAATCTCTCCACGATTTTCTCTACGGCGGCTCTTGGTAGAAAACCTACATATACATCTGTCTTGGCGGTGACATCGATGAATGAGCGATACGAAGAAACAGTTCCAAGATAACCAGCAAGGCCACCAGGCTTAGTCAAGAAGAGACTCTTCTGTCTCCTATTGCGTGTCTTGTTTGGAGGGTTCGGGTTGAGAGAGAGCGAGCTGGGTCTTCGAACAGTGCCCATGTTTCTACCTCCTGCTGATCTGATTGTTTGAGGTTCGTTGTCCAAATCAACACTGGCTGAGGTACCAAAGATGTTAGACTCTGCAGCCTCAGACTCCTCGAGAGGCACACTGACGTCAAGGAACCCGTCAATGACATAGTAGAGTCCAGGATTACGCTCCCCTTGCTCAACAAGGACAGATCCTTTAGGGAAAAAGACAATCTCGACTTCCTCCTTCAAATCTTCCAGGATGTTCATGTTGCCAGCCGCACTGAAGGCTGTCGATGCGATGGAATCAGTTTCACCATCGTTGGGATCGAATGGATCGATGAAGCCGAATGCATTGTTGAAGACAGCCTTTTGTCGTCTGGAATCGTAAGAGACAAGCTTGGGTGACTGTGGCAATGAGTCCGTCTTTGAAAGTCCATCTTTTGCGTTGTTGAGTCCGATGGCCTGGTACATGCATTCCAGGATGGATTCTCTGAAGATCATGTCCTCGTCTACGGAGTCCTGACGGCGCAATGTCTTGATGTGAGCATCGAAAGGATTGAAGTTCTTGCTGGCCAAGGGGCTCATACCGTCCCTTCCGAGAGGTCTCGGCGTCTGGAAGGGTAAAGAGTATGGCACCAGGTTTCTGCGACCACCTTGTCTTGCGACATTGTTATTATTGGTCAGCAAGTCTCCAGCGCTGACACCAGATCTGTCTTTCTCCGGGTCAGGCGAACCAGGGCTTTGCTCTTGAACGAGCCTACTGCTGCGTGTCGGCGTGTGAATGGACTCGCTTCTTCCTCCTCCACCACGACGACTACTAGGCGCAGCTTGTGCGTGAAGAACAGCTTCTTTTCGTAAACCAGTCGCTGTCTTCTTCCTCTGACCAGCACGCGGATTGTGCAGAGCGATACCCTTAGTGATTTCCTCTGGTCCGGTGCGCTCCTTCTCCTTGGTGAATTTGTTCTTCAGTCTCTCCATAGCGTCTCCTTTCAAGAAGTCTGGAAGATCGTATGCAGTATAGCCATCCATAAGCCTCTCAATACGCAGGACCTCACTAGTAAGGCCGAGATACTGGTGACCTGTCGCCATCGTGACACGTTGGAGTCGAGTTAGAATGACTTGAACGATATGCGAAGTTGCTTTAGGATAGACACGGGTAAGTCGTCGGAACGCAGTCGCTGGAATGATAGCGATTGTAGTATCGACGGAAGCCCTTGCAACGATGTCTGGATGCGCGGATATGTTCTTTGCGGATGGTTTGTGAGAGCCATGGCTGCTAGCTTGTCTCGACTTTGGTTCAGGGGCTGGTTCGTTTGGATCGTTCAAAGAAAATGAAGGGACTGCACTTTGAGCAAAGGATGCAGCATCAAGTCCATGCAAGATGGTATGAGGCTCTGTGCTGGTGGCAGTAAGATTGGGGCTTATGATTGGCGACAAGGGTGTGGCAGCACCACTATGACGAGCCGAGAGTGGTGTTTGAGGCTGGGCACCATCTCGTAGGTTGGAGCTTACATCACCATCCTTCTCATCGTGACGCAGTTTGACATCCTCTGTGAAGAGAGACAGGATGGAAAATAACGAAGACATGGGTGCGCCGTTCTTGACTTCGGTCAACAATTGGTATCCTTGGTTGCCGTGTATGCGCCCTTCGTCGTCAACGCCGGTGTCTTCTGGGGAGGTTCTGCCAGTTGACGGATCTTCCTCCCGGTCCTTGTTCGATTTCACGAAGATCTGAACCAAGCCATCGACCACCAGACAAAAGCCCTTCTCCTCTTCCAGTAGGATGGTCTCTCCAGCAATGAGCTTTCTTGTTTGCATGGTCCGGGTGAGCTCGTGGAAGACAGGACGTTCGAGATAACCAAAGACCTTGATGGCACTCAAAAACTCATCGAGATAGTTTGCCAGACCTTGCTTGGAGTCAGTCTCTTGGGTATCTGGAAAGACTTCGACTTGAGGTTCTTTGCGTTGTGGCTCCGGAGGTAGTCGCGAGTACATGTTTAGAAAACGATAGCGGACGATCCAACTAGCAGTCGAGACGAAGAAGATGAGAATCAGTACGACAGTAGTCATGTTGACGGTCAAAGTCAAACTTGTTGACAAGAATGTAAATAGCCATGTCGGTAAAGTAATGGTTAGGAAAGCGATGAACCAGAAAAGGAGGCTGGGTAAGGCGGTAAAGATGGCCAGGATCAAGCCTGCTGCCGAACCAACAGATGCCGACTCGGTACCGGGGGGCAGAGGTGATACGACTGGCACGGTTGTATTCTGTAAGATGTCCCTCACGGCATCCGAGGCATTCGAGGCCATTTCAGAAGCCATTTGTTCAGGCTGTTGATAATGAGAGGCTTGCTGCAAAGGATGTCCAGTTAGAGCGAGTTATTGCCCGATGATGGTGACAACGAGACTCAACACATGACGAGATACACTTCAAAGAAACGAATCGGCACTTTTGTAAAGAAAAGTGACATTGACCCAGGTGAATAGGAGTTGGCCTGTTTGCTTGCAGTATAAGACACGTTGTCTTGGCATCCCGTTCTGGCATGCGCGATTGGCAGGTGGATGATCGTTCAATTTTGTAACCTCTTCTGCAAACATGATCTTTCATATAGCTCACTTTGAAGGGCATTGTGATTCCGTCAAGATATAGGTTCGGCGTAATTAGCATGTTACTCTACAGAACTATTGGTTCGGGTTTCATATTGTGCATAGCATATATATTATCACTTTAGTGAAGTAGTCCGTGCGCGCGGAGGAGCCATGGCTCCAGATGTCGGCGCATCGCGACTTTGTGACAGTCGCAAGTGAAGTTGGTCGCGAGCCCTCAAAGACATCGTCGACATCTACCACGTACCATCCACACCGAGTGTAGACCAAGGTCTTTAGATTAAAGATGGCATCTGGACGGTCAGAACGCGTCTATCATCAAGACTATATTGCGCGCATCAGATACTCCAACACACTACCACCACCCCCGAACCCGCCAAAGCTTCTCGACATCCCTGGAACCGGCATCGCCTCGAACAACTACACATCGGCTTCGTATGCCCTCAAGCTAGCGCGAGAGCAGCCTCTCAACATTGAAGCCGATGCCGAGCTTGGAATGCCCATTGACCTGGTCGGTCTGCCAGGTGTCTTTGATGGAGACGAGAGCGGTATGTCCAGAGCTACCGTCTGTCCATGCACGACGACGAAGACTGACAAACAACAGCCATCATGGCCCAGGACCCTCCGCCGCCGCTTCACCCCAAGGACCGAGCACTGCTTAAGCCGCTATCAGCACTCGGAAAGCCGACAGCAATGAACTCTGGTGTCAGTTTCCTCCGCAGGACAGAATACATCTCATCCAATGCTGCCGCTGTTCAACGGTTCGAGTCGAGTACCTCCAAAGACCTTCTGCGCGTGCGCAACGATCCCAAGCGTCGCAAGCCTCCGACTGTCAATCGCGACGACCCTATCAACATCATCAGATCCCTCGTCAAGGGCTTCGACCTGGCCTACCCTGAAGATGCCTACACTGGTCCCGATTCAGAGACGAATATCCGCGGTGCTCCCATCACTGAAGCCGACCGAAGTGCTTGGAAGAAGCCAAAACACCCTACAAAGCCCAACCTGACCCTCCTGGACTCATACCCTCTTCTTCCCGACATGGACGCCTTGCCAATGACTGGCGACTTCCAGATTGTCAAATTCAGCACCAATCCAGTCGCACAATCAGATTCCTACGACCACCGCCTCGACACAGCTCTATTGCGACCACTCGGCGCAGATCTTGCCCTGCTCGAAGAGCGTATGGACGCCCACAAAGCCGACCCGACCATGCCTAAACCGCTTCCTGAGTGGGACTACGACTTGTTCCTGGCAGAGCATGAAGGCTCAGTTCGCGGCATCAAGCGCAAGTTTGATCCCAATGATGCTCAAAACGACGACCCGTCACTTTACGACACTGAGGCAGACGGCGAAAGCTGTTTCCAGTTCCAGCGTATCCGTGAATACGAGACATACCAACAGGCTGGTGACGCCGACAACGCATATGGCGACACAGTCGCTCTTGCCCTGCACGATACTGGCGATCGTCTTGAGAAGGGTGCCTACTTCTATCCCGTCAAACAGCGTACCAACCTCCGTCCGAAGCGCAAGACACCCGGAGTTCTCGAGGAGGGCCGCGTCGAGCACGTCGATGTGCTACACGTCAACGTCAGAGACCCCAACTCAGATGAGGCCACTATGCGCTCAGATCAACAGGCTGCGCTCGACCCTACTACAGAGAGCGTATAGAGCAGTAGTTGTTGTAACTTTTAGAACCAAAAAAGACATTTTCTAGCTACACTCAATTTCTCCATCATCTTCACTTGAGCTAACACGATTTTGTCCTAGCCGACTTTCAGCAGAGCTTTGAAGTTGATCATTTCACGTGCGTCGTACGTGTCCCTGTGATCAAATTCATCTGAGTTGACAGCGACGATGGTGTCACCATCGGCCTCGATAAAACGTCTGAGACCTCTTCGTCTCCGAAGACCATCGCGCTGACTGAACCCGTGTGACTTGATCCTTTCTCAATCCACCGCAAATATCATGAGCACACGACGCAATCATGGGCACTCCTAAGACCACCAACCCCCAGCTCGCTCACACCGTTCGGTGCGCACGAGGGACGAGGAAGAGAAGAGCACCAGGGGGCATCAGGTCCGTGTTTCATTGACAGCAAGCAGGCTCTCGATGTGAGTTATAGGTGAGTTGATGTTTGAAGTAATGGGACGCTCTAACATTGAGAAACATGGGAGCAGCACTAGTGTCAGAGACCTAATGACCTGGTATCCTTGAATTGCATGGAGGACGAGGAAGAGTCTCAGGGGGAACCAGGTCTGTGTTCCAGTCACCGCAAGGTAGCTCTCCAGATCTCTGCGAAGGTTATGAGTGAGTTGATACTTGGAGTGTTGAGGGGCTTCAGGCTTGAGATACACGAGAGCACTATTGGAATCAGAGACCCGATGACCTGGTATGTTGTCATTCGCCTGATACAAGCAAAGCTTCAGTCTCTTGCTCTTGCTCGGATCTCAGCTTTTCGAGCTCTGCACTATCTGAAAGCCTCTTCTCTGCCTCCGGGATCGTTCTGCCAAAATCTTCTAACTGGTGTTTGTACCCGTTTAGTTCTGTGCACCAACTCTCGGGCGAAAGATCCGGCTTGCCAGGTCCTATATAGATATATTGGTCAGATCAACTTTTGTTATTAGTCTGGTGGGTTAACGTACCGAAATCGTGAACCAACTCGTGGATTCGAGCAGATACTGCTGTCTTCGCATGATTGAACTGCTCCTCTACAAGTTTCTTATCGGCCCGAAGATCGTGCAGGGCGTCATGCTTCATCTTCACATCGTCTTCAGATTTTTTCTTTTCAGCGTCTAATACTTTCTGGCGTCTGTCGAGCTCAGATTCCTGCTCCTCAATTCTCTTCTTTTTCTCATTGTAATCATTCAAGCTGGCGCAGACGTTTGCGTTTCTGGACAGATTGGACTGTCATCATTGTGTAAGCAAATCACATGGAAGCCAGATGAGTGCGTCGTTGCTGACATACTTCAGAGGAGGTTGTCGAATTCCTATCAAAGGGCTCTTGGCCTTTGGCGACCATATCTTCCCCAGGGGACACGAGGAAAGACACGAAGAGCTTGAACATCACTTATAGTATCTATTGACTGTTGCTTGATCACATCCATCCCATGCCATTGTAGGGCGCTTATCTGTTGTACAACCATTTCTGCATGCTGAACTTTTGTACAACCATATCACAACGCGCATGCCGCAGATTCATGCAGGAATTGCTGCGGTCCGATCAAATAGCGCCAATCATCGGCTGCACACTGATACCCGTATGAGTCGTACGAAATCGTGTTTGTCATCTCTCCTTATGGCTAGTTTATATGCCTTTCTTTCTGCGAAGGCAGCTTACGAGAGCAATGTTGGGTATGCCCCTTGATACTATATGGACTTTAATCTACGCGCTGAATATAAGTCCTCGAGACCCGTCCTTGGTCTCTTCATCGTCTGCACATAGTCGCCAGTCAGAGCATCAAGTACGACGACATGTCACTCGGTGGACGCGGCTGCTGCTACGATTCAGTCTCGAGTTGAGACTATCAAAGAGAAGAACACAGATGTGGATGTGAGGTCTATGAACCATCAAACTTGATCATGCATTTCAGAATAACTGGCAACAACCAACAAGCGTTTGAATCTGAGAGATAGGAGCAGAATGACGGATCACAGACCTGATGACTTTTCTTCCTCTGTCAAGATGGTTGGGCTGCTTGAAACCTATCTGGGACGATGACTGGGGGTAGGTCCTCAAGACCATATGGTCGGACGAGGGCTCAGTATATTGTTCTGAAGGCATCAACGGGGTTTACTCTCCTTTTTATACTTACCTTGTACCGTGATATTCATCTACTGCAATCTCTAGATTTCCATCTGTGTGAGAGTATATGTCTTTGCTCCCTAGGTACTCATAGTGTCACTACGCCATCTCCCCTATGTATCATGTTTTGCTTTACTTTCTAGCGGGGATGTTGTTTACCGATATCAAGATGGACAACCCTCATTTGTTATTCTGCCAGAATGCTGAGAAGAGGACCCAGGCGTAGAGCCATGATGTCCAGCAGCATAACAGAACAAAGCACTTCTATGTCTTTCTTCGGGCACGGATTTTTGATACCAATTAATCGCCTGGAAAGGTGCATAGAGTTACCGTGCAATCGGCTACCAGTGACCTTGCGATACGTTTTGAAGACACTGAAGTTCGTCCACAACCCGAACGACGCAAATATTCGAAGTAAAGTCAAGAACCAGGTCCATGGATCCACAACAGTAACCAGCATCTCAGGACCAGATGATCTGCCTGATTTTCTGTGAATCCATGTGTCGATAGTTGCAGATATTGGAGAGCGTGGAGATATTCTACGCTTTACAGACCTGTTCGTTTCTCAGGCTTCCCTGATGCTGTGGTTCATCGCTTGTCCTTGTAGCTATCTGTCGATATATCGAACCAGATCAGGAGTTCAAGATCCCAGTTGTGGGACAGGGCATTTGAGAAGGCGTTGACGGCTGTTTGTCAGCATTTATATTTATACGTGGAAATCCCGCTGGTCCTGTGGTTCCATTCACAACCCAAGGCTGTGATGTATTGACTTCGTATACCAACATAGCCCCATGAATCGTCGTGTGGTGTAACCGGTGTAGTGTTATTTACTCAGAAAGAAGATGGCTCGACATAGCGAACAAGCAACAGCACCATTTGATATCGACCCAGGCTGTGATAAAGTAGACTGTGATTCTTAGACACTCACGTCTCTAACCTCGAATCGCCAGGATCCAACCAAATGCTGTACCAGATACCATTTGAACCCAACGCCAACGCTAACGCAAGTAAACTCCAGTCCATGTGACCTAGCACCAGATGATCAGACCGACTGCTGCAAAGCTCGTTTTTGCTTCCAGGCTTGGTTGAGTTTCTCTTTACGTGCTTGCTCTGTCGAGTTCTTCTGCTTCTTCCACTCATCGGATTGCATAAAGTCCTCCCAGTCTTGGTCAATGTCGATCTCATCCGGAATCGGTTCATCATCTGCATGCCACTCATCGTCTGCAATGCCCATTTCGTCCAGTATGTCTTCATCGTCATCAAAGTATGCCCTCCTCTTCTCGGCGTCAGCCATGTTGGCGAAGTAAGCTTGCGTGGCACTCGGGACTTGCTGCTGCCATTCGGTAGGAAGAGTTGATGAATCCAGTATAGATGATAGTTGTGTAAGGTCGTCCCATCTGATCGGTCTTTTTACTTCGGGTTGCTCTTTGACAGGGGCGTCTTTCATGACGACGTCAGGCACAGGCGCTGTTGGCGTTGGCCGTGCTTGTTGACTTGCATCGCGTCCAATATCCTTGAATCCTCTCTTGACACCATCGGTTCTGTCCTTGTTCAGGTTGATGCTGATCATGTCGGAGTTTTCAGACCGCTTCTTCTCGGAGCGCGAGTTGCGAACAGCGGCAGTGGGGTTTCTGGTGATTTGCTTCATCTCCTTCATGCGCTTGCGGTGTTGGTGGTCGTGGCCGTTTTCGTGGGTTTCGAGTTCGGTGATTCTTTGGTAGCCTTTGTTACACAATTCGCAGTAGAAGTTGCGGCGCAATTCGCGAGCGCTCTCGGTCTGCGACTTGGGTTAGGGTGGATGAATGCGAAAGGTGGACGCGGTGGTGTACCTGCGCGCTGGGCAGGGCGGTTGAACGCTGCGACCATGTTAGCTACTTGAGATAGTATGCGATAGACGATAGACATACTGGACCCATGTTGAACGATTGATGTGCTTGTTGTGGAAGATGGAAGAGGATTGTCCTGCGCGGAGCCAAAGCTCAATCACGAAGCCGAGGCCTAGATAGATCCGCTGATGCAGACCGAGATAAGATAAGACGAGCAGCTGGTAAGCAATAACATAAGCAACGCTGATTCGTGGGCAGCCTTGTTTCTTGATCATTGCACAGATGAATACCCACGCCAACGACCTCGAGCGGGAGCCATCCCTGCTAGAACTCGAGCCTTCGCCCATCGAAGAAGACTTTCCCTCAGACTCGTACTTTCCTTCAGCAGCGTCAGACGATGCACCGCTCGACCATGAGACAATCAAGCCTCTCCAACGGACCTCTACCCTAGGTCTGGACGCACACTCGCCTGTCTGGTATCTCACACGCATCCACAAGTACTCGAGTTACGCCTTCTCCGTCTTCACCGCCTTCCATGTCGCCAACACGGCTCTCATCCCGCTTGCCACGCGCTCAGTCGCCAGCTCTGAACCCTACCTCTTGCTTACTCGTCCTTACTATCAATCGCCCATCGCCGAGCCCTTCATTGTTGTCTTGCCTTTGATCGCCCACATTGGCAGTGGTGTAGCCCTCCGTCTGTACCGTCGCAAGCAGAACCTCAAGAGATATGGTGCAGAAAACAGGACAGACAGACGCATGGTCGCATGGCCAAAGTTGTCCGGCACGAGCGCTCTAGGATATGCCCTGGTACCGCTGGTCTTCGGCCACGCCTTTGTCAACAGAATCATCCCCTTGTGGTACGAGGGTGGCTCTAGTAGCATCAACCTAGGCTATGTTTCGCATGGCTTCGCCAAACACCCCGCTGTGTCTTTCGTCGGCTTCGGCGCTCTTATTACTGTTGGTGTCTTCCACTCTGTTTGGGGTTGGGCCAAGTGGCTCAACTGGACACCGTCACAAGTCACCCAGGGAGGACCAGAGGGTCAAATGCACAGAAAGAGAAGATGGTACGTGGTCAATGCAGTCAGTGCAGTAGTCAGTGCACTCTGGCTGGCTGGCGGTATGGGCATTGTCGGTCGTGGCGGTGCAGTTGGCGGATGGGTTGGCAGGGAATACGACCAGCTGTACAGCCATATTCCTCTGATCGGCAACTACATGGCTTCTTCGTAGTAGATGTTGGATTCTGTTTTCTTCTCTGTACTCCTCAAATACCCATCTCAGCGCAAATTGATCAATTGGTTTCACAAGCAGTCTGTTTCTCGTGCTCGCGCCGACCTTCCTTTCAAGGGTAAAATGATAGAGTAAAAGCAGCCCCGGACCCCTCCTTATCGACAAACGTGGGGCGGGAAACACATCTGTTCGGCCCGTATCCCGGCGATCGAGTCGCGCGCCCTGCACATTCAGCCATTAGACTTCTTATCTGAAGGAGCACCAAGAAACTAAAGTGGCTCAACTTCCTGCATGTGGTGCCGTTTGGCGAGTCTCGTAAAAAAAGTTGGCTTGTGAAAATCAATGACTCCTTCTTCTGTCTCTTCTGCATCTTTTCCATTGTCATTGTTCCGTTGAGACAACCACTCGGGTAGAACAAGCTTGAGCCGAGAGCTCGCGTCACAATCGTTTGTTTGAACACGATTGCTTGTTTGCTATCTGTAATTACCTGAGAGGTAAGAAACTGTATATCTTTTGGACGTTCTTCCAACAAGAACGCAGTCTGACAGACATCAGTCCAACATGCAACAATCACTGGTCGCTGCCGCAAGGCTACGATCCGCCTCACTATGCCGAGGCCCTGTCTCCTCTCTGACGAGCAGGCGATGCCTCAACTTGTCTGCTAGAAGACAAGTACTCCCACCTAGCAAGAACGTACGCCCTGCGCAGTCCAGACCATTCTACTCGAGCACTACTGCCGAGACCAAACTCGACAGCGAAGGCAATGCCCAATCCACTCTCTTTGCGCCTCTAGACACATTCGCCCGCAGACACATCGGCCCCTCGCCTGACGATGCTGTCGAGATGCTCAAGGTCCTGGATCCTCCAGCAAAGTCCTTGGACGAGTTCGTCACACAAGTCTTGCCTGGAGACATTCTGTCATCTCGCGATCTCAAAATCGAAGGCCCGACCAAATACATCAAGGGTCAACCTCAAGAGACGAGTACAGAGGGTTTCTCAGAGAGTCAGCTGATCGACAGACTGAGAGAGATTGCCAGCGGAAACAAGATTGTGAGAAGTTACATTGGATGTGGCTACGCAGGCACCCGTGTGCCAGAGGTTATCAAGAGAAACGTCCTCGAGAACCCTGCCTGGTACACAAGTTACACTCCATACCAGCCTGAGATCAGTCAAGGAAGATTGGAGTCTCTGCTCAACTACCAGACCATGGTCTCCGATCTGACTGGTCTGCCAATTTCCAACGCATCCGTCCTCGACGAGCCCACAGCTGCTGCCGAAGCCATGACACTCTCAATCAACGCCCTTCCTTCCGCACGTCAGAAGCGTCCCAACAAGGTCTACCTTGTCTCGCACCTATGTCACCCTCAGACCATCGCTGTTTTGGCTTCTCGCGCAGAGGGCTTTGGTGTCAAGATTGAGGTTGATGATATTCTCAAGGATGGAAGCAAGAGAGTGGAAGAGATCGGAGAAGACTTGGTTGGTGTTCTAGGACAATACCCTGATACTCTTGGTGGTGTTCAGGACTTCAAGAACCTTTCCGAGAAGGTACACAAGCTCAAGGCAACTTTCAGCGTGGCCACCGATCTACTGGCACTGACTGTTCTTACTCCACCAGGAGAGTTCGGTGCAGATGTGGCTTTCGGAAATGCTCAGAGATTTGGTGTACCATTCGGCTTTGGTGGTCCTCACGCTGCCTTCTTTGCCTGCAGCGAACAACACAAGCGTAAGATTCCTGGTCGTCTGATCGGTCTTTCCAAGGACAGACTGGGTGACAAGGCCGCTCGCCTGGCTCTTCAGACCCGCGAACAGCACATTCGCCGTGAGAAGGCTACCAGCAACATCTGCACAGCTCAGGCTTTGTTGGCTAACATGAGTGCTATGTACGCTGTTTACCACGGACCCGAAGGTTTGAAGGCCATCGCCCACAGAGTCATCAACTCTACTCGTGTGGTTGCCGAAGCTGCTTCGAAGTGCGGATACACGATTGAGACTACTGGCCCACTGTTTGACACTGTCGTTCTCTCAGGAGGCCCTATCTCTGGAAATGCCGGTGACTTCGCCAAGCTCGCTGAGCAAGAGTACAAGACAAACCTGAGAGTCATTGATGAGAACCGTATCGGTATCACCTTGGACGAGACTGTCGAGAAGGAAGACCTCCAGGCTATCATCGAGTTGCTTTCGGGTGCCGCAAAGTCATCGTCCAAGCTTACTGTCGACGGCCTTGTCAAGGAGATTGGCCTGTCAGCAGAAGACGCCGTATCACACGTCCCTGCCGAGCTCCGCAGAAAGAGCTCGTTCTTGACACACCCTGTCTTCAACACGCACCACTCAGAGACCAACATCCTCCGCTACATCCACCACCTGCAGTCGAAGGACCTGTCTCTCGTCCACTCCATGATTCCTCTCGGATCTTGCACCATGAAGCTCAACGCGACGACTGAGATGATCCCTATCACCTGGCCCGAGTTCTCGAACATCCACCCCTTCGCTCCCACTGAGCAGACTCAGGGTTACAAGACTTTGATTGATGAGCTCGAAGCCGACCTTGCTGAGATCACCGGTTTCCACTCGGTGTCATTACAGCCCAACTCAGGTGCTCAGGGTGAATTTACTGGTCTTCGTGTCATTCGCAAGTACCTAGAGCAACAGCCTGGCAAGAAGCGTGATATCTGTTTGATCCCAGTGTCTGCTCACGGCACAAATCCTGCTAGTGCAGCCATGGTTGGCATGCGTGTTGTGACCATCAAGTGCGAGAGCGGTACAGGAAACCTGGACATGGCTGACCTGAAGGCCAAATGCGAAAAGCACAAGGAAGAGCTCGGCACCATTATGATTACATACCCCAGCACTTTTGGTGTGTTCGAGCCTAAGGTCAAGGAAGCCTGTGACTTGGTTCACCAGCACGGCGGTCAGGTCTACATGGACGGTGCAAACATGAATGCTCAGATTGGTCTCTGCTCACCTGGCGAGATTGGCGCAGATGTCTGCCATCTGAACCTTCACAAGACTTTCTGTATTCCTCACGGTGGCGGTGGTCCTGGTGTTGGCCCTATTGGTGTAGCAGAGCATCTCGCTCCATTCCTGCCTGGCCATCCTCTGGTCAAGACCGGTGGCTCTCAGGCCATTGCACCCATCAGTGGTGCGCCTTGGGGTAGCGCCAGCATCTTGCCCATCAGTTGGGCTTATGTCAAGATGATGGGCGCTCGCGGTTTGACACACGCTACCAAGATCACCCTGCTCAACGCCAACTACATTCTCTCTCGCCTACGTCCTCACTACCCCATTCTCTACACCAACGACAACGGTCGCTGCGCTCACGAGTTCATCCTTGATATTCGCAAGTTCAAGGAATCTGCTGGTATCGAAGCCATTGATGTTGCCAAGCGCCTCCAAGACTACGGTTTCCACGCACCGACAATGAGCTGGCCCGTTGCAAACACTCTTATGATCGAGCCCACAGAATCCGAGAGCAAAGAGGAGCTTGACCGTTTCTGCGATGCATTGATCTCTATCCGTAAGGAAATCACCTTGGTCGAAGAAGGCAAGCAGCCCAGGGACGGCAATGTGCTCAAGATGGCACCTCACACTATGAAGGACATCATTACCTCGGACTGGGCGTCGAGACCCTACACTCGTGAGACAGCAGCATATCCTCTGTCATGGCTCAAGGAGAAGAAGTTCTGGCCTAGTGTTACCAGACTCGATGATGGTAAGTTGAAATTCGATGTTCTGTGATGTTGTAACGTGACTAACGAGAACTAGCATACGGAGACATGAACCTCTTCTGCACCTGCGCACCCGCAGAGACATTCGAAGACATGACTGGTGCTGCTGCACCCATGCCTACCTGATCTTCCCCTTCTTTGTTCTTAATCTTTCTGCTTTCCATTTCCAGCGACAGGTCTTCAACGACCTCATATGCCTGGCTCTCAAACAGAGTCAAGGCAAATTCCCTTCTTGCATATGGACGGTGTTTTTCTTTCTGTTATCACGAACTTTATGGCATCTTCAACGAGGCAGCGTTTGCTTTTATCTGGCGGCGGAAGATATGGATGGAGAGCTGAGATTTCTACAGACGATGGAAATAAGGATTGATCTTGCTCTTCATTTTTCTTTTTTGACATGCGTGTTTATGTTGTGCTTCTGTGAAGGTGATCGAGCAATTGAGGATGTCGAAAGCGCAAGTCGTGTGGATACTGACTACACAGCCATTCGAGGGGAGAGAGAAGCTGCGGCTTCTGTGACCAAGTTTCCCAAGTTGACGATTGAAGGCAGGCGCGAAGTGTTTGTCGAAATGCGACTTCCAATACTCCCACTCAACCCGGTCACATGCAATTTTGCTTGCAAGTGCCAGTCTTTCCTTCCCTCAACAGCAAAAAAGACCTTGATCAACCTTCCACGTCAGCGTTTCCCCTCAACTCACATTCGAAGTTCTTCTTCCCCCTCCTCAACCTTTTCTACCTCTCCTGTCTTCTCTCACCAGCCTTCATCCCGGATCAGAAGATTCCTCACATCGTTGAAGTGCTGTCCTCCTTCCCTCGTCTTGTTCTCCAACCCCCGTCATACGCTGCAGCTCCCATCCGCCCTGAATCAAATCGACCATTCGGCGTCCTTCGTCTCTGAATCACCAAGAAACCTCCAGACCACAGGAACTAAACGCTCAAGTCGACATGTCTGTTTCAAAGCCGTCTTCAACTGGTACTCTTACGCCTGCTCAGCAATCCGACATTGGCGGCACTTCTTTCCTCGATCTGCCACTCGAGTTGCGCGAGATGATATATGATCTCTGTGCACCAAAGGTGAAATATTCCATGTCGCACCGCGAATTGCCCTTGCAGTCTAAGTATGTGGTGGTGGGTATCAACCTGTTGCGATGTTCGAAACAGATCCACGATGAGGTCTCTCAGCGCTTGAGGCTCTGGACTTCCATCTGGCTAGTCAAGATGATATCTCGTACTCCGTCTGTGGAACCAATTGCTGGTGTAAACTTGTCAATTGCAACGTCTGGCCTTCACGACCTTGCACTTGCCAAAATCAGGTACCTGTGTGTCCAATTCGACATCACTACAAGTACCTCCGTCATATATGGGATTCATGGTTTGGAGAGCTTACTGAAACTCAAGTCACTTCACGCACTTAGTATCACACTGCACGTGATACCCGACTATACGAGTTATGGGACCAATGACTTGAGTGGGCCGGAGAACTCACCCTTCATCACCGGATTTGTGATTCGTGTCCTTTCACACATTCCTACGTCGGTCGCATGTGTTGGATGGTATTTCCACCCAAATGGCGCTTTCTCGAGCGGCAACGATACTTTGAGTATGATCGCAAAGCAATACAAGTCTGTCAGAGGCTCAGCCTACACGTCCTAACAAAAAATCCATGGAGACTTCGGTAAGTAGACGCATTTGAGGATGCTATCTCAGCTTGTACTGACGACTATAGCCATCATCAACCACGATTATCGAAACACCAAGCAGCCGATACACGGACGAAGCAACTTGCTCGGATGGTACATCCACTACCAGACTTTGCTATAGTCATTGATGATCAAACAAAACAGTCTGTACTTTGCTGTACGATAGCATTACTGAGAAGGGACCGACGAGGATAACGATATGCTCAAGGAGGCGGTTGCTACTATGGCTACTCACAGAGACACATCCATGTATACTATCTGCTGCTCGCTCTTGCTCGACTCATTGTCTTCCTTTTCCGAGTGACATTGACCGTAACAACGCATGTACTCGTTGCATCACAGTAAGCAGAGGTAGATTCAAACATGCGTTTCAGGTCACACAAATGCCTCAAGAATCATCAGAGAGACTGATCAACACATCCACACTTCACAGCACAACAGAAAACTATAACATGACACGAAAAACTGTACTTTTCACAGCTATACAAATACTTTCTCAGCTTCTACTCTCCTACAACATCTCCACATCCTCCTCCTCATCAGCCAGCCCCTCACCCTCAGCATAAACCTCCTCTTCATCCTCCATATCCTGATCCTTGACCACACTAACCGGCGGCAACTGTCCCTCCCCCCTCTTTATAGCCTCAACCTTTGCCTTCGTCATCTCAAACACATATTGTCCTAAATGCTCCACTCCCTCCATTTCCGCTGTTTCGCCTTGTTGCTCCACAAGTCTTTGCGTAGGGAACATTTCTCCTGTGGAGAGGGTAAGGGCAGCAGGACGGGAAAGCAGAGAGGCAAAAGCAGTGGCCAGGGAGGGTGTAGAGGTGAAAACTTGGCGGCGACCTAGGATGTAGAGACCCAAGCGTGCGCGGGAGAGAGCGACGGTTAGACGGCGGATATCGCGGAGGTAGCCCGGTTGTGATGTTCGTGTGAGTGAGAGAATGATATCTATTTCCCTCTGTTAGCATTTCTTCTCTCCTTAGAAGCCAGAAGGGAGGGGAAGAAGAAACTTACAATCATTCTGCTCGCCCTGATACTTATCCACCGTACTAACCTTGGCCGGAAGACCAAACATACGATTGTTCTGACAACGATGCTTAAGTACATCCCTAACCAACGCGCGTTGACCCGCATACGTAGTCAAGATAGATATCTTCTCCGCCGGATACCCAAGCAATCGCATATACATATAAATAGCAACCGCATACTCTGCCTCTCCCAAATTCTGGATAAAGTGCGGTGAAGGTTCAGTCTCACCTTTACCCTTGTAATCAGGAACATCAATAAACTGATAATCAAAAGCAAACCCAGCATTAGCCTGCAAGAACTGAGGCGAAGAAGTTACAAGTGGCAAGTTACCCAAAGTGGGATATCGCCATTTATACAACTCAGCCAGCGAAGGTCTAGCACGACCCTGCTGATCCAGAGTAATAACTGGTACACCCAACCTCACCAGCCGCAAAAACAAACTCTGCTCCAAATTCGCATACTGGCGGAACGCCAAATTTTGCACAATAGGGGAATTTTGCAAATGATCGCCCACCAAAACCACACGTTGCAATTTCATTTCTCCATCGCGAGGTTTTTGGAGTGCAAGAGGGATGAAGTTTTCAATCTCGGTGACTTGGGCGGCTTCTTCCATGATGATGTTGTCGTAGCGGAATCCCAAGTCTGCGATTTCTTGACGGCGCATGGCGGCGTGGGTGGAGGTCATGGCGATGATGCGGGCTTCCTTTATGAGGAGGTAGTTTGCTTTGTCGCGGGCTGTGCGGAGGATCTCGAAGGGGCGGGTGTCGGCGAGAGAGGCGAAGATGTGGTCGAGGTGGTTGTTGCAGCCTGAGGCAACATCGACCAGTTCTTCGCGAGAGGCGGTTGCAGGGAAGAGTGGTTGAGGGGCGCTGGCAAAGTAGGCGTGGAAAGGGAAGGAGTCGATGATCTGTTCTGGATCTGCACCTGCCTTCACGGCATCCCAGTACTTTGTCCAGGCGGGCTTGACGTATACTTGGTTAAAGTAATCGGCAGTCTCGCAACTGCTGCCATGAGCACCAGGAGCGCCGATGCTGGCAGCTAGTCGACTGACTTCGTATAGGTGTACACCAGCGTTCTCCATGAAAGACTCGACGCGGCCATGCTTACTATAGCTTGCCTCAGTCTCGAGTTCTTCTTCACCATGTCCAAGCCTGAGAAGATGACGCTCATCGATATCCAGAGCTGTTATCTTCTGGAATAGCTGATTGAGTGCTTGATTGCTATGTGCAACAAGTAATGTGCGTTGTTCGGGGAAGTTGTGGTAGATGTTGTTGATGATTTGTGTTGCGACATCAGTTTTGCCGGTTCCAGGAGGACCGACGATCACAGTCAGACCTGGTTGTGTTCCTGATGTGATCGCCTCGATCTGTGTAGGTGTGAAGCGTACACTGTTTAGCTTGGGTGCATCTACAGGGTATGGACCAGGGTTTGCAGGCTTGTAGGTTCCAACCTTGACAGCTTCAACGGCAGGAGCTGGTGCGGCTTCGACTTGTTCGCGCTTACGTCTCTTGCTAGGTCTAGCCTCTGGAGGCGGTGCTACTGTGGTTTCGAGCACATATGGTGGAGGGAAGCTCGAGTTTTGCTTCGCCTCTGGCTCCACAGTCTTTCCAGGCAGAGACTCGACCAAGTGCTGCCAGTCAAGGAACGTATCCCGATAGTCGATCGAGTTCAGTCTGTTTGGCAAGCGCTGGTAGGTCGCAGCAGCTGGGTCGCTGTAACCAAGGAATACCTCCTGCAACCATTGAGGAGCTGGCACATCAGACAGAGCCAAATGCTTGATGGAGTCCAAGATAGACTTGAAGTTGTTCTCACGGCCTTGACGTCGCACAAGAAGGTTGATGCTCTCAAGAACATCCGGCTTACCCTTGTCTGTGCGTTCCTTGTCTTGTTGATATGCGACGGGATCGAGTCGGAGCAGAAGTCTTCGTTGACGACCGCCTTTCGAAGCTGCACCATTGGTTTGAGCCTGGGACTGGTCGCGCAGCATGCGACCGTTTTCGTCAAGCACATTAATCACTTCGGCAGAACGCACATGCTTGACACCATGTCTGTCTGCTACATCGGCCGACTCAGATCCACCATTACTGAAAACGGATGTTGTATCTCCAACCTGGACAGATACTAAGAACACAACATCACCCGATCGTAGTGTCTCCCACTCCTTACGAATGTTGGGGCCCAAGCGGCCTACATCAAGAGTGACCTCAACCTCTACCTTCGAAGGATGAAGCTCCGAAACTTTGGCAGGTGCGACATCAATGAGAGCAGGCTTCGTGATGGGGATAGCCATCTTGGAGAAGCCGTCGAACTTTGTGGTAGGTCCAGCCTTTCTTGGTTGTAGCCTCTTAACAGTATCCTCAATATCCTTGCGGATCTGATAAAAGGCTTCCGCTCTGTACAACACAAACGATCTCCACAGGAAGTCTCCCATAGTCAGATACTGGAGGTTCAGCTTCGGGATAGCCAATGGTCTAGTTCCGTTATAGCTCTCGTTGCGAACGAAAGCGGAGTCGTAGATTGTGCTTTCAGTGGGAACGACGGCCATGTTTTGCATAGTCTGCTGATACATAGGTACACTCTCGTGGGCAGAAAGAAGGATCTCCATGTAGAAGGTGCGGTCGCGCGTGACGAGAGTTGAGCTAGGGTAGTCGGTCCGGAAGCCGAGCAGAAGGCATAGCTCAACAACCTCGTCGTCAGACAAAGAAGTCAAATGGCTCTGTAGATCATCTCTGGTAGCTAACGAGGCAAAGTTGGCCAAAACCAGGATCTTCAGCTTGTCCTGGAAATGCTTGAAGGAGACTCTCTGCAGTTTCGTCAAAGCGGCATGATGTTGTTGATCAAATTCCAGAGGTGTGTACTGTCGGCCACTGTGGTCCTCGATGGGGAAGGTAGTGTAATGTTGAAGGAGGTTGTAAAGGTCACGCAAGAGAGCATTGTCTTCATCGGCGTACATGGGCGAGAGCTTGATGACGGACAAGGCGTTGAGATCCTGCAGCAGAGTGTTGACAAAACGTCTGGTGGGCAATTGACTCTGCAGATCGGACAGCAATTCGACAAAGCGTTCGCAGTAGAGGAGGTTGTCTGAGCGAGATTTGGGGGTCGTGTCGTACAGACGGTCGAAGAAGTCGAGAGTCAACGAGTACAACCAGGATCTCTCAAATCGCAAGCGAGCTTGAGTCGGGGCATCTGAAGCATCATATCTCTTGTTTGCCGCTCTCCAAGCCTTTTGTAATTGTACAGCCTTTTCCAAGTGTGCGTCTCTTGCTTGTTCGCTGTGTAGGTTGTGCCAGATGGCGATGTTGACCAACGGAGCGCACTCCTTCCTGACAATGCCACTATCAAGAGATTGGTATGCGATGATGATGAAGGTAAGGAGATGTGTTCGGAGAGTGGTTGCGATGGTCGTATCGATGGTCATGGACAGAACGCGACGGAACAAGGACGAGAAGTTCTCCGAGTGTTCCAGGAAGCAGTCCCATACGGGGTGACCTTCACGGCGCTTCACATTGACCAGCAAGACCAACAGCAAAACGTGGTGGTTCGAGGCATCGTCGGTGTATCCAGGCCAGAGGTACAAGTCCAGCAGCTGCAGTTGTTCCAGCAATAGCAGCGAGCCAAAGTCCTCTTGTTCCAATTGTGTCCATAGCTCTTTCTCAATCACGTCGCGCTGCACCTTTGGCTGTTTGGTCTTATTAAGCCAGTGCTTGCGGGCGAGTTGGGCATAGTGGTTGTCGCCAGTCAGGTCGTCGACGGTCGGGCGGCTGGTTCCTTGTGTATCGGCCATGTTTGTTGCGACTATCTCATTCTGTGCCCAAATGCGACCCTTCCTAGACAGTTGAGAAGATCTGAAGACGCAAAGTAAAATAGTTTTGAGCTGTCGCGTTTGTTGCTATCTAAATTGAAACTTCTTGAATCCAACACTCCCCAGAAACGCGCCAAGCCCTGACGTTTTGGTGGCTTTCTTCAAGTGCTCTCTTCTATCTTCTGTACCTCTGCATTACTCCTCAGTCATGGACACTTTTATACCATGGAACTCATGTCATTAGTTTTGGTATCTATCTGCTTACTCATACTCATAATCATTATTGGTGCCATTACAATCCCGTTATACCATCATAGGCGCCTTTCCAGCCTCCTTCACCTCCAACACACTTCGATCAAAAGTGCCCGGCAGTCTACCCATGCGACCCAGACTCGTTTTGAGCACTCCCTTGGCATACACCAGCGAGTTCTTGTAGACTGCTTCCTCTTCGCCCTTCTCCGAGAACCCTCCCTGCACCTTGTGTTGTGTAGCTCCCGCCAACATTGGCTTTGTATGCGCGTACACCGTCTCGTAATTCTTCGCTCGGACCTGGTATGTTTCGTGGAAGATACCCAGGTGAGGGTACTCAGCTGCATGTTTAGCCCACCACGCCAGTGACTTGCGATGAAGTGGTCCTGTTGCGAACGCCTGGATATGCTCCGAAGTCTTGAAGTACATGATCGTCATTGTTTCGTTGTTGGTGGCTGACTCGGCTCCAACGAGACTTCTTGATCCTAGGAATCCGTGCTTTTCCTTGTCCGCTGGTTCCTGGTAAGTCTTTTTGTTACTCTAGATGGATCTGGGTCTGCTTACCTTCGATCTCCTGAACCATGCCTGCGAACTGTGATCCCATCTCTTTGTAGCCAGGTGCGAATAGTCCGAAGGGGCTAGAAAGTGGTCAGCATCACACTAAGCTTACAGAAGAGCATATTCGACATACTGATTGACTTTGGATCCGATGAGGAAGACGCAGACATCCGACTCTGCTGGAGATTCTACATCACCAACAGCCTCTCCAGGGAACTGAGCCGAGTAGTGATCCAGGATCACGCCGTCCAGGTAATGGTTACGCTTGAGACCAGTTGTGATGGCATATGCATCTGCTATGCGGTACAGTAACAAGCAAGCAGCTGGTAGGAAAGCTGCTCGTCCTAGCAAAGAGTATGCAGCAGACTGAGCCAGGGCTCCGATCGCCAACCATGTTGAGATGGAGAAGTTATCTCTGACAAGCTATTTGATATATTAGTCCAAAGCTCATGTTCGAGAGCTTGTCGACCTACAAGAAAGAAGTTGTTTCTGTTGTTCGGGCTCGAAGAGCTTGGTTTGGCGTCCATATTGAGTAGATCTCCCTGACCGGTTGAAAGCAGCAGAAGCAAAGATAGTTGTCTAGAATATTTCTTTGTTTGCTGTTATTGATAGAAACTTGAAGTAAACTGCTCGATGAATGACTTTCCAGAGCTTGAAATAAATGGTTGTATCACCGTCCTACTTATACACAAAGGTACTCATCCTATCACTTGCGTGCCGCAAAAAATTCCACATGAGGCATTCACGTATCACAATCATTTTCTCGTTTCAGCCTTGCGTGTTTGGCTAGCCTCGATGTTTTGTGGCGTCCCGAGTCGGAAGGGTGGAGGGAGGAAGGAGTGACCGTCGGTCGGTGTGTCCGAGGGGTCCGTCTCGCTGTTCCTTTGTTTTTGTACAACCACGTCAGCAGAGCACATGCGATCGCAGTCCTTCAAAGGATTGTAGATTTGAAGATCGATGATTGAATGAAATCGTCATGCTCTTAATCCTTCCGAGTGCACGCGGGCTATACCAAGTAGCCGTGTCCGACGGAGGTGCTGGTCATTCTACCACTCCTTGCGCCTATGGAGCGGAAGAGGCACGGTGAGATGAGAAACGCCGCCGTACACACGGTATTTCCGGCCTGCGATGGCACTTTCCACAAGCCCACCCAAACTACCGAGAAGACAATATGTCGGTAACCATGGTGTAGTGCTTATACTCGGCTAAGTCATATATACGGATCTTTGGCGCTGAATCTCGCACTTCTGTCCCAACCGGGAAACAGCTTTCTCCATAACCGGTCAAACAATCTCCAGCCACCGAAGGCAGAGGAGAAGAGACTCTGCTCAGCTGCAAGTAATTCGAGCCTTGAGTTTCCTCAGCACACGTGTCTATGTTTGGTGGCTGTTCTCAAAAGGACGAATCGGTGGTTGTTCCGTAGGTTTGCTGCACGGCATCGCCGAACGTTTGATGGTCGCTGTCAGCTCAGCTCAGCTCTCTTCCTTCCCGTTTGTCGTATAGAGCGATTACTGATACAGTTTCTCCAATTACATAACGTCGGATGACACTCAGCACCTCCCTTGCATGCAGGGGTCTGTCATACACATTGCTATACAAATGCACAACATTGTTAAGGAATTAAGAGCCTTAATAGAGAGTCCTGCGCCTTTTCGCAGCCTAGCTATCGCTTTGTAGGAGAAAGTGGAAGCGAATTTGGAAGAGCATATCCGCGATCGGTTTTCTAAGAGCTAAGAGCTATCATACATCATAAAGTAATGTCGCTACCTACAACTTCTTGGTGAGTCCATCACGCCAGTGTTCGTAGCTCTCAGTCATCTCCGGAGTAATTCTGCGCACTGCGGTCGACAGAGCAGTATCAAAGTCATTCTTTGATACCTTCATCTGCTCGGCATCTGAGTCACTCGCTTGGTTGTCGGACGTGACGATTGTGACCCTTCTACGCATGGCAGCACGGCAAGCGTTCAGGCAGATTTCGACAATTTCGGCGCCAGAGAATCCATCTGTGCGGACAGCCAGGTCGTCGATATTCACATCGTCGGCAAGGGGTACTTTGTTGGTACGAATGCGCAAGATCTCCTTGCGAGCAGACTGTGATGGGGGTGAGATGTAGATGAGACTGTCGAAGCGACCAGGACGTAGCAGAGCAGGGTCCAGTACTTCAGGTTTGTTGGTAGCGGCTAGAACAAGCACGCCCTTAAGACTCTCGATACCATCCATCTCGTTGAGCAGGGTCGTAAGTACGTTCAAGCCCTTGGTACCTGACGAATCGCGCTCTGAGCCAATAGAATCAATCTCGTCGAAGAAGATGATGCTAGGAGCAGCTGCGCGAGCTTTGCGGAACACTTCGCGTACTGAGCGTTCAGACTCGCCCACGTACATGGAAGTCAACTCGGCGCCCTTGACAGCGATGAAGTTGAGACCAGACTCAGTTGCCACAGCTTTGGCAGTCAAAGTCTTGGAACATCCAGGGGGTCCGTAGAAGAGGATACCCTTCTGGGGAGTCAAGCTCAAAGCCTCCATGTGCTGCTCGAATTTAAGGGGCCATTCCACAACCTCGTTCAACGTCTTCTTGACATCGCCGGAACCTCCAATATCCGACCACAATACCTTGGGGGTCTCAAGGAAGATCTCACGCATAGCTGTGGGACGGACTTCCAACATCGCTTTCTCATAATCTGCGAGGGTCACTTCGAGTTCACCATCATCTGTGTCGTCGGTATCGGCAGTTCGAGGTCTATCGCCAATACTGCAGCTTTGCATGCCGTTGACCAAAGTACGTTGTGATTCATCGTCGTCGCCAGTGCGCTGAATGGGAAGCCAGTTCGTAGGCTTTTCCTGATATCTGTCCAGAGCATGCTCAAGAGCGTTGTTGAAGAGAGCTTCGAGATCTTGTCCAACGAAACCATGCGTACGCTCTCCGATAGTCTCGGCGAGCTCAGCAGTACCAGTCTCTCCCTGCATGACCTTGAGGATTTGAATTCTTGCTCGCATGTCAGGAATAGGTATCTCAATTTCATAGCGAAGGCGTCCAGGTGTACGCAGTGATTTGTCAATGTCATTGGGAGTGTGTGCTGCGGCCACGACCAAGACGTGTGTGTTTCGCAGTCTGTCAAGTTCGGCGACCAAAGCGGGTGCGAGGTTGTTTGCGGTGTAATCGCGTCCTTGTGTACCAGCGATCGATTCGAGATTGTCCATGATGACCAGACTGGGCTGATGGGCCACTGCTTCGGCAAAGAGATTGCGTACAGACTGTTGGTTCTTGCTAGATGTGCCAGCGAGGGAACTCTGATCGATCCTAACAACCTTCTTCCAGGGAGCTTGAGTGGACAGGTGATTGAGTAGTAGCGTCTTTCCAGTTCCTTCAGGGCCATAAAGAAGGATACCACCATTACGCTGGACTTGAGGTGGCAATCTCTTTCCTCTAATGTCACCGATCAAACGTGATAGACGTTTGTTGAGAAGTTCAATTTGCTTGTTTAGACCACCAATGCCTTCCGGAGTAACAGCCATCGAACGAGGCAGAGGTGCCTCGGGTGTTACGGCAGATTCTTCGTCCTGGAGGATGATCTGACTCCTGTCGTCGAACAGATACAAGGCTGGAGTTTTACTGGATTCGCTCGACTCGATGTGCTCAATGAGGAACCGCTTTCTCAGACCTTTACGAGACGAGGCCTCGAAAGCCACACCAGTAGTGATTGCCTCGACGTTACCAAGAGCCATGCCACAACGCCATTTCCAGCTTTTGTCATCCTTGGTAAGATCAATCTTCTCACTGTCCGAAACATCGATAACGACAACGCGATCGGCATGAGCGATTTTTGCATTGATTTTTTCAATGGTGATTTGGCTACCGAGCTTGAATCCAAAGGCATCGCGCAAAGGCTCAGATAGTTTGACAGGGTGAAGCTGAGGTTTCACACTTGTATCCAGGGATCTCCAAGCGATACCGACCGCAGATGAACCGTCTCCAGAATGCAGCATGCAAAGGTCGCCCAGTTTGAGTCCTAGAATATCGAGGTCTTTGGCTGTAAGATGCACGCGAAAGGCGCCATCTAGTGAATTAGAGGGACCCGAAGGCCTCACGGTGAAAAGGGTAGAATCCACCATGGCGTCTACCTAGCGATAAGTGCTGACGTTTCGCGGTTTGCAAAAGCGATTTTTTTTTGTAAAGATTATTCAAGTGTATAGAAGTCTTGGCTTAGTCAGCCGAAATGTTTGGACGAGTGAATGACAATCAGGATCAAGGTAGCAACTGCTTCGCCGCAATACAATATCGCAAATGTACTTGTAGAGATACAGAATTGTCTTCTAACCAGTTCGTGCCTATGGAGAGCTGATACCAACGATGGTTCCCGGTGGACGCTGCTCTGCTCTCAGAAGTATTGTGCACCACCGTAGCCCACTTCTTAATCACTCAAAGACTTTGTGGGAGATCATAATACGGCACAGGAATCCGACCACACTGATATGAGAACGTGTACATCCATCTCTTGTTTGTGAAAGCTGATCTTGAGAGTTAAGGTTCGAGTGCTTGCATAGAGGAAACGCTGCTGAGTCAGCAAGAAATGCGGGCAAGACGTGGATGGCGGACATTTCACATGCAAGCGGCGCATCCAGACGCTCAAAGCCAAATCTGCAAAAGATTCGAGGTGCGACAATTGATGCCGGCGGCGCAACCAGTCTATCTACGAGCGTCATGCCTGAGATGGCTCCCTCGTGAGAGCAGGCACCTCTCTGACTCGACAAATACTCGACTTCCCTTCCTACGACCTGGATACCATGCGAGATGCACGAACCATGATCCGAGGGGCCTGAGACACGCGAGTTCCAAGGCACCAAACGGAACGAAGACACCCACTCCCAATACCAATGGACGAGATGAACAAGGGAATAAATCCTCTCTACTGGAAGAGCTGTTTCCAGAAGAAGCCCAGGCCAAACCTCAAGCCTCAACTCGACCAAAGGAGCGCGATGTGCCACGACTAGATGTCCGCGCTTCCCTATCGAAAGCTACCACTCGAAGAGTGCCAAAGGACGACAGTCTTGTTAGAAGAGTGCAGAAGAGTGACAAAAACTGGTGGAATAGGACCGAAGCAGATGCGCCAGAGCCGACTCCGGTACAAGACAGGCAAAAGCGTCAGCGTGTCGAGGCTGTACTTTTGCTCCGGAACGCAAGCACCACTCTGGTCGAAGATGATTTCACAAGATTGATCCCTCAAGGATTGCATATCGAAGGTTGGACATTGGATCAAGCCGACATTGTCAAGGTCGTGCCAGGACGCAATACAAGTACTCTGGAGCGCGCCAACTTCTACTTTATTCTCTTCAGCTCACGCCCCGCCATGAACTCATACCGCGTCCACGTTCAAAATTTACACTCGCTCGCCTCAAGGCATGTTCAGTCCAGTCTCACATCGCCCATACCTCCTCCACCGGGATATTACCTCGACGGCCATGATGTTGATGCTCTTTTGCAATCCTACACCCTCATCCCGCCGTCCCGCTCCTTACAGCTTTTGCCATTGCCTATGCAAGTTACGCCATCCGTAGTCGATATTATCCACAATCTGGGCTACCCGGACATTGTCAAAGGCCCTCTCCGGGAACCATACATTGTAATGATACGACTCGAAGGTCCTCAGTTGCCCATCACCATGATCAAAGGTGTCTTGAGCAAGGTCGAGCGAGAACGAAGGATACCTTGGAACCGCGAGTTTGGCGATCTGTCATACCAAACACGGGAGCCCAAGTCAAAGAACATCTCGCCCTTGGACAGAAAAAGCCGCCTGGATACGAGTGGGAGAAGAAATAAGAACGACTGGTTCAACGAGATTGAAGAGATTGCCGAGATGGACGCCGAGGTAGAGGAGGACGAGCCGGAAGACAACCCATCGGGCCCACGCGAGAGACGCAAGGCTAGATGCTCCTATCTCTTTGGCTTTGACACTGAGGATGCCGCTCTTACGTTTGTACAATACTGGCACCGGAGACCGCTCGAAATGACTGCCATGAGTTACAATTCCGACGACATAGCTCCTGTAGTGGACGCTGAGCTGTTGTGGTAATAAAATTGGAGTATCATGATCCATCTATTCGTCCATCTGCCAAGCGTATTTCAAGTCCTTGATGTTTTGCTGTTGATTGCGCGCTTCGAACCATCTCTTTTCAAAGCCAATGCTACGATCCACACCATCCCATCGGTATCCAGGCCTGATGCCGTAGCGGTTGGGTTCAAAGGCGCCTGCGTATGTCTTTTTCCTTCCTTTAGCGCTCTTGGTTCCTTTTGTCGTCGTGCCCGTACTCAGGAATGCCAATGCTGGATCGTTCCATCGTTCTTGTTCCTTCTGCTCGTCGTTGAGCTGGCGATCGTCTGCGTAGCGACTGAGGGACATTGTCTTTGCCTTCTCCAATTCTCGCATGCGCGCCTCCTTCTCTCTCTTCTGCACGTCGCCGCGTCTGTTCTCGGCCTCCTCTGCCTTCTTTCTCTCTTCCTCATCGGCCTGGCGTCGCAGCTCGGCGCGTTTCATGGCGACGTTGATGATGCGACCAGACGCATCACGGTATATCGTCTCTTGTGCTTTACCCGTAGGATCCATGCCCATCTCTTGCATTGCCTTCTTCTCCTCACGCTCCTTCCTCCTCAAGGCCTTGGTGACCTGTTCAGCCGTTTGCAAACCCGCCATAGCGCCTGACGCCATTGTTGGTCCTGAGTAATCCATATCTTCGTCTTCCCCAACGACAGCAGGAGCATCCTCGTCCTCAGCATTGCGGGCTTGTGTCTCGGCGGCGGCATCGGCAAGGATAGCATCGGCTGCAGCTTGCTCGTTGTTGGAGGGAGCGGCTTTGCCAAACGTCCTCCATGTCGTTGTTCGTTTACTGATATTTGCGCCTCCTGGAATGAACATGGGTGTGTCGTCGTCGTCGTCGTTTCGTGGTTTGCTCAGACCGCTCACATCGTCGTCGGCGATAACCAGGCCTGCGTCTTCGGCATTCTTTCTCTTGCGCTTCTTGCCTTTGGATGATTTGTCGGCAGAGAGGTAGTTTTGTGCCAGATAGTCTGCGAGACCCATGTTGGTGATGTGAGTTGAATAGACAGTCTTAGTGATTCTTCTCGGTCAGTCAAAAGATGACGGACTTGGGCACTTTCTCGAATCTTGGCGTGGCACATGCGCGGGGGTGATCCATAACATTATTCATGTTGCTGCTTCACACCTTTGACGTGATTTTGAATACATGCTGCAATGGCTCGATCTGAAGAAGCCGCTGCTTGGACATATGCCGTATACAATGCGGTGAGAGAAGTTCCGTACGGAAAAGTAACATCCTATGGCCATATTGCTCGCCTGCTCGGGAAGCGTAAGTAAAGCTGCTCCACCTGCTACCATGATATTCGTCTAGGTTACTGATACTCTAGACAGCTGAATGCCCAAGGTCAGCATGTTACTCTCGGCCCAACGACTGAAAGACTAATTCTAGCCAGACAAGTGGGTGTGTCCTTGAAGGCGCTTCTCTCCGCTACAGCACAGCCGGATGCTCATTACAATAACTCAAATGTACCATGGCAGAGAATCATCAACTCTAAAGGTGCCATCAGCCCAAGGTAGCTCATGTCCTCGGTCTCGGATGCATCATGACCAACATCTGACATTGTGCAGAGGAGTAAATGGTGCTCGTCAACAAGCAACTGCTCTAGAGGCCGAAGGTGTACAAGTGACTCGAGGATCACTCGGAGAGTACACGATCGACTTTACAATCTACGGATGGTTCCCTGACAGACTCCCAAGCGACCTCAGCGAAGATGATGAAGACGATGAGGACGAAGAATGACCAACGAGAACAGCATGTGCTATGCACGTTGTGCACAACATGCACAAAGGCACCTGCCACAAATAGAAGCCGAGCTTAACGCCGAGACATGACGTGCGCTTTGTTGCCTGGATGACCACAACAACAGACATCAAACAAGGTGCCCGTTTCCGGCCGCCGCCGCCATCTTGGTCCACAACCAGTCACGAACCCCCCGTGGGCCGTGGATCTTGATCTTGCTTGCCGCGACTGAAAACATGACGCCGGATGGAGGCACGCATGACCATGCCAACATACGAACGTGGCTCCCCTTATCGTCCACTCCCCGCAGTCAGCCTGTCTGGAAGGAGCGTCGGTGACTGAAGTCGTCTAATCGGTAGGCATCAAAGCAATGCAGACTCGTTCTTTGTTCTCTGTCTCGGAACTCCTTGAACTTCACTCAGTGACTCATTTGCGGTGTCTCCCTGTTGCGTCTCAGCTGTATTAAACTCTATACTGACGCCGTTGATACACGACGCCGCGAGCGGACCAAGCCCTTATCTCATCATCGGATTCCACTCGGGTATTCACTAACTCCACACTTTACCCCAGTGAGTCAGGAGCGATCCGGGACCATCTGACTGCCAACTCCCTCCTCCTTGTTGTTTGTCCATTTGACTTCCTTTGTTTGAAACATTCCGTCATTGATACCTGCTTCCTACGCTCTTCCCTACAACCTCACTTCTGCATCACCCCCTCACCTCATTCCATCTTCCAGCCTCTTTGTTTACCATCATCACGCCGATCAGCTATCTGCCTCAACAACTCTCCTTCAGTCTATACCGGTATACGCCATCGCCAGTCATGTCTTCTGAGCAGGCATTCCCCGAATCCGACCTTCGCAGCGCTGCTCAGGACTACAAGCGCGATGCCGACGAGAAGGCCAAATGGGGCATGGGCGCTGCCTTCACGAAGGGCCGAGGCGAGAACCCCATGCCCGTGAAGAGAAGCAAGACGTAAGACCCTTTATCCCACCTCCATCCGACACGGTGCTAGGGAACATGCAACTGACCAGTGCGATACAGTCAGTCCTTCCGTCACGCCCAGAAGAGCGGTGTCTTCTGCCCCGTCGCTGTCCCCAGCAAAGCAAAGATTGCTCGCAAGCAAGACATGCAAGCCGCCGCCAATGAATACGCCGTTAGTTCCGAAGACAGCAGCGGTGCCTCGGGCGACGAAGCCACAACCCCGACCGAGATCCTCTGCAGCTTTGACTCTGCCCGCGTCCCCTCGCACGGAAGCCAGATCTTGAACACTGCCCTCGCAAAGGCCATCGAGCAATACGAGGACAAGGAGACCATCAAGCTTGTACGCAACGAGTACGAGATCCTTGATGCCGATGAAGAGGAGGCCCATAACCTTGGCCATGTCTCTGTTAAGCCCAAGCTCATGGACGCCGAGGATGCTGAGTATGAGTTTGTTTGAAGCCGAGTGCTGTCGATCAACTCTCTCATTCTCAACTCTCTTTGCTCACTCTGGTACTCTCTGCTTTATCTTCATGGCGTACGGCACGGCAACATTATACGACAGAAACACTATATATCGATATCGACGAGGGACATGATGCATGGCGCGGTTTTGTTACATGGGGGTCTTCATTCACATGGCGCTTTTCATGAGACTGGTTCGGGCTCGTTCTTGCAGCCTTTATACCTTATCAAGGACTTGATGAGCGGACTGTTCTTTTTTTTCGATGCTTACTTTACTTCATTACCTCCTTTTTATTATACCCACGCTCTGAATGAGATGTGGATGACCAGGCAGCTATAATGATGATTGCATACTCTTTCTCTTTATATAATCCTGTTTTCCTGTGGTTGTTGTCAATGATATCACGCTCTCAGGCCGACTTGAACGTTCTACACTATTCGTTCTAGTTTACCATCTTGAATGATCCTCTTCACGGAACTTGCAATCATATCTGCTCTCGATTCGTGTAAGACGACTGCTCTTAATCAGTCTCTAAAGGCTGCTCTGAGAACGGATGGTGACTTTGCAGATAAAACCGACTAAGAGTTCTTATCGGAGAGACCTGCAAATCGCATGCTGTAATTCGATGCACTGTGAAATACCATGGGATCAACGAGCTTGGGAGTTTGGGACACGTGAAATATCCTACTTCTCGCGTGATGACTGCTTGAACCAGTTCCGAACGCTGCTCTGTAGATTACACAAAGACGTTGAGATACTCAACAGCCTGTAAGAATATTTGGTATCGAAGAGGCCTGTGATTCGCATACTGTAGCTTTATGCACTGTGAGATATCATAGATCCAACGAGCTCAGAAGACAGTGACGATAGAGACGTGAGACAGTTTGCATATCCGTTTGATTTGCTATATATAATCCGACACGTTCTTCACTCCTTGGTGGGCGCAGCAAAGAAAAGAATAATACCTTTGCGGTCGAGAGTAAGAGCTGAAATCCCCCATCCCATTTTACCGGGAGAACGCCGTCCATATGAACCCTTTTCCGTTCGCCAGATTCAGCATACTGTTTTTCTTTAAGGTAGGTAAGCGCCACTGGCCATGACCAGATTCATCTGTGTGAACCTAACCTTGTACACCGGACTCTTCTTGGTAGGGAAAGCGCTGATCTGATCAGGCGAGACAACAACATCCTTGGCCTTCTTGTTCTTGTTGTTTGCTGCACCTCCAGCTCCAGCGCCTCCGTCTTTGCTATTCAGACCACCGTCGGCGAGTGCCTTTGCATCGCTTCCGCTCGATACGGTGGGCGGTTGTACGTCCCAGACTCTGACTGTGCAGTCTGCGCCACCAGAGACGAGGACGGTGCTCTCGATGCTCCAATCAAGGGTCCAGATGCCACCGCGGCCGTGTCCCTTCATGCGCTTGACCAGACGACCGGTAGCCAGGTCCCAGAGTAGGATCTCACCACGATCGTCGGCACTGGCAACCAGTTTGCCGTTGGGCGCACATGCAATGCTCGTTACGTTGCCAGTGTGGCCAGTGAACAAACGCACGGCACTGCCACGCTGTACGTCCCACATGCGGATGCTACGGTCTGGGCTACCTGCAGCGGTGAAGACATAGGCTGAGTTGGGGTGCCATGAGATTGCTTCGACGTCGCTATCGTGACCAACAAATAGTCTAAGAGGAGAAATTTGAGCTGTGCTCCACATACGTGCTGTTCGATCGGCGCCACTCGAGACGAAGTAATGGCCGAAAGGAGAGAACTTGACATCCCAGACGGGAGAAGTGTGAGAGCGGTAGACTACCAAGTTTGTGAAGGTGTCAAGCGACCACAAGCGGATGGTGCTATCAGCGGAACATGAAAGGAGGTAGCGAGGGTGAGAAGGAGATGTTTGAGAGTCGTTGCCAGCGCCGTTGGTTTGCGCGGAAGCTGAGGGGAGAGCAATGGATGGTGAGAATGAGAGGCCGTAGACGGGTCCAGAGTGTCCTATCAGGCGTCGTGATGAGGAAGGCTGTTGTGTGGGAGGGTCGAGAGGAGAGATGAGAGGCTTGTTGTCAAGCGACCAGACTCGGATGTAGGATTCTGCTGTTCCAACAGCTGCAAGCTTTTCGTCGCCAGAGAACTCGATGCAGTTGATACTAGTGTTCTGTTAGCTTGGCTGTCAACAGCAACATGATGATAAAACAAACCTGTCGAAGGTGTTGTGGTAGGTAAACATTGTCACGCTGACACCCGGACCGACACCATCTGTTCTGCTCTCGATCTTAAATCTATCGCGATTCTCCTTGATCCTTTGCACCTCCATGGCGACGTCACGAGCGAGAGAAGGTGGGAATGGGATTTGTTCGCGAGATGGCGCGTCGTCGTTGGGTTCTTGCTTGATGCGCTGCTCGAATTCCTCGACAAGCGTGTTACGGCCAGGCGGTGGTGGGTGTAGCGAGTCGTGCTCTTGTAGCTCTGCTTTTACATCTTCCATTAGGTCTGCCTCCATGGGCATGGGCGCAAGCGCGAGCTTTGCCAAGACTGGTGGTGCGTTACGATCTGTGTTTGCTGAACCAGGATTGTGTCCAGGAATACCCTCGTCCTCAGCAGGCACGTCTGAGATGCCTCTTTGTTTCGCGAGAATCCTTGCAAGACTGCGCTCTGCTCCTGAAGCCACACGATCCACGTGCTTCAATTCGATGTGATTTGTGAGTAGATTAAGGATAACTGAGCCTCCCTCGGTGTCGTGTGCTTCTAAAAATTGCAACAAGGCCGAGTATGCCAGGTCGGTGATTGTGAGTCTGTAGTGGTTTTCGCGGTAGAGCTTGGCGATGTGGTTAGTTTGAACATGCTCTGGCAAACTGATGGCTTGCAGAGCGCGGATATCGTCCTGATGTTCTTTTTCGAATTGTTCTCGGTATTGTTTGAAGAAGTTTGCACATTGGCGAGGGTAGTAGTTTGCGGCCAAGGCGAGGAAAGAATGCACAAAGATGGGCCATAGCAATCGACCGAGCTCGTCCTTGTAGATGTCCAGTGACTTTTCGACCCATCTCAGTAGAAGTTCGTAGGCTTTCTCGTACATTTCTCCACCAGCATCTTCGGCACGGCGGATGATAGGTCGACCTTCAGCATCTGCATGAGCGCTCTCTCTTCGCAGCATGGCTTCCGTCCGGTTGTAGCCTTTCTTAGCAAGATACTCGAGTACCTGCCCGACGTCAGTCCTGCGCTTTACAGAGCGGAAAAAACCCATGATTCGTGATGGGTAGTTGGTGATGATGGTGCAAAGTCAAGTGTGGATGCAGTAGATGTATATCATATATACGAGGAAGTGCTCAATGAGTGAATCAGATGAAAGCTGCCTCCACGACAAGAAGTGGATGCTTTCAAGAGAGCAAACTTATATGAAGTAGATGCGATGCGAACGCGATGGTCCTTTTGTTTGATATATGCAAGCAAGCAACGAGAAAAAGGGAAACTGCATCCAAAAACTCGCAGCTTCTCGATCGAACTCGATCAAAATAACATGCTAACAAAATAAAGTACTCACAATTTGATTTAGATTCTGCTGTGATTGCGGTTGCGCCGGTGGTGGTTGATGTGAAGGAGTGGGAGGAACATTCTGTGGGCCTACACTGGCCGTCCTCGGCGGCTGGGGCGGCGGTCCTGACATATTAGGATATAGCGCAAGTGAATAGATAGGCCGAGTGAGGATGCGACAAGGGCGATAGCACTGGTACTGATGCGACAGTGAAGGGTGATGGAAAGTGGTCGAGGAAAGAGCGACGCGCCAAGAAAGAGACGTGAAGCGTGGAGTGAGTGCTTCTGGCCGTCTTCAAACGTTCTTTCCTTGCGACCAACCTCTCTCCCGAGTCGCAACCTCAAGAGCTCAATGGGCTGAGAGAACAGTCGCAAGCAGGCCAGCAAGTACGCTCAGTCTGTCATCACAATGTCGCAGCCGCAGCCGCCACCAGTTGTGACTCCCGCCGAGCGCATTCGCGAACTGTTGGCCATCAACGCCGACGTGCCCGCTCTATTGTCCAGCGCCGGAGGTGCAATCAATGCCTTGACCAACCGTCCTCCCACTGCTGCCTCGACCGATGGTGACGATATGGTTGATGTCCAAGGCGACAACTCCCCGACCGCACACAAAGAAGCCTTCACCAAGAACACGACAGCCTACTTCACGTACATCCAATCGATCATGGCTCGACTGCGTCGTCAGGCATATGCTTTGGAGGAGGCAGGCATCATTGCTGCGGAGACACCGACACTGAGCACTACGGGAGCAGCGCCTGAGGGAGCAGGTCTGGCGAGAAGAGGACCGGCTGGTCAAGCACAGAGACAGCCCGGCGAAGATGGTGATCGCATTACCAATGGCGGTCTTGGTGGCTTGGATGTTGGCCTGCTGAACTCAAGAGGCAACAGTGTCGGCCTTGACAAGGAAGCCGAGCTCATTGCTGAAGCCAAGCAGATGGTTGCTCAAATGTTGAAAGAGCGCGAAAAGGATGCTTAGACGGCAGCTATGGACAAAACAAGCACACGAAGGACATGTCCAAGACATTTTCACGTTTATACAAGACCACAATCAAAAAGCGCATGAATACCAACACGAATTGTAGCATCTAGAATAGCATGTGACAGTGAATTGTCGGAGCAGATTGCCGAGCCAACCAAAGTTTCATGACGCAGGTCATTCAGCGACTGGGGAAATTTTTCTCAAGACATCAACATAACCACCACCCAAAATGGCTTCCTACGACAGTGACTCTGACTTTGACGACGAGAACTTTACCGAGACCAATGTCTTGCTCGGATATGCGACAAAGGACGTAGCAGACGACACGACCAGCCAGTTGGGCGGCCACCCAGTATGCTGCATGATCCAGTTGACAAGAATACCTACTAACTCTTACCGCGCAGACATGGCTAGACGAAAAGACAGCACCACCGGGCGACCTGGCCAAGTGCAAGAACTGCAACAACTACCTGACTCTGTTACTGCAACTCAACGGCGACCTGCCCGACCGCTTCCCCGGCCACGAACGACGACTCTACCTTTGGGCATGCAAGAGAAAAGCCTGTAGAAGGAAGAACGGCAGCGTGAGAGCCTTCAGAGCTATCCGCGCCTCTGCCATTCCCGCCGAGTCCGAGAAGCCCAAACAGTCCAAGAAAGAAGAAACACCACAGGAAACACCAGCCCCGGCTGCGCCAAAGACCAACCTGGGCGAATCTCTCTTCGGCGTCAAACCTCCTAGCGCTTCCTCCGCTCCCATCAACCCATTCGCTACCGGTGGCTCAGCATCGCGTCTTGCCAACCCCTTCTCTTCCGCGCCCGCCTCTTCATCTCCAGCTCCCGCAGCAGCAATCACACCAGCACCTACACAACCCACCCCATCTCTCTCCGAGACCTTCGCCACAAAAGCCCGCATCTCAAGTCCAGAGCCCACCCCCACCACCCCCACCGGCCCCCGCGAGCCATGGCCCCAACAATCTTCCTTTCCTCCTCCCTACCCCTCCTACTACCTCGACGCCGACTACGAAACCCTCGACGCCGAGAAACCAGAAATCCCCGCCCAGACACGCGTAGACATGGACCTTGACGCCGGCGAAGGCGGCTCTGGAGGTGCAGATATGGATGTAAAAGATGCCTTCGAGTCTAGTATGGATAAAGCTTTCCAACGCTTTGCAGACCGCATGTCCCAGAACCCTGAACAAATCCTACGCTATGAGTTTGCGGGTTCTCCTTTGCTGTATAGTAAGACTGATGCTGTGGGTAAGCTTTTGGCTCCGCATCAGGATTCTGGAGCGAATGCGAATGCAAAGGTTAAGACTGTGGCGGCGGCTGGCAAGTCGGGAATGCCCAAGTGTACAAACTGTGGCGCGGATAGATTGTTTGAGTTGCAACTTACTCCTTATGCTATTGTGGAGCTTGAGGCTGAAGAGTTGGGTCTCGAGGGCATGGAATGGGGTACTATCATCCTTGGTGTATGCTCAAAGGATTGTGTGCAGCGTGGTCAGAAGGAAGGAGAGGTTGGCTATGTTGAAGAGTGGGTTGGCGTTCAGTGGGAGGAGCTGAGCAGCAAGAAGTAAAGAGATGGATGTCATGATAGATTCGATTTCGAGTTACGATCGCATGTGCAGTGTCAAAAGGATAATTCAAACTCATTTGTTGACAATCATGGTCTTCTTGTTCTTCTAATGTTTTTGTTCTTCGAGTAAAAGGAGCATATAATCAACATTATATCCATTCTATGCCACCCATCTCCCTTTCTCCTTTGCCACGAAATACGAAAAAGGTTGTTGTGGTGATAATGCGACTTTTTGTGTCCCTTCCCACCATCTGAGATATATACCTCGAGCTTTTGATTGCCATTCAACTAAGGCTCCCTTTTTGTGTTGAGAAAATCCGTAGAACGCCATGCTTTCGTGTGTCAGGTAAAATACCATGCTTCCCTACACTTTCATCTATGCGGGTTGCTCGTATGCTCTCTTGATCATTCTCGAGAATTCTGTAGTAGGGTTCATGTCAGTGTTTCTGTCCCTAACATTACGACATGAGATCAACTTACGATCGAACTTGACATTCTCGCGCACAACAGTTCCTCTAGCCTCATTCTCCTTGTTGAGAGGAATAACAACACTGCTACCCTCAACACTCCACCCACAAACCTCCTTGACAAACTTCTCAAAAGCCTCTCCGTTGAGGTTCAACCACGACTCCAAAACAGCACGCTCAACACTCTGCATAGTCTGGCTGATAACCACAGCCTGGCGCTCACGCATCAATTCCTCAAAGCCTTGGACATCGGCAATCAAGTCGGCGTAAAGGTCATCGCCATCCAAAGAAGACCAGAATTGGTCGTAGGAGGCACCGATGAGTTGGCTGTGGAGTGTGTTGAGCTTTTGTACGGCTTCGGCGAGAGAGTTGGCAGAGGGGTTGGGGGTGAGGACGTGAGGGGGGAGGAGAGCGAGACACAGGCTGAAGTCGGGCGAGGGGAAGACGGTCAGTGACTTGACCAGGATGTTGGTGATGGTCTCCTCGCGACCAAGGTGGGGGTTGAATTGGTAGCTGTGTTTCGAAGATGGTCAGTCAGAGGTCGCTAGAGACACAAAACGGCATGCGCAAGCGCAGAACGAGCAGTTGAAGAAGAAAGACGGCACTCACAGCTTGAGCAGGGCCAGGTTGGCGTAGCAGTCGTAGGTCTGGTTTTCGCATTGCGACACGACGTAGTCCTGGAAAACAGTCGTGGTCTCGGGGTTGTAGCGGTCCAGTCCGTTCAGGATGGCATCAATGTGCTCTGGCCTCTCGGGCGCGTAGTCGAAGGGGACACCCATGTTGTATGTGATTGAAGTTGGTATGTGTGATCTTGGACGGCGTAAAGATTCTGTGCGTGCTGTTGACGACCTCCGACGGCCAGCCAAAACTTCTCCGTCTTTCTCGGCCTTGGCGGTCTGTCGTCCCTGTCAGTGAGCGATCAACTCTCACACATCAAAGATATCACAATGAGACATTCGAGTTGACAAGGTTTGATCTGCTCATTAACAAAGCCAGAATATGGAATCATGCGTTGCATATCCAATCGCTATCAATGCCTCGTGGGCGGCCCAGGACTCCGTACAATACTCCAAAACTCAGCATACCATGCCGCAACACCATTAAACCAAAAATAGGTACAGAAAATGACCCGCCATCAGTGCTTGTCACAAAACAAGCTATATGTTCGTCAATCATCGTAGCGGCGTTTTGCCTTGCTTCCGTCTCATGCCATCCAACTTCTTCATCAACGTCTCGTGCAGCTTCTCGTTGCCCGACCATGCTTCCTGCATCTTGCGCATACGTACAGTAGCCATGATCATGTATGCCACCGACCTTAGGCTGGGTTTCTCTTCTTTGGCTTTGGTCTTTGGTGTTACTCCCATCTCCTCGAGTAGCTTGAGATCTGCTTTGTTGCTGTAGAAGAAGTTAGTACACATTCTTGTAGTCGAATCGGGTATAAGGACAAAACTTACCATGCACCATACATCTCCACCTGCATCAGGAACCAGCGTTTGCTAAACACCAAGTCCTTGCGGAATGCTTCCTCGCGGTCACATTTGGCGCGCATGTATTGGATCTGTTTGGCGAGTCCCTTGAGCTCGCTTGCGTGCGTCTTCTCCTTTGCCTCGATCAGACCACGAACCTCCCTCTGGTTGATAGTTTGTGTATCGTCAGCTTCGCCACGAACATTCTTGAGCTTGTTGCGCAACTCGTTCTCACGACTGAGTGACGATTGCAAACGAGTTTCCCTTTCCTCAAGTTGCTTCTGCAGGTTCTCGCATTCAATCTCCACGTCCTGCAATTGCCCACGAAGGTCTTGCTCGAGGAAGTGAGTGTCATCTGATGTTGTACGGCTCTTCTTCATCCTGGCGCGGAGGTCCTGTTCTTTCAAGGATAGAGCTTCGATGCGCTCTTCCTTCTCCGAGAGCTGGACTTGCAGGTCTTCGATCTCAATCTTGGAATCGCGCAGTTGGACACGAAGTTCTGCCTCGCGCCTTGCGTGGCCAGAACTGCTTCCTTTGCGCTCGCCGAGCTGAAGTTCTAGCTCCTGGAGTTGGACCTTGGCCTCTCTCAGTTCTTGGATTTGCGTGCGAAGTTCTCTTTCCTTGGTCATGTAGCCCGAGATCCTGGTATCACGTTCCGAGACTTCCGACTGAAGCTGCTCCATTTCCGAACGTGCCTCATCGAGATGAACTCTGGCTTCGCTCTCCTTCTTCGATAGAGTGGCAATCTTCTTGTCGCGATCTGAAATTTGCAGTTGTAGGTCTTCAGCTTCAATCTTGGCTTCCTTGAGAGACTCGTGTAGGTCCATACGCTCATCAGCCATAGTCTTGTCGGCTTGGGCGGATTCCAGATCGAACTCAAGGGACTGGATGCGGTTTTGAAGCTTAGAGATTTCGGTTTGAGACTCTCTCAACTTCGATCGAAGCTCATTACGTTCACGTACGGGTGTGCCATTCTCCTTGGCTTGCCAGGCTGCATCAAGCTCGCGCTCAAGATCTTGTATCTGGCTCTTGAAGTTCTCTCGCTCCATGTCGGCATTTCTCAGCTTCAAGCGCAGCTCGTTGCGTTCGCGTACTGGTGTACCGTTCTGCTTCGATGCTATAAGATCTCTTTCCAGAAGTTGAATCTTCTGCTGCAAAGCTGATTTCTCGCTCTGTGCTTCTTCGACATTCGACTCCAGGACGATGATCTCATCTTCGAGAGCTTCCAGGGCTTCCTCGTGGTCGTGACTGAGCTGTTGTTTCTCGTGTTCAGCCTCTTGCTTGGCCTGGCGAAGACGCGACTCAAAGGTGATCACCTCAGATTCTCTCTCTTGCAAGGCTTTGCGAAGCTTGGTCTGCAGATCCAACAGCTGGTCTTCTTGCTGCTCGATGGTCTTTTGCTTCTCTTGCATGTCTTCGTCCATGTGACCGGCGAAAGATGGGTCTTTTTCTGCTGATCTGAGACGTTCTTGCAGTTGCTGAATCTTCTTGGTGTGAGCATCCAGTTCGGTTTCGGCAGACTGCAGATGCTTTTCGAGCTCGTTCAACTCTGCATCCTTTTCGCTTGACAAAGCCCGAAGAGCTTGCTGGAGATTACGAATCTGTTCTGCTTGTTGACTAAGCATAGAGTTCTTCTTTGTTGGCGTCTCCATGTCAGTCATGCGATCCTTGAGAGCACGCAATTCGGTGCTTAGCTGCAAAGCCTGCTGGTTTTTCAGATGTATGTCCTTTTCAAGCTGCTCGATGTGTTCCGTCTTGAGTCGAATCTCATTGCTTTCGTCTCCTTCTTGGCCACGAAGTCTTGATTGCAAGCTGCGGATCTCGCGATCCTTTGAGGCAATGATATCTGACTTTTCATCCCGCTCGGCGCCTGCACTAGTTTCAGTAGATCGTAAGCGTTCCTGGAGTTGTCGAATCTGCTCGGTCTGCTGTCTGTACTGCTGAGCCTGTGCATTGGTACCGGTCTCGATGGATTTGAGATGTTGCCTTAGATCCAAAATCTCATGGTTCCGCTCATCGACCAGACGTGTAGCGTCGCGAAGTTGCGACTCCTTCTCGTATACAATCTGATCTTTTTCTTGTAAACGAGCATCGGTCTGCATTGCTTCGGCGTCCCAGCTACCTCTTGCTGTCTGTAGACGATCTTGCAAAGCCCTGATCTCGCCGTCTTTCTGCTCGATGGAAAAGTCCTTCTCCTGTAGTTCGCTCTCGATTTCACGCACTTCGGCGGTATGAGCAGCTTCCGAGTTCTGGAGTCGCTTTTCCAAAGCGCGCAGCTCGTTGTGCTTCTGATCGATGACTTGGTCCTTCTCTCTGAGCTGATTCTCCAGTTCTTCCAGGCTTCCTCGAAGTTTCTTTGTGGAACGGTCCGTATTTTGTGCGCCTCTGACTTGTTGTTTCAATTCATCAATCTCCTCGCGGTGCTCCATGAGCTCGCGTTCACGAGTCTCGAGATCAGCTTCGAGAGCAGCAACGTCCTCGCGCAGACCGTTGAGCTCCTCGTCGTCGGTTTGGACTTCCTTGAGCTTCTGTTGGAGTGACTCGATCTGGTCACTCTTCGAGTCAATTTCCTCCTCTTTGGCGCGCACATCGGCTTCGAGGTCGGCGATGTCGTCGCGCAGACCATCGGCTTCGCCGTCTTCAGACTGTGCCTCCTTCAGCTTCTGTTGCAGCTTCTCAATCTGCTCGTCCTTTGTGTCCAGATCAATCTCTTTTGCACGAATTTCCGCTTCAAGATCGGCGACATCATCTTCAAGGTCCTTGACCTTGTCGTCCGAGGAGTTACCAGCATTTTTGAGTCTTTGTTGTAGTTCGTTAATCTGCTCCTCTCGCTCATCCGCCAAGTTCTGGTTCTTTTCGGCCTGTTGACGCAGACGCTCCATCTCTTCCTTGACTATATCGTCTGTGTGCTTCCTCTTGACCTTCTCGGCATAATCGCGAAGTTGTTGACGGTATTGCTCCAGTTCGATCTCGGCACGCTCGATGGCCTTTCTCTGTTTCTTGAGCTCGTGGGAGAGCTGGGTGTTGTCGGTCTTGAGCTCGGTGTTTTGCTTGATGACCTCTTGTTGATATTCAGTTCCAGTACGCTTCAGGTTCTCGTCCAGGAAATGAATCTTGAGTTTCAGGTTGAAGTTCTCTTTCGTTACAGCGTCAAGTTTCTAGAAAACTAGGAGTCAGTACTTATCGCAGGGTGGGATCAATCGGCTATCACACATACAGCTTCTTGTTCCCGTAGTGTGAGGACGTTTCCTTGGTCGACCAAGCCTCCGTCTCTCTGAGGCAGCATTGGCATCGGTGTAGACATGATGCTGCTGCTTGCGATGGCAGGCGGAACAGGTGTACCTTCACCTTGAGAACTGCCAGTGTGATCGTGATCCATGATACTGCTGTTGACAGGCAGTCCCGGAGTGTGCGACTCGACCCAGCCCGGCTTGAGGTAAGCAGGCGTGGCAGGAGCGCGGCCACTCAAGACACTGTTGAGCAGATCGTTTTGGTTCTCCTTGTTCTCTCTTGAGCGGAAGCGGTTGTGTGCGGCACTCTTCAGTAGAGGAGTGAACTCGTTCTTTGACGGCCCATTCCTAGCATTGACCAGGTTGTTGCGCGCACGTGGCGTCTTGATAGACTGTGCAGCGCCTTGTCGAGCTTTCATCTGGCGTACGAGATCATTCTTGGGGTCCTTGGAGGGCGAAGGGAAGGGCTGCTCCATGGAGAAAGACAGAGCATCGGCATCGAATCGCGTCAAGTCGGCCATGTCGGTGCGCGGAGTGTCGACAAAGTTGTAAGCCATGGTGGGCTAGTCGGCGCTTCGCTCGGACGCGATTATACGGATGCGACTCGAACAAAATATTGTTGGAAAAATGCAAGGCGATATACAGCTATCGACACACAGACGCGAAAGTGGAGATGGAGCTTTGTTTTCTAAACAACCCTTTCGGGAAAGAACCAAAGTTCCCTTTTGGGGAAAGCTCCCGTCCACCTCCCGCGACATGTGACATGACATGCCTCCAGTCAATCTACTCTTGATCTGTAGGATGGTATTCTCGACCAACATATTTTCCAATGTCGAGCAAACAATGGTGTAGATGGAATTCTCACCTTGCGCCTGCCAACTACCGTGATCGCCACACAATTCTGACAAACAATCATGGCTTACCTGTATCTCCTGCTTTGCAACCACGAAACCAAAAACCTGCTCGCGAACACCAACCACTAGAGTCTCTTACGCCTTTCCGTAAGGCAGTAGCTGCCAATCCTTACGCAAACGCAATAGCTACGCCAGTTCGTCAATGCAACTTCACAGGTGCCAGACTACCCTCGCACCATTTGCTTCCTTTTACCACCATCTTCCAACGAACCGAGGGTGACAAACTCGTTCCACATCTTGCTCCTGTGGACGAGACTCGACAGGCTTCACGCGCTTATACTGTCAACTCTCGCGAACTCTTGATTCGTCTTGGTCAAAAGAGGAATTGGCACCGCTTGCTGGGCCATGAACTCAAATTCGGGCTGAAGAATAGAAGTGACTATCAATGGCCTAGCCAGGTAGATCAGATCATTCTGTCTCGACTACGCTCTACCGTAGTTCGTAAGCTAGCCTGGGTTCTCGGAAAACCAAAGTCAAATCTGGTTGTCCCATTCGAGTCCACAGAGGAATGTCCTCCATCATCAACCGTCTTGCATTTGCACGAAGGCACTTCGTCAGACTCTTCACCAAACTCCAACACAGAATATAACCTCAAGTACCTTCTGGGCCCTGACCTGGATGGACTTCTCAAGGGAACTTCGTTTGCCGAGAAGGATTCATTGCTCCTTGCACACTCATACATGACTGTGTCTGCACATGTCGCTCTCGCAAGATTGGCCCTCTTTCTATCCGGCGCGGAGACCAATTCGAGAAATTCAAAGGCTTGATGGTTGGATTCTGTCTGTACAAACTCCTAAAACACGGCCATGGCCTCGACACCCATAAAAATCGTCTACTTGATCATGACAGGGGCGACTTTCTTCGCTTTCTCTGCGGCGTACTCTGCAACCTTCTGCAGCTTCTCCGCTCTGAGCTTACGTACGTATCTGAAGAGAAGAACGAACATCAGTTCCATTCTCTCTTTCGTCATCATTAGAAGTCCTTGTACCAGCAGACCCTTCAGAATCTGAGGGCCAATGCCCTTGAAGAGGCCAATGGGACCTTCGTTGTCGATGATGTACTTCATTACTTCGAGGAAAGAACCAAAAGGCTTGCCCATTCTAGCAGGCGGCGGTCTAGACTGCAAACCAACCTTTGCAACGATGAGCGGCTGGGTAGCGATGGTTGCTAGTGTCTTGGACATGGCGCCGAGTACTACACGTGTTAGTGTCGTGCTAGTTTATAGCAATATGCCAGACTCGACTTACAGAATGCTTCGTGAGGTCTGAGGCTCACTTTGCCTGGGTAGATAACATCCTTGAGTCTTTGGTATGCACCGTATGTGATGGCTGGGTTCACAACGAGCACTAAGCTCGCCTTCATGCCTCTCCACAAGCCTGTCCAACCATCTTCGCTGTTGACGACTTCTCTTGCTGTTTCCAACATGCCCTTCTTGTCTCCTTTGGGTTGTGTCTGCTGTCTCGTCGTAACGACTGCAATAGGAATCGTGAACAGCTGTGCCAATGCTCCGGCGGCTGCACCTAAACTGAGCTCAATGGCGGTGGATGGAGGTCCGGGAACGGCGAGCCGTGAAATGTACAGAGTTCGAACAACGGAGTACCAGTAGAAGTAGGCAAAATTGGTGCTTGCAACTCCAAGGAGCGAACCGAACATGCCAGAGTAGAGACCCGCTAGACCCTCATCTTCGACGATACAGCTGATTGCATGCAGGGCGCCGTCGTAGTGTCGGTCGTTTGTGGTTGTTGCTACTTCCTCCGGTTTTCTCTTCACTTGAACCTGAAGACGAGTCTTGACTCTGTCGGCTGATTAGCGTTCAAGACACCTTCGACGAGGAATTACACTTCGTACATGTCCAGCGGGTACACGAGGGCGTTCGCAAGAACAGCGCCAGTTGCACCAGCGACTGCCAGTCCCCATGGCGGGATAACCTCCTTGGATTGAACTCCCATTACTCGGTCGAAAGGGTTTGTAAGGTTGGTCGATGGATAAGACAGACAAACACGCAGTAGAGCGTCGGTATGTGTAAGCGAACCGGTGTGTTTCTCGTAAGATGATCCTCGTTAATCAGTCTCAGGATTCAATGCCGGTCGTCAATCTGAAAGCACAGGGTTATCTGCAAGGCAGAAGGTGCGGTATACATGGCGAGCTCGGCGTGATAACCTGCTTGATGTCACCCGCCAAAATCATTGTTTTTGCCGAGGTCTTTCGGCTACGCGTGCACAGATGTTGCAGACATCGTTGCGAACTGACGCGGAGATGACTTGCGCCTTCGTCCATGCTTCGGCAGTGTGCTCGTTCCGCACCAGTATACTTTCACTGGCATCTTCACTTTCAGAAAAGGTCTCTTCTAGAATCAAACAGAGGACGAAGATGAATGTTCCCTCACAAACAAAGCAGTTCGCTCGAGGCTTGCCGTGACTCGCGAGCTTCTTCTCGAAAACCTGGGGAGCGCGGCATTTCCAAGCTTAAAGCCGCACGACTCGGACTCCAAAAGCGCCCCCACCTTGCGTCAACATCACATGCACCAATCAAGTCGATCAACACATCTGTGCGATTCAAGATCCTATGCCGCTGATGGGTTCTGAAGATGACTTCCTATAAAGACATTTCGACCTTGAAGGCGAAAATCCAAGTAAGTTCCTCAATCAAGTTTCTCTAACAATGCTGACATGGTCATTAGACACTCGAAAATGGAATCCCATCTGCATCGACTCGAGATGCTGCACTCGATATGGCGATTAATGCCGCTCAACTTGCCATGGACGGTTTGAGAATATCAAAAACTCCAGAGACCCAAAAATTTATGAGAAAGAAGAGCGAATTCTTCCTTGACGAAGCACAACGCATCAAGTCCGTCAGCGAATGGAAACCTCTCCCCAAGATCGATGTCAACAAAGTCGCTGTGCTCGTCGAGCCGACGTCAAATCGCAAACTGCCCACTTCGGAACAGATTCTACTCTTGAAAGCCTCTCAACTCAATGGTTTCAAATTCCCTCCATGGACCAACGCACCGCAAAACTCGGACTTTCAGCTCTCGAATGGTCAAGAGCTTTATACGTGAGTCTGATCATGGACATGCTTACATAGAGGCCAACACTGATCAATGTCCAGTAACAAGCCTGACTTGCGTCTTTCTGCTGCGCAACTCAAAGTCTTCGATGGTTGGAAGCGTGCAGCCGAGGCCCTCCCACCTCCAGCATGGTACACACCTCAGGAAAGACGAGCAGGGCCCACAATGAGCTCTTCGCGTACCATTGATCTGGTTCAAGATGCTGCCACCGACTGTTCGGTGGTTGCAAGTCTCTGTGCTCTGGTTGCTCGTGGTGAGAGAGGCCACGCTAAGGTATGTTTCTCTGATAGGGCAATGGAATATGACGCATGACTGACTTCTCCTCAGATCCTGGGCTCCATGATGTACCCATATGACGCTGACGAGGGACGTCCCAAGATGTCACCAAACGGCAAGTACGTTTTCAAGCTAAACTTTAACGGAACCCACAGAAGGGTCGAGATTGACGAACGTCTTCCTGTATCCAAGTCGACGAGGGTGTTGCATGTCATTGATCGTCACAACCCTAGTCTCTTATGGCCTGCATTGATAGAGAAGGCCTATCTCAAGGTCAGAGGCAGCTATGATTTTCCTGGTAGCAATTCGGGGACCGATCTCTGGATCCTCAGTGGATGGATTCCAGAACAAATCTTCTTGCAAAGGCAAGTTACCGTTATGTTGAGAGCAATGAGAAGTTCACCTACTAACATGTTAAAGTGACGACACCATCGCCAACAATATCTGGAAGCGCATCTTCCAGTCACACCAGTACGGCGACGTCTTGATCACTATGGGTACCGGCAAAATCTCTAGTCGCACCGAACGCGCGATCGGTCTTGCAGGAGAACACGACTATGCCGTATTGGACATGAGAGAAGTCGACGGCCAGAAACTGATGCTCGTCAAGAATCCCTGGTGTGAAGGGATGTCGTGGCGAGGAAGCATCCCTAGATCGCCCGTCGACAACGGAGATGATGAAGACGAAGAAGTTCTCCCCTCATCACGAGATCTGCTCAATCAAGACGACAAGCTGACACCCGGAACCTTTTGGATGGATCTCAACAGTGTAATGCAGTACTTCGAGTCCATCTATCTGAACTGGAATCCAGGACTCTTCCAACATCGTCAGGACATCCATTTCGCCTGGGACCTATCAGCATCCTCATCAAGCAGTAAATACAAAAGCTTCAGCAACAACCAGCAATTCCGTATGTCTTTAGCGGCTTCGGGCACTGCCTGGCTTCTTCTCAGCCATCACTTCAAAGATGGAAAAGAGAACGTCCATCCGTCAGGATATATCAGCTTGTATGTCTTCGACAACAATGGCGCAAAGGTTTACCTCAGTGACGGTGCCGTTCAACGCGGGCCTTTCGTAGACTCTCCACAGACTCTTCTACGACTGGACAACTTGGAAGCAGGCAAGAAATACACAATCGTCCCTGTCGAGCAAGATCTTACACCGACCACACACACATTTACCCTCTCTGTGTTTGCAAACTCGCGTATCGCCGTCGATGAGGCACCCAACAAATATCCCTGTCACAAGTCAATTGCCGCAGCATGGACGGAAGAGACTGCAGGTAGCAATGCCCACTCGCCAACATACGCGCAGAACCCGCAGTTCAGGATCGTCGTTCCTGCAAGAACACCAATCGCGCTCCTTCTCGAAACAGCAATTGAGCAATTGCACGTTCACGTAAAGTTGGTGCATGGTCGAGGCTCTCGAGTCCAAGCTGTGCGATCAAAAGATATTGTGTTCGACTCGAAAGACTACCGCCGTGGATGTGCTCTAGCACAATACGCAGAGCTCGACGCAGGTACCTACACGATAATCTGCTCTACATTTGAAGCTGGCCAGAAGGGAAACTTCACGCTGCGAGTTGACAGCATGGTGGCTACACAACTTTCGTTACTGCCGCGGCAAGGTGCAGGACGCCTGAGGCGCACTTGGGCTAAAGCCACCTTCGAAGGGCAGCAACGCGCGTTAGCAGCTCCACTCGCACCCAGACGTCTGACCAATATCGACATATCGGTCAAGCAACTGCAGCAGGCTGCCCTCCAGCAGACGGCAAAGATTGGCCAGAGTCAAGAAAGAAGTATGATTCGAGTTACACTGGAAGTTGGTACAGGGCCCGGAAGACGCATCTTGATCGCCAGTTCCAACGGTGAGTATAGCGATGCTTCTGCGGGTGTTCGAACGGGTGAGATTGATCTGGCTCCACAGGAGATGGGTAGCGTGTGGCTCGTCATCGAACGAATGTTCACACCCATGGATTCGCGAGGAGAGATGTTCGAGATTGAGACATTCACAGATGCACCCAACACGATCGATATGGGAGTCTGGAGAAGATGGGATGCAGATGCTCTGGAGTGATAGCGAATTCGAGGTAGTTAGGTGGTGATACGAGTGTCTCAAGGTTTGTAGCAAACAAGCACCCGAGCCGAGCCGCTTGATCCCCGCACGATTGTCTGTGCGCATTTCACCTTAATGAGCGTCCAAGGGTCTGTGTTGGTCTCTTTCACATGTGGATTGGTGTTCTGGTTGTGTACCACGATATTCCTGGCCTGCGGTGCGCCCCATTACTGTAGACACGAGTACAGAAGCCCTAGGGTGGTGTTTTGGCATGCGCCCTTCATAAGACAAGCCCATGGCAACCTCTCCGAACCACCAAAGTGGACGCCGACATGCGACTATGACCAACCATACGCCTTCTTTGCTCGGTCAGGATGTCGATGGCGTTGTCACTGCAGAATCCGACAAGGCGACGCGGCCCAGGCAACTGCTCGAACTGCCTGTGGAGATCCTCAACGCCATCTTGAAGGAGGCATGTCGTTTCACAGCAGTATTGATGCATATCGACTGACTTGTCGCAACAGCTGAACCATACGAACGACTTGACTTCTCTTGCTCTCTGCCACTCGACACTTCATACTCTGACTATTCCTTTTATCTACAGTAGATTCGATATTGTTTGGCCTGATAATGCTTCCGGTCCAGAGCCGCGAGCTGGGGTCGATGCCCTCACGTATGGCCTCTCGACCCTAGTCATGGCTGAGGAAATCTTTGGCACCCGTCGTAATCAGTCCATGGAACAACGGGTCAGGCGACGTCGTGGCAATCATTTCGCTTCCTTCACCAAGAAGTTCTCACTAGGCAATGGTCCACCGGAATGGGTCCAAGACTGTAAGTCTCCAAGACATATCTTCTACACTTCTGGTGCTTTTGTTTTACAAACTGGTCCTTTGCATTTGGTCCAAGCCACTTGTTGTCACTGCACAGACACGTCAAGCTCAGATTGCGATGCTCTAAGAATGTGCTAACATTGTCCTCCATAGATCTCATCACTAAAGAGGCCGGCAAGATGCTGGGTACGCTTGTCGCACTAGCCATCGCTCGGATGCGAAGTCTTGAATCTTTCGCTTGGGATATGCCCACTGGCGTACTAAGTGCCGTCTGGGACGCTCTCTCTTCGTTAGACGACCATGAAGACAACAAACCGTGTCGCTTAGAACGAGTTGCGGTTCGCTGGCACGACAACTATGCTGAGCCCAACAGTCCCCCCCTTCACACTCGAGGTCAACAAGGAGACCCAGCTCCGCCCTTGAGTGCTTTGCAACATGTCGAGAATCCATCATTCTCTATCTTGCCGCCACTGAAGAGCTTGAGTGTGCTTGATATTGACGAGGTTCAGTACCTCGACGAGCTAAGTGTCCTCATACATCGCTCAGTCGACAAGCTGCGCGAGTTGCGTATTGGAATCGCACATCTTGCCAAACACAAAGAGTTCTGCTTTGTTTGGGAAGGTGATAATGTTCAGCAGGTCGATCGAAACAACCCAGTCATGTCCTGCATAACAATCGGCGAAAAGCGCCTTGGTGGTGTTCTCGGTATACTGACAGGCATGATCTACGACCTACGATCCGCCGAACCTCAGTCTGGACGACCAAACCGGCTCAGGCGAAGGTCAAACGCGACAATCGGAACTTCACAAGTATCCGGTGGTCTCAATGGTATATCAAGTACATCCGGCATACCATCAACTACCCCTGCCAATGCTGGACTGCCGGGCTCTGATCAAGTGGCAAGCACGACGAGTACACCACTGGAAGATGGCGCGGACGATGAGACGAGCACAGTTGTTGAACTTGTCCAAGCTACTCCTAAGACCTCGTCACCCGACTTAGGCCCCCCAGGCCACTCTACTCCTAACAGTGAGCATGCACAGACTACGTTACCGCTTCGCGTCAAAGATGCTATGGACACACATGCTAAGCATACTCCAGTGGAGGGAGAAAAGCAACCATCGGCACTATCGCAAAAGCTTTCACTGGAAACATTCGAGCTCGAAGATGTGCAGCTGTCAGTCCCGATCATGCTCAACGCCATTGATTGGAGTGTCTTGACTACCCTCACTTTGCTTCGCTGCCCAAACCACGAACATTTATGGAAAGCCTTGCGTCGCCAGTTCTCATCTGATCCGTCCCCTACTAAGCAAAGATATGTCTCCGGAACAACGCACCCTATCTTGCAATCTCCGCGCAAACTGTCAGGCTCGGACAAGACATTCAAGCTGAATCTGAAGCACATCCACACAGATACAGTGTCACATGCTCTGATCTCTTTCATAAAGGAAACACTTCGACCGAACAGCTTGGAGTCGGTCTTCTTTAAGCACAGTTCATCTGATCCCACAAGTGTGTCGCTGGACGGCATCTTCCAAGGCGTAATTCGCAGACACCGAACTAGCTTGAGGAAGCTGTTGATCGACAGTGGTGAGAAGGGAAGCGAAACCTTACCAGGAGCTAGCGTCATCTGGCGACAATGGATGTTCAATCGCGAGATCATCAACTTCTTGGGCAAGATGCCTTGTCTAAAAGAACTGGGAGCCGCACTGGATTCGCGCGACTGGGTACGTTTGACCGAGGCAATATTCCACGCGCCCAATACTAACTGTTTTGCCAGCACTTCTTCTTGCAACACCTTCCAAATCTGCCAAAGCTCCGATCGCTCTACATACCTTACCTAGTTAATTACAGCCAAGGATTTGATGCCAGAGAATACGCCCTTCAGGTTGTGGATATCGTGGCCCTTCGTCCAGAGCTAGAGATCTGCTACATTGGTATCATGAAGAAATGCTTCGAAGTACTGGAACAAAAGCCAGGCTCTGCAACCACAGATCGTGGTAGACATGGCATCGGTGAGGAGTCTGGAAGTGAGGAAGAAGACGATGATGATGAAGGCTCAGCAGACGAGGATGATGAAGATGCCGACAACGATGACGATGATGACAGCGAAGACACGGACTCGGACACAACCGGTTCATACGAGGATAGCGAACTCGACATTTCTGAGGACGAAAAGGAGTTACCAGCATTGAAATTGCGGGAGATTCTTTATTACGATGACAAGGTGTCTATCTTCAAGGCCAGACATGGGAGACTCTGAGTTATGACACTGGTTGCATGGGTTTACGGTATGCTATAGGATTTGGCTCAGGCCAGGGTGTTTTTCGACTTTTCGGTTCAGCTTGATGTTGCTTCGTTCTTTCGTTTGGTAGCTGAACGACTTTCGACTCCTGATAGGGCTCGTTCGTAGTTTAATGTTTGATCACTAATTGAGCTCAAATCATTTTTACCATACACACCTGAGCCATATGCTCTTTGTTGTTCACTATAGGTACTTGCAAGTTGTATTTTGCGGATGAGCCGGCAGTCGTGTTTTGCTAGAGGCGTAAAATGCAGTTGTATGGAAAAGGTAAATTGGCGTCAGGGTTGCCTGGAAATGTGTTGGCAGATTGCCGAGGGAACCCCACGGCAGGAGCTCACAACTCAGCACGCGAACTCAACTCGCCTCTGTCATTCAAACACCTGCAACAGTCATCAATCCATTCACTCTCCACCGTGAGAAGCCGTATACGTCTTGTCCCAACTATACCACGCCCCCGGCTTCTTGCTCGATCGCAAACCAACCCAGCGCACCCTCGACCATTATGGCACCCATCACGACGGCCTCAGACGAGAGCAACCACATGGCGCTCCTCGATAAGCTCGACATGCAAAAGATCCACAAGCCATTCCGCAACCCTCGATGGAAGCCTGCCCAGCGCCGCAACAAGACGGTCAAGCAGATTGTTTCCGAAGCGCAGCGCAAGGAACAGCAACTGCTTCAACAATCAGTTCAGGCTACACGCAACAACAGTGCTGCCGGCACTCCTCAACCAGAAGCCGCCGTGCCCGATCCGCAGCCCGCCCAACCCATCGTCACACCGAGCTACACGTACACGTCTATTCAGGCTGCGCCATCCTTCAAGCCCAAGCAGAAGTACTGCGACATTACCGGTCTGCCGGCCCCATACAGCGACCCCAAGACCGGTCTGCGCTACCACAACACCGAGGTCTACTCGGTCATCAAGACCTTGAGCACTACTCAGGTCCAGGAATATCTGGCTGCTCGAGGCGCACACACTATACTCAAATGATGGAACCATTTGCATGAATCACGGCTTTTATTAGTCTATACCAAGGGACAGCTTCTATTCTTCTATATCAAGACACAGCTACGAGCTTCACAAGCAGCAACACACGAGTGTTGCATGTCAGTCCAACCAAGTCAAGCTCACTCCACCCACACCGACCCTTTCGAATCGGCGCTCAAGAGTGCGCTCCGGCTTATTTGCGAACGACGGCAT